>OX327013.1:43756441-44154640 GCA_946800695.1 Geum urbanum | reverse complement strand
GTGGAAATCCCGGATGTCTTGTTTCCATAGCTTCTTCCAGAACGTATTTTTCATGTGTTTAGAGGAAGTTATGGTCATTTTAGTCCACAGAGGTCAGTCTGCTAAAAAATTTGACTTTGATGAAAAATATGTGTTTGGAGACCCAAATCACACTAAGAAGCCCAAAGACGAATTTGTGCTTTAAAATCCAATTAATTACTGATGTGGTTTATAAAAAAATAAATCAAGAGCTAAAAGGATTAAAGAAGTTTGACTTATCAAAAAAAAGAACACAAAACCTAAGTGAACAAGGAGATGCCCAATCAAATCTCTATAAATACTCTTTTTAGGGTTCTTGGAAAGGTTAATCATCTTTGGGGAGAAGAATAATTTGAGAAGAGAGCAAAGAAGCCGCAAGAAGGAGTTTCAGACGACGGCTTCAACCCGTTTAAGCCAAACTCCAGATTCTCTTCTTCTCTATCTTTTATTGCTTTCTTTTCTTATGAACTTTTGTAGTTTAGTTTCCTTTTCCATGAGGGACAAGTTACTTAGTTAGGGGCTGATTGAAGCCCTAGACATGCTTACGACTTTGAACCCCTTATGATTTTAATAACTATTTGGATGAGTTTTACTTTACTGTTTTTCTAGTGTTGATTTATATGTTTATGTTTTTTTTGTCGCTACTTAGATGCATGATCTAGTTATCTAGTTTCTTGAGTGTGTGCATAACCAACATATTATCGTATGTTCAGTAGAGACAAAACAGGCTCATGTGTGAAGTAATTCCTTGGTGATGTAAGGGTGACTACCAAATCAACCCTTGAAGTTTTGTTGTTCCTCAAACATTCTTAGAACTTAATGACTTTAGTTTTCTAGGGTTACACCATCATATGTATAAGTCGGTTAATTGAAGATCAAGTTAGAGCGGATGACCACTCCCTCTTTCATGTCAAGTAAGAGAGTGTAATACGTATGATGACTTGACCAAAGCTTATGCATGGTGAACATTCATCCATGGTTATTTAGACTATGTAAGGGTAATCGTAGGTTGTTTAGGGTGGAGAGAAGTTCTTAGTTTTTTATTTTCCATCGTTGATTCACTTTTACTTTTCAGCATTTAGTTTTAGTTTGTCGATTAAGTTCGGTAACTAAATCAACTAGAAACCCTCTTCATTTTTACGTGGTCGTCCGCCACTGAGTCTATTTGCATGTGTACAAATTTCGTGGCATTTAAAATAGTATAGGTATAGTTCGTAATTGCATTAGTGTCTAGTGATCGAATCTATCAGTTTTTCTGACATTTGCGTTTAATTAGTGTTTAAGCATTTATGTCTCATCAATCCTTTGCGGGAATGACTCATACTTCCATTATACGACATTGACATTTTTAGGTACAAAGTAGAGTTATCTTTGATATGTGATTTTCTGCTTATCACAAGTTTCCAAAGTTTATCAAGAAAAACTTGATTCCTGGCCTTGGGAATATCTTCTACCTGCAACTATGTTGCAGATTTTATGTTGAACTTCCCATTTAGGGTAGGACCTTAAACAAAACAATCTTCTTGATCAGTCAGAGGAATGAGAATTCTCATTATATGTTCAACAACTTCATTATCAAAGTAACACATAAGTTTATTCTTGTTCCAAGAACAATCAATGATAAAATTTTGTACATTATTATTAACATCAAAGACTATGCTACGGTTAGTATCAATCAAATTTATCAAAAGGTAAGGAAAAACTCAATTATAAGTCTAAAATTTTATATTATCACAAGTCCCAACAATCCATCTCATCCCTTTCAAAAGAGTATCTCTGCTACTTCCACGGACCTTTTTTTTTTTTTGAAAAACAAGAAAATTTTTGCTCTTTCAATGAAAATAAAATTACTCTATACATGCATTGTATGTGTGCATTTTTCTAGTGTCATGGGCTCTAAGTGAAGAGCTGTGTGGGTTCCATTCTATTGCTCTTTGACTTTCACTTTTCAAATTTCGAAGTTTTTTTTTTAAATAAATTTTTAAGTTCTTTCACTTCTTTGTAATTCACAAACATAAGACTGTGCTGGGATTAATTCTCAAAAAGAAAAACGACTGAGTTGGGATTAAGATTAATATTACTGGAGTAATAAACAGAGCAATATATTTCATTCTCAATAAAAGAATAATATATACACACACGTGCTGAGGCAGTAGTATAAAACATACACCATTCATGTAGCAACGAACACTAAAAGTACTGCCCTGCACACGCCTCTCTTCAAAATTCAAATAAAGGAAGAAATCTGTCTGCGCCTCATAACACACGCACACACTGTACATGTTTACTTGCCACTCACACTAAGAACATGCAACTCATCTATTTACTTTACACATTGCTAGTCTCCAACTCTTGTACGGATCAAAAACCACACAACAAAACATGGCTTCCATTTCCCATCTCGCTCTTCTCTTTCTCATTTCCCTCTTTCCATCATCCACCATCTCACAAGACCCCAACGCTTCAATCCCTACTATAGCTCAATGTGCCGTTCAGCTGCTTCCCCTGGCCGCTTGTGCCCCATTTGTGCTAGGCACCATGCCTTCACCTTCGCAGTCGTGCTGTGACAACCTCAATCTAGTCTATAGCCAACAGCCAGGCTGCCTTTGCCTTTTGCTCAATGGCACTGCTCTCAGCTCTATCCCTATTAACACCACACTCGCTCTTCAGCTGCCTGCTCTTTGCACCCTTCCGATCAATGCCTCTGCTTGTTTGGGTAAACCAATTCTTACTCCATTTTGCTTCAAAATAGTGTTCTCATGTGACACTTCTGAGCTTACTTTTTTATCATTATATATGTGACTTTGCTACAGGGGCTCGGGTGCCTCCAAGATCTCCTAGTTCTCAAGTCTCATTTGGGGCAAACAACACCACACCTGCGTCGACTAACTCTACAGTAGCCTGTATGCATTGATAACTATCTCTATTTGTTATAATATTTCCTAATCTTTTCATAGACCCTCTTATATGACTTGTGTTGTGATTCTCCGTCCTTGCAATTTCAGCCTCTCCAAAGGAACAAGCTGCTGCACCGAGACCAGCTGCAGGGTTTGGCAGGAGTGCAAGTACTGGTCTGAAATCAAAAACTGGAAGTTATCTCGCAGTTGCATTGATTATGGCCGGTTTTCTATTGCAAGAAGATTGGTTGTCTAATTCCGCCATATTATCAATTTAGCATCATGTATGAGATGGTATGTTTGCAGGCCTAATGATTTACTCAACGGATTTTAGGTATCTAATAGTGACTTCGATTAGTACTAGTATCATTTGATTCTGTTAATGAATTATATCAATGAAAGGATAGTGGAACAAAGCATTTACCCGGCAACAAGTTTCCTATTTGGCCAGAGAAAACAGAACTCCATGTGAACAAACTACTTCTGCAGATACTTCGACAACTTAATGCTTGAAAGCTAAATACTCAGAAACCTTTCTGTATCGATACCGCATCAAATAATCAAATACAATTCTCAGAAAATATTTTTATCTACTGAAAACATCACATTACAAAATGAGATATGGTTTGTTAAAAGTGTTTCTGTGCCTAGGATGTATCATGTATCACCTGATGTAGAGGTCACATTTTCATTCTACAGAAACTAGCTACTATTCCAAACTAGGAGCCACTTCAGTTGGGTTGGATTCAAAAACATCTGGACTAGATCCCTCTGGTTCTTCTAGCAACTCACGAGACTGGATCGCATCTTTGTAAGTTGGAGTCTCCTTGAAATCAGATGCTCCTTCATTGAATGTAGCAACCGCTGCGCCTGCTGCAATTATCTGTAGTGAAACAGAAAGAGGGAGGGAGCAAACATTAGCCTCATATATTGATATTGATTTTCCTAATAGCAATCTCCCTACCAAACTAGACTATTTGTAACTTGCTTCCCAAACATCAATACCAATTCACTATTTCATGGCATTAATGAAAATCGTATCCATGACCTAAACAATGAAACAAATATACATTTTGGTTTTGAAACCTCAAACAAATTAGCATGGATCATGGGGAGGCCTAATTTGTAAGCTCTTATACATCACTCCACTTTAACCTATATATAATACACTCAACTTCAAACCAAGTGACAAGGAGCTATGGTCGCTTACCCTTATAACATATACAAGATTTTACATATGAATTTAATTCATCATCAAGTTGTCACCTGTAGAAATTTAATCTCCAACACATTAAGGACACAACAACCATGAGCGAGCCACCAAGCTAAGTTCATTAATCATTACAAACTGACAAGCACATCAGATTTAGTCCAACAAGTAAGAAACTTTGACGTACCGCAAAGAGAAAACCAAAAGCCCACAAGTACTCGACAAAGAATCCAAGACCGTCCCACTGTTCTCCCTCCCAGAAATCAGGCTTGTCCCCTGGAAGCTCAGGCAAGAAGTACCCATCATCAATGTTATCCGCGGCTAAGCTTTCAATCTCGGCCGTCCGCAGGTCTTGTTCTTGGTCTTTGGTCGTGGTGTTGCTCCTCTTGCCGTTGTTGTTCTTGTTGTCCAGCCTCCCTGTTCTGGACGTGAAACGCTTGGCGGACACCACGTGGAGGGTTCTTTTGGAGGAGAGGGGGAAGAGGACGTGGCGTTGGGAGGAAAGATTGTTGGTGGTGGAGGCTCTGTAGAGGTGCCTAGCTCCGCCGTTGTTGGCTATGGTTAGAGCCATGAGTGGAGGAGAGGAGGTGATCAGTGATATGAGCGCAATCTTTTGTGGATGAGTCGTGAGAAGATAAATGGTACGTATGGGGGATGCGTTTTTCAAAACTGACCCGGACACCATACGATCCGATTTATTTTCTCTATTGGATTATGCTGAGGCCCATATTCTACTTTGTCCCGAAGTGTGAAAGAGGCTCACATTCTTAAAAGCATAAATGCATTTCAAAAGACTTTGGTCTTGGATTTGGGATGTTGCTTGCATGTTAAGTACGTAGAGTCATTTTCTCATGGAAGTTTGTCGCTTTCTTCTGGTGTTAGGTGGTACGTGGTAGTGTCTATTGAGGTTTCTGTTACTGATCATTATCTAGAGTTAGTGCATCAAACACAAATTTTTACTCGACTTTCTCGGGTTACTTTTGATATTAGCCCAATACATTTGCATTGTTACTTAACTATATTTGCTTAAAGGCCGATATGATTATATGTCTTTGAAAGAATTTAATCTCAGTTTAACTAGTAAATTAAGATTAAGTTCTAACGATTAATCATAAATTAAGAAATTTTAAAAAAAAATTGACATAACATTAATCGGAACTGAGACAACCAAAAACAACCATTCTAAACTAAATTCCCAAAAACAAACTGTGAGCCACCGATTGTCCATCCATATTTCTCAACAAATGTGATAAACTAAAACCAAAATCTTAACTCAGGTATTTAAAACATATTTACAATGTACGGGTTATGAATACATAGAAAAATAAACTCGACTACTACTCAAGTAACTGAAAACAACATGACACAACCGAAATTCAAAGCGACTTCTATTAACATATAATACACAGAAATTTGTCTGACAATGGACGGAGACCTACTTAATGAAGAGCTAACAAGTGGACTCAAAGCCTTCGACGAAACCATGCAATCTCAGGATTACACTACAGCCTGACCAACGTAAACCGAAAGACCCACGGAAAGGCATTTAAAATATAAAACATTAATGTGAGTGAACAAAAAATAACATAATCTGCGAAAAATGATAAAACTAAATTATCATGTCTTTTCACTGATTTCCGTAAAATAATGCGAGTTTAAAATCGTAAAGCTGAAATAAAATGGAGGTGGTCGCCCAGGTGTTTGGCATAACTTAAGTCGACAATATGTAAGAAAATAT
Organism: Geum urbanum; assembly: GCA_946800695.1. NCBI lineage: Eukaryota > Viridiplantae > Streptophyta > Magnoliopsida > Rosales > Rosaceae > Geum > Geum urbanum. The sequence continues at coordinate 44,148,777 of OX327013.1, read as the reverse complement.
AAGTGATGGGTCAGACGAGGTGTTTGTCCTAACCTTCCCTGATCGGACTATCCGGTGATCAGCTGAATAGTCAGTACATCGATGCAACTAACAAATGTCATCACTATAAATATGCTCTGAAATATGCTGTAAGTTACTGATAAAATATGAACTCACTACGACTGTAAAAATAAAAGGTACACTCACAAGTCTGTGACTACTGCAGGAGTCCAATGAAATTTCCTTCACTGCTAGGATCGCGATCGCGAAGTCCTGTAAATACGGATCATACGATATCAAAATATGTACAAATCTACGAAAATTGGCCCTAAAATTAACCCCGTAATCCCGGTCAAAAAATCTCACAAACTACCTCGCTGAAGGTCCGCTGCAAACTGCAGCGCGTGACCCTCGCACGCCTCCATAGGCGGCGGTGCGTGGGTCCCACTCGCCTCCGGCGGTGACTGCCTTTGATGGGAGCGTTCGATACATGGTTGGAAAGAGCTCAATGAGCCCAACAATATTCCTAACTAGCCCAATCCCCAACTCGCCACCGATTGGCTGAAAAACGGCCCGAAAACCCACTACCCGAAAATCGCCGGAATTGGATTCTGACACCGTTGTTGCTCCTCGGTCCTCCAACCCATAGCGCTTCGACTCCTAGGGTGAAACCTAATCGATTCCACCCCACCTTGACACTGAAACATGGTCGGAGCACTGTCAACTGATAAACCCAAAATTCGACTGGTTTATTGAATCGGTTCGCACCCTAAAATCATCCAAAATCCAACAATACATATATGAATCAAAAGAGGCAAAGGAGAGCTTCAGAACTATACCAATAACTCCGGAAATGGTGGTGTTTTCCGACGGGTCTGATATCGAGTCGGGTCAGACGGCAAAACGGGTCGGCAGAGAGATACGGGTCGCTCGAGTTATTTCTTATTTTTCTGAATTATTTTTCAAAGTAAATACCGTATTTATACCCATAAGCTCCTGATCATATCAACGGTCCATATTTGATCTGATCAGGAATCAACAGTCCAAATCAAACCGATTTAATTAAAATTCTTTTTAATAATTTTCTCACGCAAACTTCCAAAAATCATAAAATAAAAAAATAGCTCGTTTATCCAAAAAATTCACTGAAAATTCCTACGAGCTCGAAATAAAATACTCCATGACTTCCGAGAATAAAGTCAAGTCAAATTCTCGCCTGGAGAAAAATCGTTAATAATCTCGGTAGTGCGACTAATCTTCGATAAACCTTATTAAGGTTCGATAAGTGCGTGACTTCGGTTTAGGTCGTAACAGTCTGTCTCACGCTACGTATGTAAAAAAGTTTAACAGAATATCACAACTGCTTAATCGAGAATCTTAAATTGCAATATTTCATTATAAATCAGTTTTTCGTGAATCAAAACAAAATTCGAAAGACACTATAAGTTTTATATCATCAATATATGTAATTTGAGCGATTAAATTTGATGTTCATCAATTCACAATTTACCAAGTTCACCATGATAGAGCTTGCCTCCGCTCTCTTTTTAGGTTGAGCCCTATCCCACCAATAAAAGGAGGTTCACGAATCCCATTTTTGCTTCGGTCTTTGTTTTCCTTACGCTAACACTCCTAATAGATCTTTGTTTCCCTTGTGTATGTTTTATATTTGTCTTAAGAAAAGTATATAAACTACCCTTCAAATCTCTATCCTACCGGCAATTCCTTTGATGGCATGGCACCAGAACAAAAGTAAATCCGATGATATGCTTTTAATCGATAGACTAAAAACTAAGAACTCCCAAGCCACCATCAATGATCAATCCTTCAAAACAAAAACAAAAAAACTCATCATAAATTTACGTTTCACCCTTTGATTCAGAAATGAAAAACGAGTAACTCGCCGCAGAAACAAACAACAAGATCTATATGTATATGTACGTTCGTTTCAAAGTTCATATACTTGCTTTCATTTCATCATCTTTGCTTCGTTTCTTTCTTTTAATTTCAAAGTTTTACTTAATTACATCCTCCCTGATATGAACAAGACTACAAAAGTCTAGCTATCGAAAAACGGTTCTGAAAGTCGGTCACACGAAACAAAAAAAACCAACCCTCGAAAAAAAAAACCGTCGTACGTAACGTTTCCTTCTATAGAGCAAAAAGCGACTCCGTCCGCCACGGAACCTCCGAAACACCGCCGTCATAATCAAACAACCCACCCAACGCCACGTACTCTCCTCCTTCGCCATTACTCTCCGAGGAGTAGACTCCGAAATCGAAGGCGTCGTAATAACTTGGAATAATGACGTCGTTATCAAACATCCCAAGCATCCCGTCCAATGCAGCCACCGTCTCGGAAGAACACGCCGCCGTGAAATCCGCTGCCTCCATTTTTCTACTCTCCTCGCTCGAGTTGTTCGTCGGCGGAAGGCCGAGCTCGTCGTCCGAAGCCTCCAGCAAGTAACCGAGCTCCGGCTGCGCGGACGACGACTCCTCTCCCGAACCCAACGTCGTTTCGAATGCCGGGCCGGCCGGGACTTGTACTATTTCCTCCTCGAAGCTCTTTATCACCGAGTCCAGATCCTGGATCACCGCGTCACGTACGTCCGCGTCTTCTAGAATGTTCAGAAGGTCTTGTTGGATCAACTTGGCCTCGGCCGAGTCTATACCCAACTCGTCTGAATCAGCTCGATCACGAACATCCCCCGAATTCGCGTCCAAGTTGACCGAGTCGGCTCGGATGAGCTTCGACTCTGGTGGTGGACATGACTCGAGCTCATCCGAGCCGTCATCGCGGGGTCTCTTGTTGTTAGGGTTTCTGTTATCCATTTGGCGACAACAAAACCCAAAAGGCAGAGATTATGTTTGGGAGGGAAGAAAAAAAAGTAGGAGAGCTCTAATTGACGCAAGTGAGGTGGTGGTAGGAAGATGAGGTGTTGTATTTATAGTTGAACAAGATGCAATATTTGGTGATTTTCTTTTCTTTGCGTTCTTGAAAATGATGGGTGATGGAGAAGAAGTGATATAGCAATTTCTCTGGAGGGATCAAATAAGAAAACTTAGAGCTGAAAATGGTTATTAGGTGGGATCGAGTTTTAGGGTTTGGTTTATTTGTTTGTCTGGTTTGTGAAGTCGAAGAATGGAGTGGGACGGGTTTATATAGTGCGGCAGAAGTTACGAAGGGATAGGATCGATTGGGATTAGAATCATTGAAAACCCTCACGTAAGTCTCGCGCCTTTTATTTTAATTTTTTTTAAAGGGGGGATTTGAAATCTGTCATTTACCTAAATTTAATAGTGGACTCTGAGGTCCGTTGGGGTGGGGCCTGACCGAGTTGGGCGAGAGATATCATGTGGTTGGTTTTGGCGTTGCTTCTTCCTTTTTTGGGGGTTTTGTGTGCTTAACTGTCCTCTCTCTTTTTTTCTTGACGATTTCATAAGGGCAATAATGGAAGGCTCAAAATAGTAAAGCTTAAGTGCTTAACCAAAGTTGGTAGTTTTCTTTGATAAGTTTTTTTTTTTGGGATAATTCTTGGCTGGGCAGCCTTCTTACCCATTACAAACGTGGTCCAAGGGTGTTCCAACACGTATCCATTTGTTAAAAAAATTGCAAATTCATCTTCTAGTTTTGTGAAGCTCCGACGCGCCGAGAAAGCCGTCGGCAGGGGAAAAGTCATGGATGGCGTTGGTAAAGTCGAAGAGCTTGGAGTCGGTGCCGTTTGTGGCGTACGAGGCCAAGGACTTAGCAAGGGCCGTGAGGTAGTTGATCACCACATCGATAAGGGTTTTTAGGGCGGAGAGCTGCGTGACATTGAAGACGAGTGGAGTGGAAGATCTGTGAGACGACGGCGAAGAACTTCGATTGGGTTGGATTCTCCGGCGGTGGGGTGAGTAGTGGTTTTGGGCGGTTTCATTTTCTGGGTCTCATGGTTTTAACACCCGAAGAAGATGTTGCAAGTTTTTTTTAACAAATGGACACGTGTTGGAACACTGTTGGACCACATTTGTAATGGCAGGAAGGGCTGCCCATGGGGGAATTAAGAATTATCTTTATTTTTAGGCGGATGATCATTTTATTAAAAAAATACGGTTAAAGTCGTAATAAAAGCATCCAGAACAACATTTGCAGCAGAGGCGAACCATTCAAAGAGATGGTCACAATCATAATCAAAAATGCGTGTTACACTATTACAGATATTAGCACTAATTAGTAAATTCATAGAGCTCGACAAAAGTAAGTTGACTTACATCCCACCCGAACCACGATAATCCATGATAAATAGAGTTAACAATACCCATGAGCATGCAATTGTGGTAGGTATGTCAACCCCAATGAATCTCGTTAACCAAATGATATACAAATCAACCATAAACATTAAATCCAAAAATAGTACCAAAAGATCACAAAATCTAGCCAGGAACATGTAAACCCTAGAACGTGTAATCCCAAACAAAATCCAAAGGCCAAAACGAGATAACCTGGGGGATCCGATGTAGCTCCCCTGGATCCCAAATGCGAATCCAGAATCAAACATAGGCAAATACATCCAAGGCCCACAAAGAGCACCCCAACTCACTCATATGAGCCCAAGTTTTTGAGCCGACTATAGAGGCCCAATCCAAACTCTGTTGACCCAAACCAACTGGTCCATAAGGCCCTAGCCCACGAGAATTCAATGGCCGTGGAAACCCACCGCTGATATCCGATGCCGGCATCTTAAAAGCAGCAGAGTCACCTAGCTCGCAACCCGTGAAGATTCTCCTCACCGAACAAAAGAAACTAGGCCGATAAAAATCACCCATGGCCAGAGATCTCAATCTGGCATCGGGATTACCCATCCCACGCCAGTCCGGCATCCACCATCACTTCCATTGCAGAAAATGAGCAACCTTCAAGCAAGCACGTTGCGGACAGGAACTCCACTCGACCACTTCAACTACTCTTCCATTCGACGCGCTTGCACCCAAGATTGAGACGCTCGAGCCAGTAAAGGACCATTCCCACCGGCTTTGAACACCAAACACTCGGAGGGGAGATAACTGGGAGTCGACGCCACTGGAGAGCGCCATTGAAGCAACATTAAGGAGGCCATGCGTCACATAGATCCCACGGTATAACCGTGGAGTCCTCGCCCCCAGAGCAGTATTTACAAATCCTAAGAGACTCATTTTATATTAGTGTGGAACGGTATGGTTGATTTTAGATGTACGTAAATAGGTGAAGTTGTTTTCTTTGATAAGCTGTTCTATGTTCGACCTTAAAAAGTAAAGAACGAATTGAATTATAGGGCGGTCAATGTTAGAAGCATTTTGATGATCTATTCGTGTTGTCAATACCCAATATTGAGATTGACTCGACAAACTTGGTTCTTAAGCCGTTTCCCTTTTATTACTCGATAAAAATTGACTGAGAGGTAGTAAATTAGCATATTCTACATAGGTGGTTAAACATCAAAAAACTACTGTATATAGCACTTAAATAAAAATGTAGCTAGGTAAAAAGAAAAACTAAAATCGAGAACCCTTGATCGTAATTTATCAGTTATAACATAATAAACACGCACATACTAATTAATATTTAGTCTCAATCAACTATTATATATCAGTCTATCTATTTTCACATAATTTTTTCTATATAAAATATTTAAGTTTTTAATAACTATTTATATGTTGTTATGCGTATCATACGAATAGGACTGTAATAATCTCGTGATGGTTTTAATTATTTTATATATCACATTTTTTTAATACAAAATACAAAAATAGATATTGTAAATAAAGGATGAGATTTGACTATCTAGTTATGGATAGTAAGAGTTGTTCATTGTTAATTAAAATTCGACAAGTAATATGTTTGGATTAATTATGAGAAGAAGATAAATTAAAATAAAAAATTTAGAAAAATTAAACCAAAAATATTACGTGCTCGTAAGTAAATAAATAAATAAATGCAACAGACTAGTTTGATTAATGAAATGGATATTTTGCTTTGAAATCTAAGATTGAGCATCCAGTTGTGCGCAGCTGATCTAGATCTGGGACAGAACCCCTAAATACGGCAATCTTGTTTCTTTCCAGAAAACTACGTGTCCCGTCAGCCACTCTTATCACAGTAGTAGTAGACCCCACACTCAGATCTCCTGCCTGAGCGCCCACCAGTTATTTCCCCCACTCGGTCTTTATCTGCCACCACGTGTTGTACGTAATACGGCCTCCGACCCACTTGTCGAACCGAACCATCCCAAGCCGACTCTGCTAGCCCCATACCGGCGCCGACAGAATTAAAAAACTTAACAGAGCACTTCACGGCTTTCAAGACAAAATCACACACGCGATCGAGGCTGAGTCAGCTTATCTCTGACGCGGCTTCGGCGCATGCACGTCGCCACCTCATCTCGGATCCGGCCACGGTTTCAGATCACCGCCCTAAGCTTAAGAATTAAAATGGAAAGTAAGTAATAAACAAAAGCTCGAAGAAGTACACGTTACTACGTGAGGTACGTGGGTGCTTTGTCACCTTTGTGTTTGTGGCTTTCATAAATCACAGAAGGTGTGGCCGGGTTAGCGTGGACTTGAATTCTCTCCGAGGAAGGTTCCTAACATCTATCTAAACGAGAGAATCTTAACTATCTATTTTATTTTAAAGCTTAAATTCATTTTTATTTTTATTTGGTTCAATTCTTTATCAAACTGCTCCAAAACTTAATAATTATTTCTTTTTCTTCTTCTTAGAACTGAACTTCAATTTGTTTCATTTTAAAGTTTACAGCGTAACGTACATAAATTGTTTATTGGCTTCTATAATCAATCAATATTTTAAGCAACTGTGATTTAAAAGAAAAATAAAAATCATTTACTTTTTCAGTAGAAGATTCGAGTTCAAGTTTACTAAAGTTAGAATCCACTTGCTTCCAACCCACTATGAAACCCAAAAATTTAATTGTTTTCACATGTAATTTTGAAAATCAATTCAAAATTCAAAAGCTAATTGATTGTTTCTCTTGATTAATGTAGAGAAAGGGATTGTTGGGAAAACACAATAGATCCAAATCAAGAAGAAAGATAGGACGAGGGCTAGTTGGGAGTGGATCGGAGGTCGTGGCTGGAGTGGGTCTGGCCGGCTGGACTTTGAGGTAAGCAATTGTGGCAGAGTAATCAAAAGTCTAGAAGGATATACGGAGGTTGTTTTGGAAGTGAGTGGCGGGAGCAGCGCTGTCGTCGGGTTTTGGATCAGCCCTGGTGGCAATGAGAAATGAGAGTTAGAGATGAAGAAGATGAAGAATTTCGACAAAGATGAAGAAGAGCCTGAAGAGGAAATGATGGGATTGATTCGGTGCACATATGTGTAGAAAAGAAAGCAAAGATAAATAAATCTAGACTTTAGGATGAGATGGATGGTCAAAATTTTCTTGTCAGGTAGAGGAACCTCTCCGTTAGGGTACAATAGGGTACAATACTTTTATAGGACCGTCTGATATATTGGTCAGACCCAACCAATAAAAAGCCATATTTCCAAAATTCTATACCCCAATTATCGTGCAAATGTTCTGCGAAAATTTAAAACTATCCTTCATGACCACTGCTATTTGATGAGACTTATGAAAACAGTGCGAGGGGGCCTCCCCAAAAAATTACTCCCGTTAAAAGAGAATCTGAGTGCTCACGCCCCAAAATAAATTTCTAAGACACTCTCGGCGTAGATGTATTTTTCACTATTGTATTTTATTTAGCGGAGTTCTTTTGTGAAGGGCTTCCGTGTCATGGATGAGGGAACAGTCTAACTTTAATCAACTATCATTCGAGTAGAGATGGAGAGCCATCCCTAAAAAATGTTTCTATCGGTCTAAACCCGACCGAGAAAATTATTTAGCTGCTTGATTCATCAAGTACAGTATGGAAGGAGGATAATGTATCATGTATTCATTCATGTACGTGCTACACATCTTGATCTTGACAGATTCCTACGCCCAACTTTCGTCTAGTTTTTATTTATATGTAATTATTAGATTCTATCTTATATTATCATGTAACCCTGATATAAACGAACCAGTGTCGATCATTAAACACTTTCATAGTTTTAAAGTGAATTTTTCTTTTCAATGACCTTTAACCTTAATAGAATGAGAACTTTTTTGATTCGGTCCTATCTTCTTATTTCATGCGCCTTACTTAAGATTAAGCTTGCATACCACTCATTTGCCCATAGTCGTTGACTAACATGAAACCTAATCCGATTTTTTTTTAAAAAACATGAAACCTAATCTTTTGTGGCATCACCGTATGATACTTTCTATACTTTCTATATTATAAATGTTAGAGATATTTTTAAAATTTAAATTTGGAAGAGGTAAGTGATCGAAGAGGTGTGTTTTGAAAGGTTGTAATTAATCAACAAGATTGTTTATTAAATAATACATCATTTTCTTTGACTTTGGCCGGACAGAGTGATCACTAAGAGCATATACATTGGGCTCCGGTTTTGCTCGAGCAACCGGCGAAACTCGTGGCGGCCTGCTGCAATAGCACGAGCAAGGAGGAAAACATGGTGCAGCGGTGTCGTTTGCTCCTGGTGACCGGACGTTGACGATGGTGAAGAGCAGCTACTCGAGCAGCTGTTGCTCGTGGGAAAGGATGAGCAGCCTAGCGGAGTCCACGCACGTGGGTGACGCTATGTTGCCTGGTTATTTTTTTTCTTTACGGCACGTGTAATACACGCGCCTGTAAAAATAAAATTTTTTTACAGTGCGGAACGGGCCAATCTGAGCGCGACACGTGGCGCACATCAGATCCACTTCACCCTCAACGGTCAATTGCTCTGAGCCATCCATTTCAATTACAAAATTGAATCTGACTGCTCAGATTCAAATGCAACAACCATTTTGGGATTTTCTGCAAAACTAATAGGCATAGTAGAATTTCGGCACAAAAAAATTCCAAAAAAATTCCAAAAAATTACAAACACCACCCTACAATTTTCCTATAAATAGTACATCAATTTTACAAACCTCCCACACCAATTTGTGCACAACAAGTTCATCATTTTCCTCAATCTCTTCTCTCGTTCATTTGCGTTTTTTTCTCCAAAAAAATGTCGAATTGGCTTGCTTAGGAAGATTTGCAATTGTGCATTTCTTATATGCATGTTAGCATTGATCCTATCACCGGAAACAAGTAAAAAGTCAACAAATTGTGGGAAAAGGTCTATGCCAATTATATCAAAAATTGAGTGATTGGTCATGGTGAATCAACAAAGGAAGATCGGACCCAAACCGCAATTTCATCTCATTTTACTAAGTTGAAGCCGGTTTTCAATCTTTGGGGCGAAACTCTTAGTTATGCACGAAGGAATTCATCACCATCCGACACCTCTCCACAAGATTAAGTAAGTCCTTGAAATTTTTTCATGTCTATTATTTTGATTTTATGAACTAAATGTTGTCATCTCCATTAAACATAAATAAATTGTGAAATAGAATTTTTTTTTATTTTTTATAGTTAAGAAAAGCTCAAATGTGGTTTGTGTCGAAGACAAAGAAAGAGTTTTCGAAGTTTGAATGTTGGGAAGTGGTGAAGACTCATCCTTTCTTTAGGGAAACCATGGCTACTACTCTACGTATTTACAACTAAGAAGCTACTACTCCTACCGTTAGCGAAATACCTCCCACCGTCAATTTGGATGAGGATGAGGTGATTGCAACACCAATGAGTAACCGCGAAGGTCCTTTGAGTCCCCCTAGACCACCGGGAGTGAAGGCGGAAAAAGAAGCAAGAAAAAAGGGAAAAAAAAACCATGACTCCTACAAGTGAGCTACGAGATGAGGCTTTGAAGACCATTGCGACCAATCAAGCCATTTGGGCCGCCGCTTAAAAAACAAGTGAGGATAATAATTTTGCTTTACACAAAGCGCAACTCCTCTTTCAAGAGAAATACTTCAAATTGAGAGTTCTACAAGAAGAAACAAGGATCATGACAATGGATATGTAGCAAAAAGTGACGAAGGCGTTAGCTACCACGACCGCTTCAGTGACGAAGGTGTTAGCTATTTCTGCATTTTGCCGGTGTTATTGTCGTCTCCTTGTGAAAAAAGTATTTAAACTTAAAGGATCCATCTTACTGATGCTGGAATGTGAAGAAATGTTTGAAGAAATAGCAAGAAAGTTATAGATGGTGTGAGAATATATGAAGCACGATGATCCTTTTATTGCCGATTTTAGGTTATCTGAAATTTGATGATGACGACACGCACTACAACATTTGGAGACATTGCCGGCGACTTTTAAGTCGCCGGCAATGTCTTTAGACATTACCGGCGATTTTCGCCGGAAAATCGCCGGTAATGTCTTTTTTTTTTTTTTTTTTTTTTAACATTACCGGCGATTTTTGTCGCCGGTAATGTCCGTCGCCGGCAATCCCTCGATGGTAATGTAAAAAAAAAAAAAAAAAAAGACATTACCGGCGACTTTATTTATGTCGCCGGTAATGTCTTTTTTTTTTTTTTTTTTTTTACATTACCGGCGACATGAATTTATGTCGCCGGCAATGTCTTTAGCTTCGAGACATTACCGGCGACATAAATTCATGTCGCCGGCAATGTCTAAAAAAAAAAAAAAAAAATTACATTACCGGCGACTTAAGTCGCCGGTAATGTCCAAAAATCGCCGGCCTTGTTTTTGGACATTACCGGCGACTTAAAAGTCGCCGGCAATGTGTAAAAATGTTGTAGTGACGTGGCATCTCCTGACTGGTCGGAAATCTCACCGAAAATCTTCGGCAATTATTCACACGACAATGACACATAAAAGTGCCACGTGTCACCAAGTGATTGATCGGGAATATTACCGACATTTTTGTACAATTATTTGTAAGGTAACGTTATGTCGGTGTGACACGTGTCAACTCGTCATTGGTCAGAAATCTTACCCGAAATCTTATTCAATTATTCATACGACAACGCCACGTGTTGTCTATGTATTGGTTGAAAAATACTTAATTTTTTTTATTAAAAAATTAATTTATGAATAGTAATAGGAGTTGCTATTTTTTTCCACCGCTGAGCGAAAAACAGGAACTGCACCTCCTATTTGATGAACAATGTCTGTTTCACCTCAAATAGTGTCTGCTCCTCCTCAAATAAGAGGAGCAAAGCCCTCCTATGGGTGCATATGCTCTAAGGGATGCAAACCTTCCAAAAAAGGTTTTATTCAAGTTTAACAGGCCTATCTACTTCTATAAATAGAGTAGAGCAGACCACTTTTTGAATAATCCAAAATTCTTCCAGCCTCTCCTCTTCTCGAGTTTCTAGCAATTCTCTTCCTATTTTTGTAATTTTATACTTATAAAATCTAGAAATTATTATCCTGCAAGAATAATTTATGGTAATATTGAGTCTCTTGTAAAACCTTCGATGGGTTGATCTTCGTTAGTGCAAACCGATGATTAACATTAGTAAGTTGTTAGACTTTATTATCCTAAAAACTTATTTGATTATTCCCATTTGCACACTAAGTAGTAGAACAAATAAAGTCTAAAGGAAACCGTAAACCTTTACGTGCCTTTGAAGCGTTTTTCATTCTCTTGTCATACCTACAACACAATAATTCCAACAATATTTAGACTTTATCTTTGCAATGGCATCATTGAAGGAGTTTACATCAAATTTTGTGAAACTTGATCGCTTCAATGGAGAAAACTTTCGAAGATGGCGAAAGAAGTTACACTTCTTGCTTTCTAGCCTAAAAGTCGTCTATGTACTTGCTACTCCAAAACCCGAAGAAAATGAAGACAAAATGATGGCTGCCCAACGTAAAAGAAGAAAGTGGAAACAAGATGACTATGTATGCAAGAGCCATATATGCAATGCAATGTCCGATTCAATATTTGACATCTACCATGAGATGAGTACCGCAAAAGAAATATGGGACGTGCTTGAAGCCAAATATATGTCCAAAGATGCTACAAGTAAGAAGTTCCTTGTTTCTAATTTTTTTAATTATAAGATGACCGAAGATAGATCCATTGTAGAACAATTTCATGAGATCATGCATATACACAATCAATTTACTCATTAAAAGATGCACATGGATGATTCCATAATTATTTCTGCAATTGTGGATAATCTTCCACCTTCTTGGAATGAATGCAAGAAGAACGTCAAACATAAGAAAGAGGACATATCCATAGAGCAATTGGGACAACATCTTCATATAGAAGAGGAATTTAGATCCCGGTAGAAAACTGAAGAAACTTATTCTTCCAAGGTTCATATAGTTGATGATGGGTCTAAAAACCCAAAAGTTAACCATAGAGGAAATAAGAGAAAGGGGAACTTTACCAAAAAGGGACACCAAGGTCAAAAATCAAACAAAAAGGAAAAATGAGGCTGTTTCCATTATGGCAAACTGGGTCACTTCAAAAAAGATTGTCGTTTGCTTAAAAACAAGCCAAAAACTAATGATGAAAAGTTTGTGCCAATGATATCCGAAGTCAATACGATGGAGGATATTGAAGCTTGGTGGGTCAACACCTGTGCAACTAAGCATGTTTGCAAACATAAAAGCATGTTCAAGACATATGAACAACGTGATGGTGACAATGTTGTCTACATGGAAAATTCATCGACTTCAATTGTCAAAGGCAAAGGTACAATTGAAATCGAGTTCACATCAGGGAAAAGACTTACTTTAATCGATGTCTATCATGTTTCGGATGTTAGAAAAGAATTTGGTCTTTGCAAACCTCTTGAATAAGCATGGTTTCAAACTTGTCTTTGAGTCGGTTAAGTTTATATTGACCAAGGTTGATACCTTTATTGAAAAAGGATATATGTATGGTGGAATGTTCAAACTAAATATTAATAAAATATCTACTATTTATGTTTACTTGTTGGATTCTTTATCTTTGTGGCATTATAGACTATGTCATGTTAATACTAAGAAAATAATAGATATGTCTAACCTAGAATTAATTCCAAAGTATGAAAATGATATGCATGATAAATGTGTTACTTGTTCACAAACAAAGATAACAAGGAAACATTTTCATAAGGTAGAAAGAACCTCTACTTTTCTAGAGCTTATTCATAGTGGTGTATGTGATCTACATAGTACACCTACTAGAGGAGGAAAAAAATATTTTGTGACTTTCATAGATAATTCTAGTAAATTTTGTTATGTTTATTTATGCGTACTAAAGATGAAGTTCTTGACAAATTTAAAATCTTTAAGAATGAAGTAGAGAATCTTTGTAAAACAAAGATAAAATACCTACGATCTGATAGAGGTGGTGAATACTATTTTCCATCTTATTGTGAATCCGTAGGTATAGTCTATAGTCTATACTTCACAAAAAATGGAGTTGTCGAAAGGAAAAATAGGACCCTTGTAGAGATGGTTAACACAATGCTCCTAAACTCTAACCTAAGTGAGAGTTATTGGAGGGAAGCATTACTCACCGCATGTTACATCTTAAATAGGGTACCTACGAGATCGTTAAAATTAACACCTTAAGAGTTATGGTTCAAAAGGAAACCAAACTTAAACTACTTTAAAGTTTGGGGTTGTAAAGCCATAGTTAGGTTACTTGAACCTAAAATAAAGAAATTGGGGAAAAGGGATATATAATACATAATTTTAGGATATACGGAACATAGAAAGGGATATAAATTTCAGGTTATAGAACCTAATGAGTCTATATCTATTAATATCATCATAGAATCTAGATATACAGAATTCTATGAAAATAAGTTCACATCTTTATCTAAAGATGATAATGAAAAGGTAGAGGTTTCATCAAGAAACAAGGATAGTGATTTAAATTCACTATGTACACATAGACTCTGCAGTGAGCAAGATGAAAATGATGAACCAACTAAAACTAGAAGAAGCAAAAGAAGAAGGATAGAAAAATTATTTGAACCTGATTTTGTTGTGTACCTTGTTGAAGGTACAAGAGACTCACACACAAAACAAAATAGTTACACCTAGTGTGGAGTCTGATCCTCTTACATATGAGGAATCAATGAAAGCACAAGATGTTTCTTTTTGGAAAGAAGCCATCAATGATGAGATGAATTCCATCATGAGAAACAAGACCTGAAAATTGGTCGACTTACCTCATGGTTTCAAACCAATAGGGTGTAAGTGGATATTTAAAAAGAAAATGAAAGTTGATAAAACTATAGACAAGTTTAAAGTCAGACTAGTAGCTAAAGGATATACTCAAAAAGAAGGTATAGATTATTTCGATACCTATGCTCCGGTTGCTAGAATTATTACCATAAGGGTACGTATTACTTTAGCTTCTATATATAAATTTCATATTCACCAAATGGATGTAAATATCACATTTTTAAATGGTGAATTGGACGAAGAAATTTAAATGCATCAACTCGAGGGATTTATCATGTCTGGACAAGAACAAAATGTGTGTAAGTTAATTACATCATTAAATGGTTTAAAGCAAGCGCCTAAATAATGGCATGAGAAATTCAATAAAGTCATTATCTCTAATGGATTCAGAATACGTGAATTTGATAAGTGTATATATAGCAAGTTTCAAAATAATAAGGGAGTGATCATCTGTTTATACGTTGATGACATGCTTATATTTGGAACGGATATAGAAAGTATAGAATTGACTAAGAAATTTTTATCTTCTAATTTTGATATGAAAGATATGGGAGAAGTTGATGTTATCTTGGGTATAAGAATTAAAAGATGCAATGGTAGTTTGGTTTTAACTCAATCACATTACATAGAAAAAGTTCTTAGAAGATTCAATCATTATGATAGCAAATCAGTTTCTATTCCTTTTGATTCAAATTTGATGTTGAATCAGAATAATGGTAGAACCATTAATCAATTAGAATATTATAGAGTGATTAGATGCTTAATGTATGTCATGTCATATACTAGGCCTGATATAGCTTTTGTTGTAAGCAATCCTGAACACACACATTGGAATACAATCTTTAGAATATTAAGGTACTTAAAAGGTACAATTGATTATGGAATATATTATAGTGGGTATTGTTCGTGAGATTTATCCCCTCAACCTTTTGACTATTGATTAGTCTAAGGCTAAGTGAATTTCTCTTACCCGCAAGTATACAGGGTCAAGTTATAGTATTTGTAAGGAAGTCGAGTGTTGAACTCACGAGGATTGATCATTTAAACTCCTCACCTTAACTCGATTATGCATTCAAAATCATGGATTAAGTAGACATAAGACATGACATTAAAACTAAAACAAGATTTGAAAGTGTATCTCATGAGACTAAGTCCTTTGGAGACTTAGCATTGCAAGAGATGGTTGAATTATGATTAGTGGTTAAACGAAAGGTTGATTGAATGTTTACAACTAACTAATTAAGTGAAAACATAAAGTAAGAACAAAATAAAATGTAAATGTTTGGTCGGCTAGAGATGTCGTCATTAGCCAACTCAATGTACCAACAATGTCCAAGTTATGAGTTATTGAGTTTAGTCTAATTCACACATGTTTGTCCAGTTCATGATCCTTTTGAGTCACCACTAGTTGTGAACTGAATCTCCTAGGCTATTAGGGCACTAGAAGTGTTTTGGTCCAACGTTCAAGTATAAAGCAAACCAAAACTAGAATGTAACTCAATTACGAATCGTATCATAATCATACCACATGCCTAATAAGTTCAATATGTGTTCACTTATGATGAATGCGAATGACTTTTCTTCCTAAATCTCTATTAGAAGATATGAAAGTATGTTCTAACTTTCATAATCTACACCTTTTAGAACATGAATTAGAGGAAGTAACGATTAGTTACAAATCTCCTTCGAGTCAATGTAACCTTGACCGAAGCTCCCTGAGTCATTTGGACTTCAAGAAGGCTTAGGTCTATGCTCAAACCCAATGAAAACCAAATCTTAAGCCAATCTTCTCAAATGCAACCCAAGTCATTTTTACAGGCTTATCTTCTTTAGGCGAGTGACTAATTCACTTAGGTTCATTTTTAGCTTCCTTAAACATATCTCAACTTAGTCATGACTAAAACATGAGTATGGAAATATTGAACTGAGCCCAAACATGCAAACATACCACAATTACATCACAAGCGATCGAACTCATTCATAACATATAGTAAACAAAACCAAATTCAAATCTATAACTCAAAACATAGTTATATGTACATCAAGTTAGCCCTAGCCTTTCAAGAGGCAACTACTCATTAAGCATAATAAAATAGAAGACTAGATAAATGCTCAAAACAAGAAGAGGAAAGAAATAACCAAGAGTCCGCTTAGCCAAAGCTCCACCAAATGACTTCAAGGCTTCTAGCTCCATTTCTTCACTCCAAGCTAGCACGAAGTCTTCAAGAGGAGGTAAAAGTAGTCCTTAGGATTTCAAGGAGCCAAGAGGAAGAGGTATTACTTCCCACTTATTTGAACTCTAAAGACCGAACCAAACCCTAGAGGAAAAGATGAGAAGAGGAACACCCAAAATATGCCAAAGTGATGGTGTGGTGGTGGAGAAGTTTGGCTCTACCCAAAAGAGAAAAGATCTAGGTCTCTAATGATGGTGGTTATGGAGGTGTTTTAGTCTATAAAGGGAGAAACATAGGTAGAAGAGAGTGCTAGAGGGTTGGGATAAGGATAAGGGGTCTAGAGATAGACTAAAACTATGAAAAATCTGAAAATGAGATGAGTCGTGTGAGTGGGGAGAGGGGAGCTCGAATTTGGCTGAGTTGAGATGCTCCATTTCGACCTTAGGATGATAATAAAAGAGGAAGTGGAAGATCTAAGGGTTAGCTTTGAATTAAGGAGAACATGATCCATTATTTTAGGCTATGGAAGGCTAAGCTCCAAATTAGTGACATCATGTGGTCCAACTTCTTCTCTTTCTCTCCAAATCAGATTGGTAAGCATAAATGGGCTAAATGAGCCTCCATTGGGCTGGACTCCATGTGTTTGGGCCGGCCAAGGTGGACCGATCGGCTGTGGCAAATTTCGGTGGGTTCCGGGCAACTTCCGACGACTTCCGGTGAAGCTATTTCGTCATTTTCCCAAAGTTACTCCAAATTCTCTCGTGACCTCGGAAATATATACATATTATCCAATAAGTATCTAATTCTTCATATTTAATGCATTTCCTAGCCTACTCCACTTTTCTTAGCAAGAACAGAAAACGTCATAAGAACAATGCTTTATTCATAGAAAACAAATTATAAGCATAAAGTTATGAGCGTAATATGCCCATAATTATGGTCCTAATAGGTATCCTTCGGTTTTAGAATGATTTACCAATGCTAGTTGGATATCCGATAACGAGGATCATAAATCAACTACAGGCTGGATATTTTCACTTGGTGGAGGAGCCATATCATAGGGCTCTAAAAAATAAACTGTAATTTCAGATTTCACCATGGCAACATAATTTTTAACTTTGGCTTCATGTAGTAAGGTAGCGGATTGGCTAAGGAACTTACTGCTAGAAATTCTGATATGGCCTAAACCAATGTCTCCAATATCCATTCATTGTGATAGTGGCTAAGGAACTTACTGCTAGAAATTCTGATATGGCCTAAACCAATGTCTCTAATATCCATTCATTGTGATAGTCAGACAACATTATCACGAGCATATTGTTAGGTATATAATGAAAAATCAAGATACATTGGTTTGAGACATAGTTCGATGAGACAATTTATAACTGATGGGGTTATAACCGTTGATTTCGTAAGATCATGCCATAATTTAGCTGATCTATTAACAAAAGGACTTGCAAGGGATTTGGTGTGGAAAACATCTAATGGAATGAGGTTAAATCCCAACTTTACTGATCACCAACGATGGAAACTCAACTCAACTCAACACTTGAAACATCAAGATCTTGAGTTTAATGACCAAAAGTACATCATATGTAGTGATTGCAAGCACTAAATAAATTAAATGAGTATATATGTATAAACATCCATATATATATCATATCCATTCCGAGGTAGAAGTTCTTGGTACATGTAATGAAAGGAAGATGTTGAGTTACAATTAAAACCCTTAATAAGCATGACGGAAAATACTTTAGTTACATGGGTACTACATGCTCACCTATGCGAGTGTAGAAGGTGGTGCCGCCTTCTATGCGACTTGGGCTAGTCTCTAGAGTACTCGTGAAAAAGATACAGACGCAAGGCCAATCCACGCGTTGGCTTTTAGAACACTCGAAAGAAGTACAAAATTAGCATGTGAAATATGTCCGGTTAGATTACTATAAGATCGCAAGTTCAAAGCAAAGCTATTTTGCCATCTTAATTTAACTTTGATTTGTTCTCACTAAGCTAATGTTCAAGTCCACAAGACACCATAGTTTATGCACTATATTTTACAAGAAATTGCTCAAGAATTTTTAAACGTTTTTCAAAATAATTTTTCATAAAAATTTATGTTTTGAAAATGGTGAAGTATTGTTAGAGATATTTTTAAAATTTAAAATTAGGAAGAGGTAAGTGATCGAAGAAGTGTGTTTTGAAGGGTTGTAATTAATCAACAGGATTGTTGATTAAACAACACATCCTTTCCTTTGACTTTTGCCGGACAGAGTGATCACCAAGGGATGCAAACCTTCCAAAATGTTTTATTCAAGTTTAACAGGTATCTCTACTTCTATAAATAGAGTAGAGCACGCCACTTTTTGAATAATCCAAAAATCTTCCAGCCTCTCCTCTTCTCAAGTCTCTAGCAATTCTCTTCCTATTTTTGTAGTTTTATACTTATAAAATCTTGAAATTATTATCCTACAGGAATAATTTCTAGTAACATTGAATCTCTTGTAAAATCTTCGATTGAGTGTTGAGTTGATTTTCGTTAGCGTAAACCAATAATCAATATTAGTAAATTGTTAAGCTTCATTATATCTTAAAGACTTATTTAATTATTTTTTCTTATATATTAAATAGTTGAACAAATAAAATAAAATAAAAAGCGAAACATTTTTTTTTTCTTACTATACAACGACACAATAATTTCAACAATAAAAATGTATTACAATACCTGCCACTTACCACTAGACTATGTCGCAAGCGTGAGTCGGTATGATGATCATTCCAAAAATTCCATACATTTGGTTTTATCTGCTACTTTTTCTTTTATCTTTTTGTTATCTTATTTCTATTTTTGTATCTGTTACTTTGTTCCTCCAGGACCACAATTACCCGTTATCATTGCTTGTTGTGGATTAAGGATTCCAATTCTGAATTGTGAACCAACCACTTTTTCCACTTGCAACCACCACCCAATCCACATTTAAAATTCACTCTAGCTACGTCACCGAACAATCTAATAGTCAATCCCCATTTACCAATGTCACATGCTATCAAGGGCCTCCATGTCACCACGTACAGCTGATGACCGCCGCTGGATCATGAAGTGCGTTGTACTACTACTACTGCTACCAGCTACCTATTGTCCCCGGCCAATTGGCTTTTGGAAAAACGAATAAGAGCATCTCCATTTCAAACTAATCGACGAACTTTGACATATAGATAAGTTCAACCGACATTTTACCTCTCCAACCTAAATATTAAAAATAAATATTATTTTATTAAATATCAAAACAGAGAGTCGAGAGAAGAAAAAGAAAAAAAAAATAATAATAAACATAAGTGTCATATTTTAATATGTCAAATTTAGAGTATAGTATGTCATCCACTATGACTTTGACACAAGAGTTAGAGGCTTCGAAAATTTTCTTTTCCTAACTAAATGGCCCAAATATTTCCATTAAAGTGCCCAAGAATTTTGACATAACTATTGGGAATGCTATAAGTAGTGAAAAAGTTGGTTATCTACGTTCTAAGAACATATGTCGCTTCATATTCAGTGACTGTATCATACTTCAGTACACATTGGTTTCGTTTTCTAATCTCAGACATAACCAATCACTGTTTTTCGTATTTTTAGTATATTTGAGGTTCCCAGTTTTTTTTAATTTAACATATGAAAAATTAATTTTATGATGAATTAGACTCTTAACCTCTCATCCTATTAGTATAATATTGAGATGGTAATCACTCCTTAGTTCGCAACCTCCTTGGTATCGCCCCTTGGACGCGGCTTCTCTCTCTTGAAATTCGATTCCCTGGAGACAATGCAGGCTGCGTGGTCGTTTGGAGTTGTTAAGCTAAAGCATGGATCGATCCGCTTGATTAAGTGGACGCCGGAGTTCTCCCCGACGACTTACCGAAACACGCATGCTCAATTGTGGGTGCGCTTTTGGGATTTAAATATGGATTTTTGGGAGGATGAGAATCTATTTGAAATTGCGTCTGGTGTTGAGGTGCCTATGCGAATTAATTCTAAAACTAAGGATAGGTCAGTGGCATTGTATGCAAAGCTTCTGATTGATGTTGATTTGTTGCAAGCCTCTTATTTCTTCTATGGACATAAAACGTCCAGGAGGGAAAACAGTTGTGGTCGAGTTAGCTTATGAAGATGTTCCTATAGTTTTCAGTAGGTGTGTAGTCTTATTGGACATGTGGTGTCTAATTGTAAGGTGAAGCTTGGTGGTGAGGTTGTGACGTCGGTGGTTCATCAAACAAGAGTGCCTGTGGTAGAAGCAGTTAATGATGCAGAGCGTGGACGCTCTCTCAATCCGCCTCGACGAAGCAAGAGGAGGAATAAGAGAGTGACGTCGGAACCTCCCACAACTATACATGTTCGAGTGGAGGAAAACGTTCTTAATGCTACAGAGGTAGCACGAGAGAGTGTGGCGGCTGACCAAGGTCTTGATAAGGTGGGTGTGATTCCTAGATCAATTTATAAAGAAGTTTCGAAGGATGTGAATGATTTGCATGGCTCAGAATTACACGGCATTGTTCATGCACTTTTAGAAGGAGCAATTGAGAATACAGTTGCTGTAGGTTTGGAGTTGAATGTAAAGCCTGCTGGTTCTTCTTCAACAAGTGTTCCTCCAGGGTTTGAGAGAAAAGCCTTCATTGAACATGCTTCGAATTCAGCGGATTCTGAGGAAACTACTAGTTCTCCTCTTGTTTTGAATGATGGTGTTGAGCTGCGTGAGGACGGGGAGTTAACACCGTTTGTCACAAAAAGAAAGAAGAAGGTGGGTTCTGTTTTGAGTAAAGACAATCAAGTATTATGTAAACCACTCTCGGTCCACGCTCTCAAACTTAAGGGAGCAAATTTAAAGGGTTGATGAGTGTGATTTTTTGGAATGCTCGTGGTCTTGCCAATGAGGCCACACAACGAGCAATACGAAAATTGGTGAGTGACAATAATCCTTCTATTTTATGTATTTCAGAACCTTTTATGATTCCTTCGGCTATCCAGACTTCTTTCTGGAGATCGTTGGGTCTTAAATTTGTTAGTGCTAATCAGAGAGTTGACTTTGATCCCAATTTATGGGTGTTGTGTCGTGAGGAGCTTCATCTTGATGTTATCTCAGCTACTCACCGACAGATTACAGTTGCTTGTACGTTGGATGACATTAAATGCTCCATTACTTCTATTTATGCTGTAACAAATTTGGTGGGACGTCGAGGTCTTTGGAGTGATCTTAGAGCTTTGAAGAATTTTATACAGGGCCCTTGGTTAGTGTTGGGAGATTTTAATTGTGTCTTTGGGGTACATGAGAAACGTGGAGGAAATTTATCAAATGCAACTTCTTGTCGTGATTTCCAGCAGGCCTGTACAGATTGTGAGCTGTTAGAAATTACTACTCGTGGTGTTTTTTACACTTGGGCAAATAAGAGGACTGAGGTTAAATTGGACAGGGAGTTTGCAAATATGGAATGGTTTGATGCTCGGGCTTCAGTGGATTGTAATACCTTAACAAAAGTATCTTCTGATCATTTTCCAGTTTTGGTTCAATGTTCTCGTATAGTTTTAGCTATTCGACTTCAACAAATGTGGCTACAACATGTTTGACACCAAAATCTCTTTAGTGAAGAACACGTAAAGAGTCTCTTGCAAACTGTCTCTTTTATAGATTTCGTATGGTATAACTGCAGGTATCAGTTTTATCCTGATGTGCTTTGTATGCTGGCGTGTCACCGTCTCGTGACGGAATGTAAATGTATAGCTGCATTACCTGACTTCTTGATTAAACAATTTAGACGAGGAGAGCACCAACTTCGCCTAAAAGGGTCATTCTTGCCTAGTGTCCTAGGACTTTGGGTTTTTTCGTGTTTCTATTATAGCCACGGAAATCGATATTCCACACTTTCTCTGTAATTGCAAAGTAGAGCAATCTCCTTGACGATGTGTTGAGAACACTGGGGTATTGCTTCCTTGGATTTCCAAACTCTCACTCGATCGGTGACAAACTCTTCAATCTTCCAGTTGCGTTGCTTCCTTTGATCTCGATACTCTCACTCGATAGGTGACAAACACTTTGATCGTCTGGTTGCAGGGTTTTTCTGACGAGATGTGTTTGCGTATAGAAAAATTGTATTTGATCGAAGACTTTTTCACTATCTCATCGTTCTCCTTATATAGTGCACAGTAGTCGTATTTCGGTTCACTTGTATGTTTCAGCTCTTTGCCTCTCAATATAACTCTAAATCTTTACCAACACACGGTCTTATTTTTATATAGTTCAATGTTATCCAAATTCCTTCACAAAGGAAACCTAACCGATGCAGAAAAGTTTTGATAATTACTAAGCCGCGTGGATAAGCCATCTTGATGTACAATCTTAACCTAACAAGACAAACCCATTTATTCTACTTGGGCCGCTCGCCAATTCCAGCCCTTGAAGTCCAATATGAAATATTTATCTTGGACCCAAATATTGCCCCTCAAGCCTTAAGCTTAAATTACCTATGCAAACGAATATGCTTGAATCTTACCGAACAACATGTTGTTACTCCAAACGGTTACATCACACGCAAGCGTCACGTTAGGCAACCCTTCTAAAAAGCCGCGTTACTTCGGCTGATGTAATATAAAAGTACATGTCCACATCAATCAATCTCCACTTCCCAACATAACTCTTTCACTTCTCTCGCCTTCAATCTTTCATCCATTTAAGAATCAACTCAAGCAACGACACCGGCTTGCTCAGTCCCTTCCTCGAAACTTCGATAAACCCAGAGCTCTATCCTATTCTCCGCCGCCCCCTTTGTAACTCAGCCCTTATTTTCCAGAAAAACCCGAAGGCAAAACCCAAAGAATGGACAAACAAAGACACCATTTGCCTTATTAGTAAATGGATGCACCCAAACAAAGAAGACCTCGCCTGGTACCAACTTCATAGCGAAAAGGATATTGATCGATGTGAAGCAGCTGCTATTGTTCAACTTATTGACCTGTACTTTTCGCTTCTTACCGGTGGAAACCGATCCCCGTTTGCTGCCGCTATATGCTTCTCGGATTGCTCAGTCAACTGCTTCCGACTTCCCTGTGGCGACGTAAGCATTACTATCCTCGACCTCTATGCTTTATTCGGATTCCGTATATCTAGAAATATCTGGTGCCATAATCATACACATGGCACTAAAGTCCGAGCTTCTAAAGATCGAGCTTCCTTTTACTCTGCCTAGATTGACCACTTCACGAAGAAAGAAAGTGCTACCGATCAAGGAGGTTTAGCCTTCCTGGAATATTGGCTATCCAAGCATATCTTATGTCCCACCTCTGCCAAGGTTAAAAAATGCTGGACCAATCTTACTGAATGCCTCTTTAATCGTGAGAAACTAGGCTCGGCAGAATCCGTCATTGCCTATATCTACTATAGCTTGCGACGAGTTTTAATTTTAAGACTCAACCTTAATCAATCGAGACCACTCTGGATGGTAGAGTTCTTGTTGTGAATGTATTTCCCTTTCTTCCGCCCTTCGAAAGTCCTCCTTTCGACGAAGACAAACTTTTGGGGCAAACCCTGGTGACCGCATCCTCCAGAGCCAGAAATGGTCATATCAAGCATGCTTCACACACCTCTGCTCGCAAACAAACTTCCTAATTGCAGAGTTAAAGTTATTTTGAATCGCCGCCATCCTGGCGACCTCGCTAACGGATTCATGCCCTCGTCAGGACAAGATGACTCTGCGAGGACCATTTTCCTCCACAGCCATACCTGCAAAGACTTACTAGTCCCTGATTCCTCAAACCCCGAGTATGAGCTATGCGCTCCCAATCACTTCTCCAGGAAACTTGGGTTAGCCCAGCATGCCCATATGCCTCTTGTCTGCTCTCTAAATAGATACAACCTTTAGTGAGGATTGGGACACCCTTCGTTATAGGATCTACAGAATGCACACTTTGGCTTCCTAGTCGTAACCATCCCCACCTTGACGAAGCCACTCATCATTTCTCAATCAGTCACAGAAACGTACTTGGTCTAACGTTCTTAGCTTTGGGAAAACATACGACAAACTGGACTGCTTGCTCTTTTTGCCACCATCTTCTGCGGCTTCGTCAAACAATTCACGGATAGAGAAGATTTGGCCATCATAGGAAAACTATATAAAAACAGCAACAACACTCCCTGGCCACAGGTATACTTCTTATCCTATTCATAAACCCTGTTAACTTTGCCACATGTACTGGCAATTCCTTGATAGCGTTTGACCAATTTCCCTATTGCAATCAACAACACCCTTTAGAAACAGACGTTGCCACCAACTCAAAAGTTCCAAAGAAGAAAAGGTCCAACACCACTGGCCAGCTAGTAAGTATCAAAATCTTTTACCAATGTTCATTGCCATTGCTGTCTCACTGATTGTAACTGTCTTTGTTGTTCCTTACCAATCACAAAAGCGCACAAGGACTGACTCTTCTTTCGGAGATTCTCCAAGAATCCGAGGTTCCAAATCCGCTTGCAAAGATGACTCTCAACCCTTCTTGGCCTCAAAAGCTCCCCAAAGTGCTAGATGGGAAATGATAGAGGTAGTGAGCAGAGATGGGCAAGCTAAACTTTGGGCTAATGTCTTCTTTGCCACCTTCGATCAAAGATGCGAGAAAGCATCTGGGGCAAGCGCATGTTCAGCATTGGTCTTTACCATTGCTCACTGGCTTCATTCACATCCAAATGCCATGCCCACAGTATCCGAATTTGATGACCTTATTGTTCAAGTCTCTTTAGAATGGCAGAAACTCTGCAAGAACCAGACCCTCACCAATTCCTTCCCTGAAAACCATTTTGATTTTGAGACGATTATGAAGGCAGGCATCAGGCCAATAAGGACCTCTTCTGATGACTCATTCATTGGATATCTTAGTCTAGAGAAGTTCACAAACCTGAAAGATCTTGCATCATTTGATCAAGCATGGGATAACATCAGTAAGAGCACAAAGCCTCGGGTATATCTGGTGAGCTGGAACGATCATTTGTTTGTCTTCAAAGCCGAAGCTAATGCTTACTACGTTATTGATTCTCTGGGGGGAAACGCTCTTTGAAGGGTGCAGCCAAGCCTACATACTAAAATTTGATGATTCTAGTATAATGTATGAAGGCGAGGACAATGAGACGAGGCCATAAATCATAAACAGTGGGAAATAGTGCTGTAAATATTTCATCACCAAATTTCTAGTCGGGATAATACTCAGGGAGCTCGAAGAAGCAGAAAAGAAAGAAGCAGTTGATCACCTAACCCTCTTCTGACATTTATAGATCGAACTCCAATCCTGCTACATTTCTTCCCTCTCTAGCGAGGACAACGTTTCCCAAAATGACGAAGTGATCCCAGAATAAGAAACTCATGCTCTGCCCTCGCCAGAGGTTAAAGTCAAAATAGTTGAGTAACCACAGTAGCTGGTTGAAGTCATTCCAGAGCCAGAAACTCATGCTCCGCCTTTGCTTTCGGTAAATCCTCAACTTATTTATTCCTTCCATATATTGACTCATTTGACTAAATCCTGACGCCTCGCGTTTCCTTCTAGTCTACACCTACTTCTCTGAGTAGTGACCTAGTCCTTCCTGAACAGCATGCTGACTTAGAACGTGTCTCTCAAGATCAACTTCAGACACCCATTCCCCCTCGATCTCTTGAGCCCATGTCAATGGCCGCGATTGAACAGCCCTAAAACTTGCCAAATAGTGTTGATGAAGAACAACATATTTCCCATGGAGAAACTATTTCTCCTCCTTCATCATTAGGGCCTTCTGCTCAAGAACCCACTTTCCAAGATCAAATTTTGATTTTGCAGGAGCTTTCGACTAGGCTAAGCACTCTGAGGTCCCCTCTAGCTGTTGTCATTCCTACCTATGTCGCTCTCTAGAAGCTCTTCTCCACCAGCCTAGATTCCTCTCAAAGTATCACTCAGACTCAAGAATAAGTTAAAATACTAAAGGCCATTGCCCCTGCTGAACTTTTCCATACCATGTCTGACCTTGAGGAAGGACTTTGTCAGCTCCAAGATCAATATGAGGCTCATCAACGTTTAAAGTTCGAAGTAGACTATAAGAACGAAGAAATGGAGACATTGGCTCGCCAAACATAGGAAGATAATAGCCGAGTCCAAGCACTTCTAAAGGACACTTTGTCTCAGAAAGAAATTCTGCATGCCATGGAAGTTGAGTTAGTTGCCCTCCAAGCTGAAGTGGTTCGCTTACATTCAAAAGCTCACTCCAATCAGGCCACCGTTCGACAACTTCTAGACGAAGGAGAAAACCAAGAACAAGTGTTGCAGGACACTAAAAAAGAATTCGCAAACACTTTGCACTTATGTAATCAAGCTTGGCAAGATTTTGAACTTTTGAAATCGTCTCTAAAGGGCAAAGCCTTCTTGTTGTAATTACTGGGCCTTGGAGACTAAGCCATTTCCTTCTTTGTATCATGATGTCTTTAGAATACTTCTATTAGCTTTAGTACTTGTATTTGACCATAATGTTAATTTGAATATTTTGGTATTGTTGGCCTTCATTTGGGCTTTGAACATCTTGCTGGGCCTCAGACATAGGTCTGTCGTGGATCACCCTAACAATATTGGGCATGTTATAGCAACAAACTGCTTGCCTACCATAATTATTTGACTTTAGTGGTCTTTAATTTCAAACTTGGAATTAGTAATGCGTTGTCCCATCACTCAAACCTTCAATATACGTTTACCTGCCCAAAAAATCTTTTACTTATGACGCATTCATCTCGAGGTAGATAAACCACTTTATAGCTCAATCTCTAGTAGACGCGTGTCCTTTATTATCAAGTACATTTAATCTCAAAAAGCTTTACAGCTACGATTCAATGTAGTATTCTTCCTATAAATTGCATCCTCATTCTCTGCCACTGGTCATACCTTCCAAGCTTCTTCGCGAGATGAAATCATTTTTTCTATGTTGCTCTGGCTCTCTTATCGGGGAAAACCTCCAGATAAAATCGTCCCATATTATAGGCTTTAGATAGTGATATCCATGTCCAAACCTAGAATAGATAGTGATATCTATGTCCCGATGATGCCTTGGTAAAGTCCTAAGTATCTACAGGGTGACAAAAGTCAAAACGCCGGGGATGACCTCGCATTGTCTTCCTCGCCAGTAACCGTTCAGTTTTTCTATGCATGGAGGCTGCAGGTCCCATGAACGCAGACGTTCTGGAGAGGAACGACAGAGAGTTCAACCTGGGGTAAAACATCATACGCCAACTTGCTTCCAGCGGTCTTTTGAGCTGCTGAACTAGCTTCCTTGGCTCTTCAAATCCTCTTTCTTTTGGCCCTTGAGGTCCTTCTCCTTGTATGCATATTTGATGCATGTACCCAGGGACTGGTTATCAACTGTTCGTGAGGATTTGGAGAGACCAACTGTATTTTTCCCTTTTTGTTTCTGTTGCTACTCATTGCCTATCTTTATATGTTATTAGAGTTTAAGAACGCAAAGCCGTTGTACCCTTATGTTGTAATCTGTTTATATTCAAAGCAAAGAGTTTCCTTTATTTGATCAAACATTTATATTTGGAACTTATTATTATGTACACAAAACTCATACTCCAGTTTAGCCACAGAAGTTGGCAAGTATTCAGAATAAAACAAAATTAGCCATAAGTATAAGCTGACTGAACACGACTTTAAATTTTAAATTCTAAAATTTTAGCCATAAGTATTGGCTAACTATGTCTAAATCCCTATATGTTACCTCTTCAGTTTATTCAGGCGGGAGGCGCCAAGGAGCATGAATGGACTGAATAAAGTTATTGTTGGCGGGTCATAATATTCCCAAACTGGTTGTACCTATTTTTTTAAGGAAACAACCATTGACAGGGTTGGCATGAATTGTTCAATCTCGATCTCGTAAACGAACAACTCCTTTGCCTAAGATTCGATCAATGACTTACGGCCCTTCCTACTTTTCTGACCACTTTCCTCTTCCTTCTATCTTTTTGCCAACGGGTAGTATCACTCGCCACACTAATTCACCTTCTGCAAAACTCATGCCCCCTAGTACACTTATCATAGGCACGAGCCACTTTTTGTTTCCCAGTACGCAGACTGTCATAAGTTTCTAATCTCTGCTCATCCAAGTTTTCATGTTCCTGCCACATTGCCCGTACATAATCTTCACTGATCAGGTTGTTTTGCTCCATTACCCTTAAAGATTGTACGTTAATTTCCAAAGGCAGGACTGCATCGTGGCCAAATATTAAAGCATAAGGAGTGGTACTTGATGGGGTTCGTTTGCTTGTTCGATAGGCCTATAATGTGTTGAATAACTCTTCATGCCACAATCTGGCATTGCGATCAAGCATTCGTTTAAGGATGTGAATGATGATCTTGTTGCTTGCTTCAGCTTGACCGTTAGATTGGGGGCATAGTATGGAGAAGAATGGAGAAAATGTATCCCAAATTCCTTCATTAGCTCATCTACGTCTCCAGATATGAATGATGTCCCTCTGTCTGAAACAAAACTCTCAGGAATGCCGAACCTGCAAATAATATCTTCAAATAAGAACTGGCGAATGACTTTGGCTGATGACACTCTGAGAGGTCTAGCTTCGACCCATTTGGTAAAGAAGTCAGTAGTCGTTATGATATACTTGTGCCCGTCTGATGAATGAGGATGAATCATCCCAATTAAGTCCAAAGCCCATCCTCGAGTAGGTCAAGGCTTGATTTTATAAGCTGTAATAATATTCTGGGCATGTGGCTAATTGGGCCATGTTTCTAACATTCTTCACAGCCTTTAGTGAACGGATACAATCTTTGAGCATACCTGGCTAATAGTAACCATGTCGTCGTATCAACCATCTCATCTTAGGGCCAGCTTGATGTACCCCTGCAACTTCCAGATGGACTTCCATCATCAACCGCTTGGCGTCATGTCTGTATACACATCTAAAGAACATGCCTTCTTCCCCTCTTCTATATAACTCAACTTCCTTGAGTATATAATTAGGAGCTTGGAAATGGATCCGCTTATCTACCGGATCATTAGGATTCTGGAGATATGAGATAATGGGATATCTCCAATCCACATCAATATGATCGTGTGTAGAAACATACCATTCATTATTTTCCTCTTGGCGAGTGATAAAAGATGGTAGAGTCTTGTGTTCCAGTTTCACTATACGTTCACATACTCCATCTTGTAAGCTCACTCCCATTGCTAGTTATGCTAACTCGTCTGCTGCATAGTTCTCCTCGCCAGGAATATGACTCAATTCTACTTCGGTAAACAACTTGAGTAATTCATATGCCCGCTTGGCGTATGGTTCTAATACTGGCCCGGCCTTATATTTTTTCTCGAGTTATCTGATCACTAACAGGGAATCCCCGTACACGTGCACATATGTGATTTCCATATCAAGCAAAAGCTCCAATCCTATAATGAGTGCCTTGACTCCGCTTGATTATTTTTGCACCGGAAATCCAACCTAAAAGAATAAGAAAAATTTTAGCCGCGTGGAGAGTCTAATGCCACTCCGGCCCTAGCCATTGCGCTCGTACTTGATCAATCAAAGTATAAATACCAAGGTGCTAGATCAATACGAGTTAAGCTTAACTTCGGCCCCTCGCGAGCATTCTCCATTGGATGATGAGCCAAGAAATCAGCAACCGCTTAGCCTTTTATTTCTTTCTGGGGTACATACTGTAAAGAGAACTTGGAAAGTGCAATAATCCACTTTCCAATCATTCCCCTCAGTATGGGTCTCGAAAGCATATATTTCACTAAATCGGTTTGTGCTATTACGCATGTGGTGAAGGATAACATGTAATGCCTCTGCTTGCATTCTGAAAAATACAAGGCTAAGCAAATTTTTTCCATTGGCGAGTATGTTGTCTCACAATTAGTCAAGGTATGGCTGAGATAGAAAATAACATGTTCAACTCCTGCTGTATCGTCTTGAGCTAATAAACTCCTAATAGAATGGTCGATAGCTGCTATATACAACTTGAGAGGACCCCTGGCCTTGGTGGTACCAAGATTGGTGGGTTTGCTAAGTATGCTTTGATGGTTTCCAAAGGATCTTGATGAATAAGCTCCCACAAGGTTTTTCCATCAGCATTAGCAATAAACTACCTCAAGAAGTTGATCTTACCCAATAATCGTTGTAGTTTTTTCTTATTCTTTGGCGGGATTGCATTGAGAACTACTTCTTTGTTGTCATCCGGTATTTCAATCCTACGTTGATGAACCAAAGGAAATCTCCTAATTGTATGCCAAATACACACTTAGCTGGATTCATTTTCAACTGATGCTGCCTCATCCGGATAAACACTTTCCTCAAGTTCTCAAAGTGATCTGCTTTGCATTTCATTTTAACTACCACATCATCGATATATACCTCCATGGACTGGCCAATGAGGTCATGGAAGATCATGTTCGTCGCTTGCTGGTAGGTTGCCCCTGCGTTCTTGAGTCTAAACAGCATGCCCATATACTCAAATACGCCTGCAAAACCTGGGCACTGAAATGTGATCTTGTGTCATTCTGCTTTTGTCACTGGTATTTGATGATAATCAATCGTCTCATCCATAAATGATAACATTTTGTGACGAGCCACTGAGTCTACCAACAAATCTGCTACTGGCATTGGGTATGCATCCTTTGGGGTTGCATTATTCAAGTCTATGTAGTCAACACAGACTCGCATCTTGCCATTCTTCTTCTTGACTGGGACTATGTTTGATAGTTACTCATTGTATTTGGCCACTCGTATTATCCCTGACTTGAGCATATTTTCAAACTTCTTCCTTTACGAGGATTGCGATTTCAGTGTTCATTTGACACATCTCTTGTTTTACTGGCTTCTTTCCTTTGATAATAGGCAAGTTATGACAGACCAATTCTGGCGACAGGTCTGGCATGTCATCGTATTTATCTGCAAAACAATCAACGTATTCCTTTAACAATCTAATAAGCCTCAGTCGTTCTTCAGGCTCTAGGAAGGTACTAATAGCCACATATATTGGATCTTCCAAACTCCCAAGATTAACCTTTTCAATGGGATCCTTAACTTTAGGAGGTATATCGTCTAAGGCTGCTGGTGCTAATCTGATTTTCTCCTCCTCACCTGATTCATTCAGTATGTCCTCATCCACATATTTCAATGCTGCAATTATTGGAACACTCTCGTAAGCTTGAGTCTCCAATAAAAAATTGTGGAAGCACTCTTATAGAGAGTAACAACCCTCATCCTCTATGCTCGATAGATGCTCTATCATTGAGATGATTTGGATGATAGCTCAATGGTATAAGGCCTGCTACTATCATTGTCTGCTTGAATAATACCCTATTGAGCTAGTTTAGAGGCCGTTACACCAATTGGGCGGCCTTTGTTATCGACGCTACATACTTCCAATGGCTTGAGGTCACTGTTGTAATAGCTGACCTCCAAAGAATTGGCAGACATGGAGTATGGACGAGAATCTGCATTAATAATTTCTTCCTCGCTAGATTCCATGTTCCATAGTACCATCTATTGGTGAAGGGATCAATGCACACAATAGCTCCTGTGGATCCAATCACGTCCAAGAATTACACTGTATGGAGTTGTGCACTCTGCTACAAAGAATGTGTATGTTCCAGTAGCTGGACCTATGTGCACATGTAGAAAGATGATCCCCAGAGTCTTAGATATGCTTCCCTGAAAGTTTCTGACATTTAGGGTCGTCTCTCAGATGGCAGACTTGGGAATGCCTAGTAGTGCCATTGCTTTGACGGTGATGATGTTCACTGCTGCCTCAGAGTCCATTAATAGCTTATTAATTTGAACCCCCTGGATCGTCCTTGTCACGTATAATGGTCGCATGTGCATGGCCATATTCAAAGTGGGCTTCACAAATTTCATGTGTCCCTTGGTCAATGGTAAGTCAACCTCTGACTGTTTGACGGGTGTCGGCTGTTCCGAAGGTTTTGTTTCATCGTCCGTCATTGCTAGGTTATTCACCTCTCTACTTGGGATTGCTTGAACCACTGTTGTCTTCTGGGAAGGTTCTGCGTATTTAAAGGATAAGACAAATACCATATTAATATTAGTATCTACCTCATCAGCATACTCGTGTATGCCATCCACTTCATCTTCACCGTAGTCCAGTAGCTCTTCATCATCCTCGTTGATGTCATCTTTAAGCTTCCCATCTTCCACATTAATGTCTGTTGTAACTGTTAAGGAAGCGATATGTTGCATCTAAACCTCATATGTAGATTCTATGGTTGTTGACATAAACAAGCCGAAGCTTTGCTTCTAAAATGGGGGAAAGCCTTTGTCCAAACTGGCCTTCTTCTTCTTTTCTTCCTCAATCAAAGGCTTTAGTCTCCATTGTAGGCCTTGGGTCTCGCTCATAGTGACATGCCCCCTGTCGTGTTCTCTCTTTCTCTGT
Organism: Geum urbanum; assembly: GCA_946800695.1. NCBI lineage: Eukaryota > Viridiplantae > Streptophyta > Magnoliopsida > Rosales > Rosaceae > Geum > Geum urbanum. Next base: position 44,116,053 of record OX327013.1, on the reverse strand, counting down.
TGACTATTCAACCCCACCATTTGCATTGCATCATCGTTAAACCTAAGACGTTGTTTTGCTGATTTATGTTTTCGTATGTCATGATGAACCTCAGGTATAGGTTCTGGTGTCTTGTCTCTAGTCCATAATTTTGGGTTGCGATCAAAGATGCTAGGTCTTTATGCTCATACTTTAGGCTTGCGAGACTTCTTCCCAAAGACTACCAAAGGGTTCACTGCAAGTGCATTCAACCGTCTTTGTAGCTTTTTTTGGGAATAGATCAACTGTTCTTCCTTGATGATGCTCATCTCATAAGCTCCCAATGCCTTCTTAGCTTCTCCAAATCATCACTGAAGATTACGTCTCCTGCTTGGGGTTATCTTAATGGTCTTCCCTTTCTCCTTCACATACCATACATTCTGTTTAGTAATGTTTCTTGAAGCAGGTGGAACATATGGCTTGGTGAGTGTATCAGCTATCCTTGCTTCAGACTTCTTTGCCCTACTAACCTTCTCTGCCGCTCGCGCTCGCTTGAATGCTTGGGAGTCCCTTTGATTTAGCTTCATTGGGCTATGCGACTGACAATGTTTTGGACTTAAAAACAATTCTGGGAAGACCTTGGCTGCTTCTGCCAATTCCTCGTAGGAGATCTTCAACCCACTTGAACTTGCAATGAGCACAAAGAGCCATTGGCGACTCTGCCTTTGGGACTATCTTTTCTTTTCCTTTAGCTGATCTCGTTGGTAGCTTCTTTGACGGACTCTTGCCAGTGGTATAGATATCGACGATCTGGTTTCTCTTGCTTGGGTTGCCCCTAGTCAATTCTAACATCCCGACCGTCAATGTTTCTTCGATCGCCAGATTTGGCGAGGGTGCTTCTATCTATACGTCTCCTTCATCTAGCCATTGTTGAATTCTATACATTAAGTTAATGCATTCATTAGTGAAATGGCGACCTTATTTATTATGACATTGGCAGTAAGGTAGACCCTTTACATCTTCAGGATTTGGATATGGAGTTCCCCAATTATCGGGAACCACTCCTATCTTTGCTCGGAGTAGTTCTTCGAAAATCTCTTCTCACCTAGATGCATCATATATGATTTCAGCTCGCCTGGGTCGAACAAATGCGATATTTTGTTTAGGCCTTCGCCTTGATCTTTTTTTTCTTTGTGTGGGCTCAAATGCATTGCGATATATGGATGTTTCTAGGATTTTCATGAAAGGCGGTGGTGTTTGAGGATGCCATTCTACCACTCCTTCTTGGCTAACTATTATCACTTCCCAGTTAATCAAACCCTGAATTTTATCTTTCAGGATTAAACACGTTGTTGTTCGATGTCCGAACACGTTGTGGAACCTACAAAAATGTTCGCCTGGCCGTTTATAATTTAGATGCTTCAGTTTGAACACTGGCCAATAAACGAAAAGTTTCATCTCTTACAATTTGTCCACGATCTCTTCCAACTTATCCTGTAGAAAAGTATAGCGTGGTAGGACCAATGAATTTTCTTCCTCTGTTCCCAAAGGCACAACTAACGGTTGGCAACCAACCTATATCGATCATGTTGACTTGAGGTGCTGGAAAAGGTTTAGGGTCAACTAATACCGCTGTTTTGGATGCTCCCTCCACTTCCAGCTTACCTTTATTGATCCACTTATGGATCTGATCCTTTGGCTTGATGTAGTCCTTTGTTATATGGTTCCATGCCCCATGGAACTTACGATACTTATTCCTTTCAACTGCTCGGCGGAGGGGAATGGTCTGAAGTCTGCTTTGATGACTCACATATTGTAGAGCTCGTCTAGGATTTCATGAGCCATATTAGCATCACATGCACATGCATCGAACTCTAGCTTAGTAAAATCCACTGTCGAAAGATTAATTGGACCTTTGCTCTTCTGAAGTTTTTTGGTTTTTAAGACCTTGTTTGTTGACAAGTCGACTGCCCCTACTTGTTCTCCTTTAGAATTTGAATCCTGGTTGTTTTTCACTTCTTCTATATAAGCCACGGTTCTTGGCTTTGGTTTGTCGCATGACCTAGCAGTATACGTTCCCTTGGACGCGTTTATTCTATTGTATCGTTCTTGCATGGTACTATAGGCTTTAGTTACAGTCGTAATAAGCTCGTTCAAAGAGAAGTATTTACTATTAAGGAATAATTAATGGTACATATCCTCCAAGCCATTTTTGGCTATTTCAATGACCTCTTATTTGCCCAATGAAGTCTTTCATAGATTATACTCTGACCAAAAATGATGTAGGAAGGTAACTAGGTTTCTGTAGCTAATTGACTCGAGGAAGCCAGCTTTCCAACATTGATTTTGGTCTTGTCGTTCCAAAGTGATTGATAAACAAGGCCTCAATATCCTTCCACTCAGTGATCGAGCCTTTTTCCAACCCCGTATACCAAATAAAGGTTGATCCTGACAAAGATGATTCAAAGACTCTCAGTTTGAGTCCTTCGTTATTGGCGAACTGCCCCACTTGCGGAGTAAAGTATGCTAAGTGAGTTGCCGCATTAGAATCATCATCGCTAGAGAAAGTCTGGAAGGTCTGATGTCGGTAATATCTTGGTCATTATCAAGCCTCTGGGTTATCTTTCTGCATGGGAGGGAATGGAGTCTCATATGATTCATACATCTTAGCAAGGTGTATGTCACAGTCATTCATAAACCTGTTTAATCTTTGCTCCCATGCTGACGGGAAGGACTTTGCTTGCCTGGTCCTCCTGGTGAGGTCAGAAACAGATCTTGTTAAAGATGTTATGTCTCTGTTTGTCCTTTGAGATAGTGTCGCCGCTTGTTGGCGGTATTCATCTAAACTTGTTTCCAAAGTTTGCATGATATCTGCCCACAATTTGTCTTGTCGCTCCGCAAGGCTTGCTACTTGGGCTCCGATTGCTTCTCACTCCTTCTGATCGCTGTGGAGTTCTACCTTTAGAGCTTGGATTTCGGCCAATGCCGAGTCTACTTTCTCGCCCTAAATAGTAAGAAGGTTTTCTTGTTGTTCGATTCGTTGACCAAGAGTCGTATAATAGTTTTCTTGATGCTCATCACGCCTAGCCGCGTAGGCTAGGTATTCCTGGAGTGTGAGCTCTAGGATCTCTGCTTTTCTCAAAGACTTGAACGACATCGTTGAGTGATATTCTTTAGCGAAGAGGACTTCAACCGCCTTATTTCTCAATGAATGACACCTAGTAGAGGTGTGTTCACGGTATACCGGTTGTTGATGTTTATGAAACTGAGGGTATTCCCTTTTGTAATGATCCCTTATCGTCGATAGAGACACAAAAAGATGATCCCACTGGGTGTGCCAAACTGTTTGACACCAAAATCTCCCAAGCAAAGATTTCGGATAGTATAACCACATATATCAATTTTATCCTGATGTGCTTCGTATGATGGCGTGCCACTGTCTCGCGACGAAATGTGAATGTATAGCTGCGTCGTCTGACTTCTTGATTAAGCGATTTAGACGAGGAGAGTACCAACCTCAACAAAATGGGTCATTCTTGCCTAGTGTCCTAGGACTTTGGGTTTTTTCGTGTCTCTAGCAGAGCCACGAAAATCGATACTCCACACTCTTTCTGTAAGTGCAAAGCAAAGAAATCTCCTTGATGATGTGTTAAGAACACTCGGGTGTTGCTTCCTTGGATTTCAAACTCTCACTCGATCGGTGACAAACTATTCAATCTGCCAGTTACATTGCTTCCTTTGATCTTGATACTCTCACTTGATAGGTGACAAACACTTTGATCGTCTAGTTTCAGGGTTTCTCTGACGAGATGTGTTTGCGTATAGCAAAATTGTATTTGATCGAGGACCTTTTCACTATCGCTATCATTCTCCTTATATAGTGCATAGTAGTCATATTTCGGTTCACTTGTACATCTTCAGCTCTTTGACTCTCAATAAAATTCTAAATCTTTACCAACACACAGTCTTATCTTTATATAGTTCAATGTTATCCCAATTCCTTCACAAATGAAACTTAACCTATGCAAGAAAGGTTTGATAATTACTAAGCCGCGTGGATTAGCCATCTTGATGTACAGTCTTAACCCAACAAGATAAAGCCATTTATTCTACTTAGGCCGCTCGCCAATTTCAGCACTCGAAGCCCAATATGAAATATTTATCTTGGGCCCAAACATGACAACCTGGCTTTCTGCAAATGGTTAAAGACTTTTGGCATGGCCTTTCTTTTCATGGTTGCCCCATGTTTATTCTTTCGACGAAGCTTAAGGCTTTGAAAGTTATACTGCGAGGATGGAATTAGAATACATTTGGTGATATTAATGCAAGAGTGTGTGCTGCATAGGCAGGTCTCGATGACATTCAAAGTGAAATTTCAAATTTTGGTGGTTCAAGGGATCAGTGGAAGAAGGTGGAGGAGGATCATTCAGAGTATCAACTTTCTTTGTCCATGCAAGAAGCTTTCTTAAGGGATAAATTGAGATTGAGGTGGTTGTCTGAAGGGGACAGAACTACGTCATACTTGCATAATATGGTGAAGATTCGACGGAAGCATAACACTCTTATTGGGATAAAAGATGGAGGGCCAGATGGGTTTAGTGGCATTTTTATCAAAATTTGTGGGATGTGGTAGGCAAAGATGTGACTGAGGCAGTGTAGATTTTTTTGAGACAGGTTTTATTTTTCTAAATTTCAACTCTAATTTGACGGTGTTGATCCGAAGAAAGACGAAGCTAACAAGGTCTCAAATTATAGACCTCTTGCTTTAGCTAATTTTAATTTTAAAGTAATCACTAAGATTATGACAGATCGTTTAGGGCTTATTACTACGAAAGTGGTTTCACCTAATTAGAGTGGCTTTTTGAAAGGTCGTTCGATTGTGGATCTGATTATTTTGACATCCGAGTGTGTTAATATGTTGGACAAGAAGTGCAAATGGGAAATGTTGCAATTAAGTTTGACATAAGCAAGGCTTTTGATTCCATTGATTGGGGATTCATGTTACGGGTCTTAACTGCTTTTGGTTTTTGCTCTAAGTTTGTTGGTTGGATCCAGGCTGTTCTTCATTAAGCGAGGATGTCTATTCTTGTTAATAGACAATCTTGTGGTTTCTTTAGCTATTGAAGAGGGGTTAGACAAGGTGATCCTTTGTCACCTATTCTTTTTGTTTTAGCTAAAGAGGTTCTGAGTCATGGTATCTTGTCGTTAGTGGAGAAAGGAAAAATTAAGAGAATGTTTGCTCCAAAGAAGGTTACACCTCCTTCTCATGTGCTTTTTGCGGATGATATTATGATTTTTATGCAAAGTAACAAGAGAGGCCTGAAAGCTTTGGGGAGCTTTATGGATGAGTATGCTCGAAACTCGGGTCAAGTAATTAGTAAGCCGAAGTCAGCTTTCTTCTTGAGAAGGTTTGCAATTCGGAGAAAGAAAATTATTCTAATAATTTTGGGGTTTCGTGAGGGTACTTTTTCTTTCATTTACTTGGGTGTCCCTATTTTTAAAGGGTGTCTGAAATCGGTTTACTTTAGTAAAATTGCAAACAAGGTTAAACCTAAACTTTCTACTTGGAAAACGATGCAGCTATCGCAGGCACCCAGGTTGGAGCTTATTTCTTTTGTTATACAGAGCAATTTAATTTATAGCTTTAGAGTATATGCTTGGCCATGTTCTTTGATTAAAAAGCTTCGATCTTGGGTTCAAATTTTTTTCTGGATTGGAGAAGTTTTCGAACAAGGTTGGTCTTGTTGACTGGGATTCTTTTTGTACTTTCAAGGCTTTTGGAGGTTTGGGTCTTCAAAATTTATTTCATCTAAACAAGGCATTATTGATTGAGCGATGTTAGGATGTTATTCAAGCTTCAAGTCCTTCTGCAAAGTTTATTTGTGATCGGTTTTTAGACAAGATCTTGCAGCCGTACTCTACTTATCACAAGTATTGGAAAGTATTTTTTTTCTCAACTTCAGTGGATCATTGGAGATCGGAACATAGCTCGTTTTTGGATTGATAATTGGTTAGGGAAGACTCTTTGTTCTCCACATGTAATACCTAAAAATTCTCTTCCTCCTTTGAAGTATAAGGTGAGTCTTTATATTCATTATCATAATTGGTGATTGCCTTATTATTTTGAAGAGAGTTTTCCTGATTTGGCTACTGAAATTAAGCAAGTGTGTGAGAACCCTATCCCGATCTAGTTTCATAAATTAGGATTCGGCTCACAAAGGCCAATAGATCTATATATGCTAGTCCACAAGGAAACAGAAGGAAAACTAATAAACTGGAAATCATAAATTAAAAGAATTGAATTTCAAGAAAAACAATTCATAGAAACAAAATCTTAAAGCATTTATGACTTCGAGACTACGAGACTCTCGAAACACCCTATACTAACTAAGTGGCTAACTCGTAGGACTAACTCTGGATCCTAAAGCGGATAGTGCTATGCCTCAATTTGCATACATGGCCGACCTCAACAGACTCTGCAACCTAGGCATTGGAAACCAAAGGACCCAGGGGAAAGGCATATAAAATGGAAAATCCATTAGAGTAAGTGGACGAAAAATAAGGTCTCGTAAGAAAAATCTTAAAATATATATGTATGCCTTTCACCGAAATCATATATTAAAAATATAGCGAGTCAAATAAAAAATATATCATAGTCATGTGTGGAGGCATGCATAATATAGTCATTTGGTCAGGTGTTGTCGTGTCCCACCAGGAGCGTACTCGGTGATCAGCCGAGTAGCCAATGCATCGATGCATTCATACATAAATAAGTGCGCGTGTGTGACAAGAAATCATAACATATAGCCTCCGTGCATAAACGTACTCATATCATAACATATTACGTATACGTATGTATGCGTACCAAATGGAAATCATATGCATAATCGTAAACGTATTTTTAAGTCACATGTGCGAAAAGGAATATCGAAATAATCGTAACTTAAATCATATGCATAAGGGGAAATAAAACTTCATAAACATAAAACTTAGACTCGCTATTCGATAGTGAAATAAAAATGTCCACTCACCTGGATCGCCAGAAACGTAAGTCGATCCACTAACCTGATAACGTACATAAAGCCCCTAATAAAATAAAATCTAGATTAATTCATAATATTTTCATCGTGTTGCTACAGTGGATAACGCATTCTGAAACATAATATCAATCGGAGGAACTACCTTCCAAAGTTCGTGAATTGCAACTCTTAATTTTTCGTGAAATTGCCTAGACCCCACATCATCCTAATCATCGTAACGTACTATTTAGGCTCTATATAAGGTCCGCATAGACTCGACATACGACAATCGATAATGTTGAATGTCGAGTCACCCCAAGACCTGCATGCAAGGTGAAAGATTACAAAAATTTCTCGAATTTCACAAATCTACATCAAAATCCTTCAAAATTTAGATTAGGAAACTTCCCGTGAAGAATTCAATGTTCTGGCCGCCAAAGCTTCGCCGCGTACGGCAGCGCATGGGGCCCATACGCTGTCAGAGCCGATCACTGAAATTTTTACACCAAATCATAGCTCTTGCCCAACACAACAACATTAAAAAAGTAACTTATACCGAAAACTGGCTGGAAGGAGCTGAAATCTACCTCGAAAGTCGTTGAGATTCTCCGGAATCTGCTCGAGTCCGACTAACCTCCTCCGGCCACGGCATGACCCGAGTGGGGTCGTGTTTGACTCCCCACAGGGTGGTGAGCAATTCCCCCATGGTCTTGAAGTCTAACGTCGGCCGGAAAGTCCTCGCCGGTCACGAAGTCGAACCGGAAATCCAATGGATTTTTCCTTCTTCGATTCATCGCCAGAGGTTGATGCTTGACTCCGTCGGTGGTCGAGGGAGGTTGAGGGTGAGGAGAGGAGTCAATTCGCGGTGGTGCGGCAGCCGGACAGTGAAGATCCGACCCGGTCAGTGGATCGGGTCACCAATTCCGGTCAAGCAGATTGGGTACTACCCAATCCGGGTAGAAATTTTGAATTTATCACCAAGGGTTGAAGTGATCCAATGGCCCACATCAATCAACTATTCAATCTGACGGTCCGGAAAAATTCAGCCATGGTAGATTTCCAATAAATCACTAAAATACATCAAACTTCAAAAATTCGTATCTAATTACTCGGACCTCTGAAAAAAATATATGCTCGAACTCATAATATATTTCTCCACAATTTATATGAAGAGAGTGAATCCAAAATCATAACTTATAAAATGTCGATATTTAAGTTGCGACCAAACGCGATAAACTTCTAATAACCATAACTTCTTCATCGTAACTTCAACTTCTATGCTTGACGTGACAACGAACTCAACTTAACTAACTCTGTAACTTCTGGGAGGAACGGAAATCAAACTTGTAACTTATAAAATGTCAATAATTACATAGATAATAACGATTAAGTTGCTAATTTGGGCTCGGGTCGTTACAAAGTGGTTCTTCCTTTAGTTGCCACAGATGATCATCTAATATGGTCAGGGTCTTCTACTAGATTAATGAATGCTGAGATAGCTTATGATTATGTGGCATCTTAAAATCAAATGGTTTGTAGGAGCTCTTGTATTTGGGACAAAGCTATTCAGCCTAAGAAGTCTCTAGTGGCATGGAAAGTGATGCGGAGGAGGCTTCCTACAGATGATTTTAGACAAAAGAGAGAGATTTCTTTATGCTCTAGATGCAAGTTTTGTCAGTGTGCCTCATAATCTTTTTCTCATTTGCTTTATGATTCTGAGGTTATTAAAGGTTTCTGGAGGTGGTTATTTGCTTTGTTCAGATTTCATAGGCATAAATCAATTTCTTTCTCATGATTTCACTACGGTCTTGCCGAAGGCTAATAAGAAATTGTGGTGTTATGCCTTTTGCAATGTTGTGTGGTGCATTTGGAAGACAAGAAATCAAGTTAGGCATGAAGGTGTTTATTTTAATATGGCTGTGTTTATTCCTAGTTTCATTTTAGCTTGGAAGGCCTCGGCTATGCTTCATTCCTCACCCTTGCGGGCTAGTTACAATGCCATTCCTGCTTTTGGTTTGCTTGGATTTTCTCCTTTAAATGTGAAGGCCCCAAAGTTCCTCCCGGTTTGTTGGATTCGTCCTCCTCCAGGTTGGATAAAAGCTAATACAAATGGAGCTTTTGTTGATAATTCTATAGCTGGGTTTGGAAACATTTTTCATGGTTTAGAAGGTGAGTTTATTGGTGCTTTTGCGAAACAAGTCGATGTTGCAAGTGCTATTGATGTTGAAGTATTTGCTGTGTTAGAAGCTCTTAATGTGGCTAGAGAATGCTGGTGGGAAAGGCTTTGGTTGGAAACAGACTCATCTTTGGTAATTAAGTATTTTCATAGCCCTCAGTGTGTACCTTGGAGGTGGAGAAATGCTTGGCTTAATGGAGTGTGGTTTGCTAATTTCACTCAGTTTCGAATTACTCATACTTTCCATGAAGGAAATTGTGTAGCTGACAAGCTTGCTGATTTTGCTGCTTCTAATGTTGGTTGTCATTGGTGGGATGCAATTCCCAATTTTAAAAATTATTTGTTTGATCGAGATCGTGAACTACCGATTTAGATATTTTGTGTTTGTTTTAGTTTACTTTTGTAATTTTCTCTTGGATGGTTTTGGCATAATCCTCCATTCTATGTCATTTTTCTTTTGTTAACAATAAAATTACGAATCGGGACGATGAGTTAGTCTAAGTAACGTTTTCCAAAAAAAAAATTCACTATGCTACTAACCGTTGGTACAAATTAATTAATTTCTGTGATTTGAGATAAATTAACTTTATATCTATGTCTGATCAAATTTTGAAAATATTGACATAGCTACATATCATATGACTTTAAAAAATAAATATTATAATAAAAAAATATATAAGATATTGAATACGATTAGAGCGAATTTGATTCACTATGAACTGCAGTGAAGACAAATTTGCATCCCACTAAAAAAGCAGAAGATTTGAGTTCGAATTTCTGGCTCCCATCTTAAAGTGATAATAATGCTGACATATTACCAGCATTGAATATGTGGGTGGCATATGCGATATATATCAGCCATGAGGCCCATGACCTCCTTTATTCACTCACTGACGGGTGGCTGGGTCCATGTACCACCAGCATCATCCGTATTTGATCCTTTTCCTATGAAACATACGCACGTCATTCTTTCAATTCAAACCTTGTTTTTTTCTTGAAAAATTATTCGTTAATTAATCGATGATAACCACTATTTATAGTATAGAACACCTTCACAGGTCTAAAATGACCAACACTTTTGAAAGCTACCTTTGAAAAAAGAAGAAGATGACGATGCGAGTTAGATCAATGTGACTATCTTTGTACTATCTTTGCTGTGGTTTCACGTTTCATGGAATCGTTTTTAACTTCAGGAAAAACCGAAAATGCTCGATAAAATAATTGAGAGCTCTCTGGACCAATCAATCCTTCTCGACCCTATTTCAAAGGCAGCTACATATTAGCTGAGAACCTAGATGCATGGTACCTTTGATTGGCTTTGAAGCTTAGATGGGTGATGTTTAAGCTCGCATTTCAAACCAAACCATCAAACCATAGGAGACGTTTCGAGGATTGCTTTGCACACCACCAAAAGTTGGTGTACATCTTATTGTGATTGATCAATACTTGCTTCTACCACTTCCATATATATATATATATATATATATATCGCCCAAACATGTTGTGTTTTAGGTCAATCACTGGTTAAGAATATGCATGCTACTCATTAGTATAGAAATGATATGAGAACAATAGTCATTACACTTCTCCTTTATTGAAAAGTAGCCTACGATTTCGAATATGTTTCTTTCTTCTCAAGAATCACCTTAACGATCGACGTCAAGAAGTATATAAACATTATCTCTCGCTAGGTATTAGTCATGCAAGCAGCAAAATGCATAATGACCACATGATGCTTTATTAGATGATTGCAGTTAGACTATAAATTAACTAAACAGAGTTAATCCACATAATATTCAAACAATAATAGCATCAATTCTACGTATATATCGACGAGTCCGTTCCACCTTGTTCCTTGCTGCTCTATCAGAATCGATGCTTTTCGTTGAGTTCTAATCCTTTGTGCAACTCCCTCTTGCTTTTTAACTAGCTGCCTCCTTACACGTTGGAAGTTTGGAGCATATGTTAAAGTTCATATATACCTATCAAGACATCCTAGCGATTATCAAATTTCATTGAAACTTAGGAGATTTCGGATATGTTCCTCCGTATGATACAATATTAATTGGACGTACGTGTGTAATGGGATATGACATATATAGTACGATTTGATCAAACATAACAAGTATACACCTTTTATATATATATATATATTCTCTTTCACAAATCTCTAACTCAAAACATTTTTCTCCACAACAAAAAAAACGAACTCAAAACAGTGACCAGACATAGAGATTCTTGAGAGATGGATATATCTAGATATTATGTTGATCAGTGAGGAGTGAGGACAAGGACTATGACAAGCACAAGGAGACATGAAAAACGCCCAAGCTAGCTAGTCTTATTGCACAGGTAATCTGTGAGTCACTTATTAACCTATACTTCTGAAATCTCGAAGCAAACTCTATGACGGTGGTTACATTTGTTTTTATGTGTGTCTTTCGTGCTTGTAATGTAGTGAGGTTAATAGAAGAGAGGAAAGAAAGACGACTAATTCCGGCAAACTCAACGGTCGGTCTTAAGAAAATGATATAGAGACCCCAATGATATATATATGCCAAACATTTACAATTGATATACTTCTTGCCACCTCTGTAACTACTTTTCCCCCCATTACAATTACTTTTGATTATACAAGTAATTTCTTCCAATTAGAGCTACTACTTTTGAGTAGATATGTAAACTTGCTTAATATAAGGAAAGTTCTTGACTTTACTTTAGGTAATTAACAAAAGACCAACCATTCCGGAATTCCGGTTTTTATGATATGGCCACACATATTTTCTTTTTTAGGTGAATAGTCTAAATATGTCGATCAAAAAGGTGTCTAACCTAAAGGTTCATTTCGATGAGTTCCATAACAGACATTTCAGTCCTTCCCGATATGGCCACACATACATCTCGGACCATCTCTTATAGTAAAATGATAAGGCATGTACAAGCCATATAACATGCATTATTATACTGAAAATATAAAAATGTAAATATATCATGCAACAAATGTATGGGGTATAGGTTTTGTGTCACCTCCCTCCTGTATTTCGACCATTTCATTAATCAAGGCTTAAGAGTAGCCGCAAACTTTTACTTCACAAAAAATCATGCAACAAATGTAATCAGAATCGTAGAGTTCATCTCTAAAATACTCAAATAACACTGTTTTTGTATGTGTATCCGGTTATTGCCACCTGGTAAGTCAGATAAAAAGGTTTTAAAGTTTAGATACGTTGAATCCCAACTTCCCATTAGTTTCTCAACTCTTAAGTTCAAATCCTCTATCATTGTCATTATAACTTCAGAGATGGGAGATGGTAAATGTGCCTATGCGTTTTCTTACATAAACTTCAACCTTCATCTTTCAAGAAGGTACACGCAACAACAACAAGAGAGTTTGGCAACTTGGCATCTCTTTCTGAAGCCTTTATTTGGGCTTTCATCCAGTTTCATCTCAAACACCTTGGGCCTTGAAAGAGTCATAAACATAGTCCCCGATTTAAACTTGCGATGAATTCTGGTAGACATGTTTGTCCTTACATGACGAAGGGGTTTCAGCCTCTCGTTAACTTTGGTTTAGTGATGATACAAATTAGTGGACATTACCAATGACTTCTTCCAAGTGCCATTTTGTTAGGATATCTCTAATAGGAGCTACAAATTATATATTTTAAAATTATAGCTAAAAATTATTCTAACAGAATAGTTAAAGTTAAGTCAAATATAATTTTGAGCTAAATTCACAAACTATATTTAACTACAAAAGAGAGAGAAAATAACTTAATTAAATGTTAAATCTCTCACCATCCAATAAGTAATCCAACCTTTCAAGTATTTAAAATGACTTAATTATAGCTATAATTACTAAAATTGAAGTGAAAAATATGAACTACATCTAACTTTTTAGTTGACATAACTATAAATTTAACTTTATTGTTGGAGATGCTCTAAAAACTCGATCATAGACGAGGAATGAGACAACGACTTTGCATATTATAATCCCTCCAACTCCCCGATTCAATGTGAGAAAGTTTAGTTCAAGAAACCATTGTTTTAGAAAAACATATATGCCAAAGACTATAAGAGTCCATTAGAGTTGATTGTTATACATAACTCTTCAAAACCAACCCGCCCAACAAAAACTAATCATGGGTGAGGCATTGAGCTCCATTAGAGCATTTACAGCGGTGGGTTAAATTTGAGGTCCAATGGTGGGCCCCACCAGAAATAGGATGAGCAGCCCAAAAAATCAGGTGTAACGGTGAATTTGGAGGCCGGCGACCGATGGTTGATTAGGGAGGTGAGCAAGCGCACGAGTAAAAGTTGCTCATCGCTGAGCACGTGCTACCTGGTGGATCTCACACGTGAGTGATGCTAGGTTGGGTGTATTTTTTTCTTTTTTTTAGGTGCGTGAATTACACGTGCCAGTAAAGTATTTTTTTTTACAGTGACATTATCATCCAATAGCGTGTTGCCACGTGGCCCAAAGGCAAGTGGCTTCTCTCCCAACGGTTAGTGAACCTGGGCCGTCCATTTTAATTCACAAAATTGAATCTGACGGCTCAGATTTAAACATAACGTCCATTTTTTGCATAAACGGGTAGAATTTGTACTTTTTCCTTAAAAAATTCCCAAAAATTGCTAAAAAAATCCCCAAAAATTGTTAAAAATCTTACAAAGAAATAATAAAAAATTAATATATAAGTGATGAATAGTAATAAGAGGTGTTATTTTTTTGCACCGCGGTACAAAACACAAGAACTGTTCATCTAATAATGAATAGTGATAACACCTCTCGAAATAAGAGTAACAACGGTAATTGCACCTCCTCCACATGTGCATATGCTCTTACTATGTCGGACCATCCATTATTAGTAGGGGTGGGACATCCGAACCGAAAACCGAAAAAAAAACCGATCCAAACCGAGCAGCGACCGAAAACAACAGTACCCGAAAAAAACCAAACAAAAAAAAACCGAAACCGAAAAAAACCGAAATATTTGGTTCGGTTATGGTTTTTAATTTATAAAAACCGAACCGAACCGAAAAACCGAAGTATGTATAAATAGATATCATTTTAGAAATTTTGTAATATATTATATAAATATATGCAAAACAAAAACCTTAAACTCCTAAAATCCTAATTTCTTTATGCACAGTTCTTCTCAATTTCTCTCATAGAATCTAATTAAAATGTTAGACAACTCAAAAAAAGAAATTTTATAGACAATTTTTTAGTTATTTATTCAAAAGTTGTTTTTTATACATTATGTAAAAAACCGAAAGAAACCGAAAAAATCCGAAAGAAAAAACCGAACCAAACCGAACCGAATAGTCACGGTTTTTTTAAAAAAAAATTGAAAAACCGAACCGAACCGAACCGAAAAAAATATTACGGTTTGGTTATGGTTTTAAGCAAAAACCGAACCAAACCGCCCGAATCCCACCCCTAATTATTAGTCCATGCATCGTAATCTCTGGATGACTGAGGATGTAGAGAACAGCAAGTTTGTAGGCAAGCGTGTGAGAAGTCACTTAACTGCTATCAGTTTCAGTAGCTCTTCTTTCAATCTCGTCGAAGCAGTATGTTTGTTATACATTCCGAAAAAAATATCTTAATTTCTTCACGATATTGAAATAGTCTAAACTAGAGTACTTGATGGGCAACCAAGAGCAGTACAGAGAATAAAAATGATTGGATCCGCGAATATAATCAAATTTTCTAATCGTAATAATAATTTGTATACAGGCTAATAACAACTCTTCAACAGTGTATTAGTGCATTCTTCTTTGATACACAGCAGTGACAGCACATTATCATCATATTAAGAACTAAGAAACAAATATTACAGATCGAGCAAACTAAGAACATCTTCCCCACTAGCTTGATCGAATTAGCATATCTAGATCGGAATATAGAAAAGGAAAGATCTTTCAACGTGGAAAATTGAAGAGAGATTAGATTAAAGCTGAATTATAATTATTAACCGTAAACGAGCTTAAAGAGCCAAAAAAGAAAACAGAATTAGCTAGTGGGAGGAGAATGAAAACATCGAATCAAATAAAATAATAAACCGACTGACACGAATATACGATACGATCAATGAAACTAAATTAAGAAGAAGCTGCAAATTAAGATTGATTGGACAACCTGGTAGGTAGTACGTACGTGCAAACCGGCCGTCCGGGGATGTCGTCCACTGATCGACGACGTCGTACGGCAATTAGCAAATAATTAGACAAAAATTAAGACGTACTACGTAGCAGTCTCTTCCTCGTCCGGCGGCTCATTCAAGTCTAGAATCCCATTATTGTCGGCCAGCTCCGTAGTAGTAATCAACGGTTCAGGATGACCGGACGTCGCAATCTTCACATGATCTTCTTCCACGGGGAAAGTTGGCAGCAGAGTAGACTCTACCGCTGCTCTCCACCCCACCTGAACCCCACCACCGCCACCATTATTGTTCTTAATTTTATTGCTGTCGAAGTACTTGACCGCCGCCTGCATCCTCCTCACTATAGCAAAGAACTCCTCCACTTCCTCCTCCGTGGCCGCCGCTGCTGTCTCCTTGACGTCGTCGTCGTCCTTGATCACCTGCTTCAAGACCGCTACCTTCTTATTCTTCCTCCCTCTTCCTCCATCGTCGTCTCCATCTTTCTCTCTCCTTTTTCTGCTTCTCTGCTCCATTTTTTAAACAAGCTAATTAAGATAGTCTAACAAGCAAAGACCAACATGTGCAGTTTTGGGGCTACTGTTTTTATATCATGGTGATATCTTCCGCATATCGGATTTGCGTTTCGCTATTTAATTAAACGGTCCACTCCGACCACTTGCCTCGACACTTTCAGCAATTGCGATTCGTCAGGCTTGATACATATGACGTCATCGAACTTTGGAATAAGTGACGGTGGTCTGCCCGGGGTCTTTAGAAGTTTAGAGTCCACAGAGAGGAAGAGCATCCGCAGCAGCGGGGCCCAAAAACGGTGGTCCCCGCCAGTAAATAGGAATTTTGGACCTCTTTTTCTTCTTATAATTTCTATTTAAGGAATCGGGAGAGGAATTCCTCGAGGAATTCCTTGTCGCCGCTGCGGATGCTCTAAGAGCACCAATAGTTATGTCAAATTGTTATTGGTACTCTAATAAAAATCTTTAGACAGACAAAGAAGTTTTTGAAGTCTCTAACTCCTCTGTCAAAGTCAAAATCAGGGTGGAAAATATATTATACTCAATATGTCAGATTTCACCTATCAATTAATGTCATTTTTTTGTTTAGTGTTGTTTTTCTTTTATTTTTTTTCGTCTTCTCTCAACTCTCTCTTCTTCACCTAAATAAATAAATTTGCTTTGATGTTTAATAAAATAATAATTATTTTTAACATATAGATTAGAGAGCTAAAATATCAATTTAAATTTTTGCCAACTCATATGTCAAAGTTAAAATTTAACATATTAATTTGTCATCTCCATCGGAGATGCTCTAATTGAGCATCGGCCATCGGGTATTGATCAAGGGACTAAGGGCATCTCAAAGAGAAACTTAAAGTGATATTCTTTTAGAATTATAGCTAAAATTTGTTTCAGCAAAATAAAGTTAAATATTCCACCATCTAAAAAGTTAAGTCATATATGATTTTAATGTATATTTAGCAACAGATGAGAGAGAAAATAACTTAAACGCTAAATCTCTCACAATCCAAAAAGTAGTCTCACTATCCAATGATTTAAGTATT
This sequence comes from Geum urbanum, assembly GCA_946800695.1. NCBI lineage: Eukaryota > Viridiplantae > Streptophyta > Magnoliopsida > Rosales > Rosaceae > Geum > Geum urbanum. The sequence continues at coordinate 44,099,175 of OX327013.1, read as the reverse complement.
TAAAATGACGTAGCTATAGCTATAATTGCTAAAGTTAAAGTTGAAAATATGTGAGTTAAATTTAGATTTTTAGTTGAAAATAACTATAGATCCAATTTTACTGTTAGGGATGCTCTAAGGTAATTAGCTACTATTTTCACAATTTAAGTTCAAATCTCCCCGGTCTCGGTCTCATTTGTAATAAAAAGAAACTTGTCAATCGGTCATTATAAATATTTAAATTTGTAATAAGATTTTCTTAATATAAGTTGATTGAGGAGCAAGCCTTCCTAAGAGCATCTGCGCGGTTCTTGCACCCATGGAGCAATCATTATTCAACGAATAGGATGAGCAATACTTATTTTTTCTGCAGCGGTAGAAAAATAAGACTTGTTATTATTCATTAAATTTAAATATTTTATTTTTTTAATTATCGATACATATTATGACCAATAACGAGACAACACATGTCACTGTCAATTTCTTCGTTGCACGATTAGCAATGATGACGAATTTATCGTAAATACAAGTTTTTAAAATCAACTATTTTTTTCTTTATGAATATGACTCCGCTTGCTTCACGAGAGTTTAGATAATTGTCTTATGAGATTATATTGTGTGAATTTTGTATAATTTTTCAAACATTCAAGATATTTATTATGAATTCTAAAATATCTAATTTTTACTTTAAAAAATCGACTATTTTAATTAAATTTGACTTTTTTTAGAAAGAAAAAAATTGAAAGGAGATCGGACTGACTCGGGATTCTAGTTTTAATTTCCGTTTCCTAGTGGAACCTATAGTTCTTGCTTCCAGCTATGCAATAGAGGAAGTGATCAACATGTACCGATGAATAAAATGTTGGCTGGTTTATTAATTAAGGGAGCTGATTTTTTTAGTCGACCTCGAGTTTGTCGAGATTTGATCGCCGACCTCAGGAAAATCAAGTGAGTTTCAAAGCCCAACGACAACGGAGATTCGACCCCGATCGACGATCTGGTTCGAAAAGAAAGGTAAAAGTAGTTCGGCATCGACGTGTGATAGTGGGCTCCACCACCTGCTCGTCCTCTCACATGAACAAAATCTGCTTGTCTAGTTGTTCGAGCAACCGGTCAACAAGTGGTCGCCTGAGTGTAACACCACTGCTGCATCGTCGAAATCTCTTGGTCGTTATGGGCCTACCAACTGCTCGTCCGATTTGGTGTCTAGTGCAAATGCTTTAAGAGCAAATGCACCGGGTGCCATTTGCCATTTTGCACGATCAAATGCGTCTTTCTTTGCAATAAAACCCCAACAATATTACTTCACTTAGTTATGCCCAAGTCGATTAAACACTCAGGTAAGTCTTGCCCTCTCTTCTGGTCGACTTATTTGCTGCAAAGCAATGCCAACCATGTAATATGCTGACATCATCCATTTTTAGTCAATAATTTCTTGAAAGGCAAAAGCAAAGACATTCATTCTAAAACACAAAAAGTATCTACCCTTGCCTTTTGTCCATTCAGGTGCATTTTCTCAATTAAATAGAATTATTTTGTTAGTAATTATTGAGAATCTTAAATATGGAAAATGTTCCATGTTTAGCGAGTGAGGCTGCTGCGAGTGGGCATGGTTGAAAGTGGGGGATACTAAAGCCAACTCGTGAGTCCCTTCCGCGATGTTTCGTGTGGACAATATTGATGACCCACTACCTGTCTATAGTCAACATTTTAAAACCGGTGACAAAATACCGCGTCTTACACTGGACACCAGGCGTAGCAAACTATAAATGTACCAAATATAATGCTGTTACATCGAATACTTGCCATTTAAATTATTTATATGAAATTTCTCCTGATTTTGAGCATCTCATGGTTTATTTCTCTTCTTTATGACATCTCATATTGTTAATCACATGTTTTCTTATTTAAAATTAAGTTTGTAAGAATAGAGCAATTTAAGACTTGCATGGTTTGTCAATTAGTTAATATCTATCTAAAGCCTTTTTTAAACCAAACAACACCTCATTAACACTAGTATCCAGACTCGTTACTAAACACGTTGTAATCCGAAACTAGTCAAACAATATTACTACACAATAGTACAATGTTTGCTTTAGGATGAATCAAAGACATAGTTACATATAGGTACGGTGGGTTATAATCCCCTCTAAATGTTAGTGTAAAAATCAAATTTTAAAAATTAATCTCCCTAAATTTGTATACCTATATAATAAGCTTATTCGAAATTTTTTTTAGCCCCCCTCATCTTGAAATTCTAGTTCCGTCCTTGGGAATAATCAATGTTAATCATGAGGGTGAGGGTACTCAATTTTCTTAAGAAAAAAAAGTGATTTAGAGAATATTGTACATTTTTTTTACTCCAATAGTTTCTTCATCCAATTCTTCAAAAATAGAGGAAAAGATAAGAGAAAACAAATGATTTTTCAAATTTACAACAACCTACCAAATTTTGTAGAGAGCGATATTGGGACTACCCTTCTACATTGAAATTACTATTAGGACTCTCCTTTCTATTTTAGTTAACTTTCATAGAATAAAACTCTTATCATTCCACTTTTATCCCTCCATTTTTGTATCTTTTTTCATTTTTATTTTCTATTACTTCGTTCTTTTGCTGTTCACTAGGAGTGCTCAAGGTTTTCTAATCGAATCTGTATTCGGTAGTGGCCGGATCCTGTGGATGGTAGGCGGTGTCGGCATCAGGTCCTTTGAGATTGGTGAGAACCATCTCTCCCTTTGATTCGTGTAATCCCGAGAGCTTGGGAATGGAGTATGTTTGTTCACATGGCGGAGGTTCTCTCAAAGCTTTAGGAGATTGCTTCGTTTAATAGGTATTTTATTTTACAGTTTATATATGGATTAATTCTCAAGTTCTTTCTGCCGGCTTAATGGTCTTTGTTCATTATGGCTGGCCGGCAACATAACACGATAATTTGCCAATTTTGTGAAACGCTCTCGTTTTCTTCAGCTACTCCCCAACACGAAACCAGACGACTCGGTTCTCAGACTTGAAATCGATCTTAACGTTGGCTTCTCTACTTCGACGAAAGGAAGCACGGAGATTCATCAATTCGAGAATTGGAGCTTTTTTTTTGGACTGGTTGAGATTTGGAGCTTCCACACTTCAGAGTTCGTTCTCTCTTTTTTTGGAAATGTTCAGAGTTCATTCTCTTACGAGCACTACTCGAACTCGACTCCGCCACAGTAAAGGGATAAAGAGAAACATAAATAAAGGAAAGAGGAGGGTTAAAAGAGGAACAACAAAACTTTTATTTATGAAAGCCAATTTAAAAACAAGAAGGAGTCCCAATAATAAATTCAATTTGAAGAAAAATGGGAGTCCTAATATCAGTTTCCTTTTGTAGAATGAGCCATTATTAATATTTTAGGAGCCTCAATGTCTTTCAAGTTCTTGAACCTCAATAAAAAAAGAATATTTTATTATTATAATAAATAAGGATGTAGTTGTATTACATACATAAATTTGTAAAATAGAAAAGTTATTGGAGTTCAAGCGTTTTTGTTGTTGAAGATTTCGACTTTTGTTTCCCTATTTTACTAAAATTAGAGCATCTCCAACAATTTCTCTGATAAATTTCTCTATTATAAAAAAATAAAAAACATAATTTACGATATATTTTCAGCTCCAAGTCCAATAGATTCTCTCTTTCGTATCACTCTTCTTCGTTCTCTTCCTTAAAAATTTAGAGATTGTTGTAAATAGTGTCCTAATATTGTGCATTTCTTTACTTCAACAATTTTTTAATGTTGTTTTCTCTCTCATCACATTCTTTATTTTAGAGTACATATCTAAGAAATCTGTCGGAGTAAAATAATTAAAATATTTTTAAAAATTAAAGAAAAACTTAAATATGAAAAATCGGTTGAAATTGTTCCTACGAACAAGTTAATTGTTGTGAAGTATTGGGCTAAATTAATGTAGTTAGTTGGAATAGTATTAATGTAGTTAGTTGTGAAGTATTAGGCTTCATACTATGATACATAACTATTTTACCAGCTCGTGTGCCTCCTTCATTCCTTGTTTTCCAAATCTCAGAGCATCTCGAGCGGACCATAATAGGGGACAGTATGAGTCCAATGCCACCAGTCCACTACCCATATGTCTATATAGAAGACAACTTTAGCTACTTTTCTTCTCGACGACGTATCAACGTACTCATGCACTATACAAAAGTTTTCAACCAAAAACTATAATGTAATTCCGGTCAGGATACCAAAGCAGTTTCACATATATTTAGAACGCGCCTAAAAGTTTGTTTCTAGTTCTAAACGTACCCGTTCCTCCCGTGGCTCGCCTCGTCAGCGCCGATTTTCAGTCAAGTCAGCGCGGGTAGATGCTGTCGGACGGCCGATCTTGTCCCGACATGATTGTGTGTTCGGGAGTCGCGATCGGGCTTTGGCAAACGGTGGTGGGTTAATGTTGGTAATATAGGAAAATGAGTGAGTACCCGTCCATTAAACGGAATACTCATCTTTAAACGAGTAAAATTCGTTAATATCAATTACCCGCGAAATGTTGAACATGTAATACCCATATCTGTCCCGTTAAAATTCGGATCACCCGTGGGTACCCGTTTAAAATCTAGTTTTTATATTTTTATCTAGAAAATATGAATTTTTATTTTTTTTAAAGAAGAAAATAATATTTTTATTTTGTTTGTATAGTTTGTAAGAGCAACTCCAACAGATTCCCTATAAATCATTTTTAGCTAAAATATAAAGATTTTCTCTTAAAATTCACTCTAGCAGCTCCCCTATCTTATTAGCCAATTTAGGGATTCCCTATATTTCATGTTTTCATCCCATATTCTTATACCGAAAACATAAATTATAAGTAACAAAACATTCAATATTGTAATTAATACTTTCCTTCTACATTGTAAATGTAATTAATAATTATATTAATAAATAAATATTTTATTATCAACCAATCAAAACTAAGCATGTGTTTAAATCTAACTACATTTTTAGTGATATTGTTGGAGTAAATTTATGCAAGTGATTAGCTAAAATAGGTTTCGGCTTCATTTTTGAACAAAATAAGCAAACTTTTCGTGATATTGTTGGAGTTGCTCTAATAGAGAGAGATTGAGGGAGAGAGAGAATGAGCAGAGAGAGAGAAGAAGACGAAGAGAGAGAAGAAAAGGAGGAGAGTGAGTAGAGAGAAAAAAAGAAGAGATTGAGGGAGGGAGGAGAAAAGAAGAAGAAGGCGGAGAGAGAGAGAAGAAAAACAAATGAGGAGAGAAGAAGACGAAGAGAGAGAAGAAAAGGAGGAGAGTGAGGAGAGAGAAAAAAAGAAGAGATTGAGGGAGGGAGGGAGGGAGGAGAAAAGAAGAAGAAGACGAAGAGAGAGAGAGAAGAAAAACAAATGAGGAGAGAAGAAGTGAAGAAAACTGAGAGAGACAAGAGAAGAAGAAGAGAGAGAAAAAGACGAATAAAGAGAGTATTTGGATGGGTAATGGATATCCGTGGGTACTCACGGGTATACCCATACCCGTTCGTTTAATTATCGAGTATCTTTAGAAATACTCATTACTCGCCCGTTAACAAAACATAATAGATTTTTACCCGCCCGTCAATTTTAAAAATGGAATAATACCCGCGGATAAAAATGCCAACATTAGGTAGGGATCGACTTTCGTTTTGAAGGCTCGGGGTTCTATCATTGCTTTGTTTCAATTCGACAGAATGTGATGTGATATGGTAGGGGTTGGAGGTGTGGTTCTGGAGTGGGGTTTCCGGTCTTCCCTCGATGGTCGACTGTTCTGGGTCGGCAGTGAGCATTCCTTGGGCGTGCGACGTCCTAGCTTCGTTGGATCTGTTCTAGACAGATTTGGTATAAGTTTGAGGCTGCACTGCTTCTTTTGGGGTGAGGCCAGGTTGTCCAGAGTGGTGGAATGGGTCTTTGGTGGTGGGCGAAAAGGTTGGGCGACGATTGGAATGATGCAGGCGACAACGTTGGATCACAGGCAGTTAAGATGGGGCTGCTTTGAGTCTACTGATGTTGGACCATGTCGTTGGTAGGCCTGTGGTTTAACCTTAGGTCCACACTGTTTTGTGTTTTTATATTTTGTTTTTTGTTTTTTTTTTCATGTTAAAAACAAATCCCTGTGTATTGTGGTATGTCGGGTGGTCCTGCCGATCTGTCCGCGCGTGCACTCTTTGTGCTTTGTCGATCCTAGGCTAGTAACGAGCTTTGATTAGTTGGTTGCTCCCACCTAGTGGTTGAATGAGAGAAAGTGTCAATGTTTGTCGGTAGCAAGTTGAGAAAGCTGTTCCAAACTGGGTACTGATGCATCACTTTCATCTAAGAAGTTGTTTTCTGGATTTCCGAGAAAGCTGTTTGATCTGTTCAATGTGCCGCCATTACTTAAAAACAGATATAACGACATTTGATAAGTTATTCTCTGTTAGTTGGTGTGTGTCTGTTTACATAGTTAACGTATGGTCTCTTGTTATTATTCGAGATGTTCTATGTGTACTCATTAATATGATGTTCAAGTCTTTGTCCCCTCTATATATTGAACACTCTCATTAATCAAAGTTTGAGAGCTTCCACACCGTCCTTATTTAAAAAAAAAACTATAATGTAATAGGATGGTATTGTTATAACGTCTCATTATTCTGGGTCACATATAACATATATGTTGATTAAACCATAATTAAAAAGTTTCCAACTTCAAAACGTAACTACAAGGCTACATGTTTCATGTTTGTGGGTAAAATTATAATGTTAGCAAGCTGGAGGTCGAGAGGATTTGAACTTAAGTGATGAGTGGAGAGACACACTGTCTTGGTCATTTTCACTGATCCCAAATGATCAATTTCTCAGTGTTTGGACCCAAAATAAAAATTCTTTATTTTTGGGTTGTTCAGTATTATTGGGCCGGTACTTGCGGTCCGCGTATGGAAAGGTTGTCATTTGGAGGGAAGAAATCCTAAATGATCATAATAATCTTTGATTGATTAGAGGAATTAAGGATATAGGGTTCTCGAAAATTTGAGTCATTCAATGATATTAATGGCTAGAATCTTATGTTAACTACGATAAGTAATTGTACGATGCCTACATATAGAGGAAAACTTTTTACATTCAGAATCGCTACATCTCATACACAACTTTTTCTCTCGGCAAAACAACTCTCTTCTTGAGAGAACACCCTAGAAACTTGCGATCTGAGAGAACACCGAAGATTTGTATCAGATAGGGCATGTATAATCCGAAGGTTAAAGGAAGCGACAATCTAGCAATCGGTGATCTGAAGATTTGCACCGGATAAGGCGTGTACAATCTGAAGGTTAAAGAAAGTAACAACCTGTGTTCTCAACACTTGCCAAAGTAATTGCTCTGCTCTACACCGGACAAGGTGTGTGCAGTATCGATTTTCGTTGCTCGGCAGAGAGACACGAAAAAACCAAGTTCTAAGTCACTTTGGCGAAAATGATTCATCAGGCGGGGTTGGTGCTCTCCTCGTCTTCAATCGCTTCTTAAAAGTTCAGTAGCGGTGATCCAGCATTTAACGTACTACCCCATAGTAGTGTCACGCCTAGCACACACACTCGCGCAAGTAAAAGAGATCATTTAAGGCTTCGTGGGCCACCGAGAAATCTGGTGCCAAACATTTGGCATGCCTAATGGGAGCTAATTTTCGTGTCTTAACGTAACCATAGGGAATCCTTACCAAAAAGAGTACCCTACTTTCCGCAAGCATCCACAGCCATCTTTCTGAGAGCATAACTCTGTTGTTTGTCGCAGACTCACGGCAGTAGAGGTGGAAGCTTAATTCAAAAACATACACCGCTCAATAATGGCATTTGAGTTCCTGATTCTCGACGAGATCAACCAGATGATATTTGATCTATACCGACTGTATACCGCCAAGCGTGATCAATTCCAAGCAGAGAAACTCGACCAGATAACTCAGCAGTTGGATGAGCAAGCACATTTGCTCGAGGCGGTTGGTGAGAAGTCCAAACAAGTTGCCAGTGAATTAATGGCCTTGAAGGCAGGATTCGTAAAAGGCTTGGAGGACCAAGAGGCTCAAAGAGTTCAGCTTGAGAGCATGGTCACGGGCCAAGACAAGTTGTGGGTGGACCTCCTGCGGACTATCAACAGATCAATCAAGTTACACAAGGAGTCCACGATCGACTTGTGGGGAAGGCGTGATAAGGATCTTGGCGAGCTCACTAAGATGGTGTCCGATCTGGCCCGCGAGCGACGCCAAGTAGAAAAGTTCCCCACCCCCACTGCTTGGAAGGATGAGTTCCAAAAGTTTATAGAGTAGTGTAATATGCAGATTGCTTGACAATTCTAGCCATACAAGACTCCATTCCCAAAGATCGGTAAGGAGGACAACATTGCTGGGAAATGGCCAAAGGGCTATAAGCCGATCAATTTTTAGACATTTAGTGGAAACAGGGACGAGAGTGCAGCTACTCATTTGGCTAGGTTTACCTTGTAGCTCGGATCATAGGGGGAAGACCCAAAGCTCAAGTTAAGAGTGTTTGGATCCTCGCTGACAGGATCGGCTCTCATCCGCTACACTGGTATCGACCCACGCTTGGTGGAAAATTGGCCGGCTACGGTGACATTGTTCATAGACCATTTTGGGACACCCATTTCAGAGGTGAGCTTAGAAAAGTTATGCTCAATGAATCAAGCACATTCTGAGAGCCTAATAGCTTTTTTGCATCGCTTTAGGGCTGAGTACAACATGTGTAAGATGTCGCTTCATAAGGACACTGTTATCGACATAGCTATCAATGGCTTGGAGGTCTGGCCCTATAGCATGCTCCTAAATAACAAGCATGCTTCGTTGAATGAGTTAATCGCTTTAGTGACAAAGTCTCATAGTGCTATGCAAGAGAGGGAAAACATGCGAAATGCCTCAAAGGGGACATACGCATCGATGACGTCATACACACCAGATAGAAGCAAGCCGGTGGCAGCGACTTATTTTGACGAGCCTGGCGAGGAGGATTATGATTCCGATGTCGAGCACATTCATGTCGTGGCGTTAACCTCCAAAGCTGTTTTGAAGCCCAAGAAGTTGCAGTAGAGCAAGGGACCTCTCAAGCTCTCAATAGTAGCCTTTACCAAGCCTGAATTTGAAACTTACACGCACGACGTTAATCTCGCCCATGAAATATTTGATGAATTAATTAGCCGACGTCAAGCGAAGACGACCTAAGGCTTGATCCCTAGTTTAGAGTAGCTGAAGGGTAAAAAGTATTACAAGTTCCATAGAACGTGGAACCGTTCGACCAAGGATTGTGTGAATCTAAAAGATCAAATCCAAAAGTAGATCAATGAGGGCAAGCTCGCCTTGGAGGCTCCTGCTAAGATAGTATCATTGGTGGATTCTCAACCATTCTCGGACACTCGAATCAACATGGTTGAGTTATATAGGGCACCTTTCAGACAACAACAAGAGAGGGCCCCCCAGGCGGGAAACAGGGCAGTATGCCCAATCTGACGTCACCGGCACTATACCTTTCAAGATGATAGATTCCATGAGATATCGAGCGAGCTCGTGACAGGGGGCTTCATGACGTATAGGCTTGTTCGGAGGCTTGAAGATCTGGCCTATGTGAGGCTTAGCGAGTTTTTTTGCAGGTACCATAACAAGTTCAGCCATGTTACCTCAGCGTGCAGAGGATTGAAATAGAAAATTTAAGACTGGATCGATGCAGGAAAGATTACATTTGGAACCTAAGAGATGTAGACGAGCAACTCATGGCTAAGTGAGAGCTCTCGGCCAAAGATGCTCAAGTGGTAGATCACCTATGACGTGTCAAAGATGGTCTAGATCTTGGAAAGTCTAATTGAAGCAAGGATAGCTCGGGTACCTTTTGTACCTTCGCCAAACCCAGATCAATTTGTGGGATAACCTTACTGTCATTTCCACCAAGTGTGGACTCACCCTACCGAGTGGTGTACTAGTTTGAAGTATCACATTCAACAGTGGATTGATAAAGGTGGAATCACAGTGCAGTATCCTGGTGAGGAAGCTGAACAACAGTGGGTACTCGTTTCCACCAAGATGATGTTGGGGAGAGCATCGTAGTAGGTATGCTTGATTCCAACGAAAAAATTCACACAAGAGGAAGCAGGCTATGTGTATCCACACACTGGAGAGAGCACAACAAGTACCCAATGAGAATCGTCTTCAAAGGGTAAGAAAAAATTCGATACAAAAGAGCTCTCGCCAGTGTCTCTTTGCTCTTGTTGCAAGGTCAATTGTGGTCTGAAGATCACATATGAAGAGTTGATGGAAGCCGTCAAAGTGTGCCTTCATCTAGTGTCACTACCAGAGAATTACCAGTCGACAATCCCAAAGGAGATGTATACTCGCGATTCTGAAGCCTATAAGAGAATGAGGGTAGCCAAGAAGTTTTTGAAGCTAACTAACAATTATGCTGAGGCCTTGGACCAGACGGCCAAGCCTTATATCCTACCATCTTCTAAATTGGTGATAAAGGAAGACGTCTGGTACATCAAATAAAAGGGGAAAATAATGGAGATAACCCCTAGCAAGAAGAGAAAGTTGTAGCTACGGTACGGTGCTGCAATGAGAGCCTTGGAGGCTTTGGATATGGGCATAATGAAGCAGGGGTAGTTGACTTGGACTCTAGAACAATTGTAAAGGAGGTTCAACGAGTTGTCTACCCATCCAATCATTGCTTTTGGCAGACAAGCTGACGAACCAAAGGTCAGAACAACTCGACCTAGCGTATTCTCGAGGATAACCCCAAGTGAGCTTAAACCCGAGGTTTAGCAGATCACCAAGAGGCTTAGAGACCATAAGGACTCAAGAGAGGAAAGGCATCCCACTGATCCCTTAATGTTGAAAAGTTTACTGCGAGTGTCTGAGTTCAAGCCAGCTCACATCACTTCCATTTAGTCCAAGAGTCAATGTTGGTGAAAGAACAAGGCAAAATTGTGACTGCTATGATGGTAGCAGCCAAGGCAACAATCAAAGGCAAGCAAGGGGCATCTCCGTCAGCTCACAAGAAGCACGTTTCTTCAATCCCAGCAGCTGCCGAACCTATACATGAGGTACCATTTAATAAGAAGGTATCAGATGCCGTGAAGGCATTAATGTCTAGCGACCAAGTTATGGCAGACGCTTTACCTTCTGTTGATGAGCAGATCGACAATGACATCGAGGGTGATGAAAATGAGCTCATGAATTATGGAGACGAGGTGGACAATGGTGACATAGATGGGGAGGATCTCAAAACAAACATGGTGTTCGTGCTCCCTGCAAAGTATGCAACTCCTGTATCACCACCTTCCACACAAGTAGGGTTCAAGGCAATAATGCTCGCTTATCTTCAACATGTCAATAACCTTGCTCTGGTACCAAAGGATGAGCAGATAAAGCTTTAACCAGTGATAGGCGTATCACTAAGGAAGGCCTTCATGCTATTCATGAAGCCTACACTGAACTTGAATATGCACATGATGCCTCTTTACATAATAGCTAACGTCCACGACATACAACTTAACAAAATGCTTATGGATTCTTGGGCAGCGGTGAACATCATCATTGTCTAGGCAATGGCTTTGCTAGGCATCCCTAAGTTAGCCATCCAAGATACATCACTCAACGTCCAAAACATTCAGGGTTCAATTTCTAAGACACCGAGCATTGTTTTTCTTCACGTACAGGTTGGCCCATACATCTTAACAAAATGCTTGTAGATTTTGAGGCAGCGGTGAACATCATCATTGTGCAGGCGATGGCTTTGCAAGGCATTCCTAAGTTAGCCATCTAAGATACATCACTTAACATTCAAAACTTTCAGGGCTCAATTTCTAAGACACTGAGCATTGTTTTTCTTCATGTACAGGTTGGCCCTGCCGCAAGCACTCATACCTTTTCTGTGGAAAAATGTATTGCTCCATATAGTGGAATCTTGGGTAGAGAGTGGATCCATAAGAGCTATTGTGTGCCGTCTTCATTACCTCAGCAGTTGGTATCGTGGAACATGGAGACTAAGGAGGTTGAAATCATTGACGCTGACCCTCTTCCATTCTCTATCTCAGCCAATGCATTAGAGGCCAGTTACTACAATGAGGACCTGTATCTATTGGAATTTTGTGGCGTCGACACCAAAGGCAGCCTCGTGAGGGTGACGGCCTCTGAATTAGCTCAATGGGGCATCATACAAGCCGGAGAGGACACACAACAACCTTACATTAAGCATGGAGGCAGAGACTTGTTTTTCTCTCCATAGTCGCATACATGATTACCTGATGGAGAAACAAGCATACGAGCATGTTCCAATGGTAGTGGCCTTGGAATATGTGAACGATGACGTGGTACACGAGTCTGACGAGGAAGAGGTAATTCAACTGGTTCCATCAACGTTGGATGAAACTCCACCTAAAGTGAAGATCCCATCGAAAATATTAATTTGAGAACTACAGAAGAACCAATGCATGTAGCCATTAGTTCCTTCTTGGAGTCTGAGGAACACCAGATGCTCATTGGATTGCTCCAGGAATACAAAGATTGCTTTACTGAAAAGTATGAGGATATTCCTGGTCTGTTGCCATATTTGGTACGACATGAGTTGCCAATCTTGCCAGATAAGAAGCCAGTAAAGCAGGAAATGAGACAAATGAATATAGAGGCAACAATTTTAGTAAAGGAGAAAGTCGAAAAAAGGCTCAAGTGAAGCATTATGAGGGTAGCCAAATACAATGAGTGACTTTCGAACATCATCTTAGTCAAGAAGAAGAATGGGAAGATGAGGGTAGGCGTTGATTATCAAGACCTAGACAATGGAATGCCAAAAGATGCATATCCAATGCCAATGGTGAACCTGCTCGTCGATTTCGTAGCTCGCCATGAGATGCTTTATTTTATGGATGGAACAATAAGTTATCATCAAATCCCAGTTGCCGAGGAAGACAATCATAAAACTACTTTTCGGTGTCCAGGTTTTGCTCGAGTTTTTGAATATGTGAACATGCTGTTTGTTCTAAAGAACGCAAGGACCACCTACTAGAGAGAGATGCACCTCATCTTCTATGACCTTCAAGGAAAAATCATAGAGGTGTACATCGATGATGTGGTCGTTAAGTCTAAACGACGACAAGATCATGTGGAAAATTTGAGACATGTTTTTGAGCGGATGAGGAAACATCAGTTACATATGAATCTCACTAAGTGTGTCTTTGGAGTCCAGGCAGGGGATTTCTTGGGGTTCATAGTCCATCAAAGTGGGATAGTGGTGCTTGACGATAAGAAAGAAGTCGTACTCAATGCTAGTCCTCCGAGGAACAAGAAGGAGTTGAAGCGTTTGTTGGGCAAGATCAATTTCTTAAAGAGGTTTATTTCTAATGTTGTCGGTAAGATTCAACCATTCTCACTGTTGCTCAAGCTCTAAAACAAAAAATATTTTGTGTGGGAGCTTATACATCAAGAGGCTTTTGATACGATTAAGTAGTACCTTGCTAACCCGCCAGTGTTAGTGCCTCCGAGACCATGGGCACCACGTAAACTATATATGTCGGCGATAGAGGAATCTATAGGCAGCATGCTATCCCAAGATGACATCACTGAGGCTGAGTAAGCCATATTTTACCTCAGTCGTACTCTCACATATTGTGAAATGAGGTATTGTCCAATGGAGAAGCTTTGCCTTGCTCTTTACTTCGCAAGGTGTAAGCTAAGGTATTATATGTTGTCTTTCATTATATGTGTGATTGCTTAGACAAACCTTGTGAAGTACATGTTCGACATGCCTATTCTTAGAGGCCGAATTGGGAAGTGGATCTTAGCATTATCAGAATTCTCTTTGCAGTATGTTCTACAAAAGGCAGTAAATGGCAAGGCAGTGGCTAATTTTTTAGCTCATCACCCTATGCTAGAGTCTCAAGAGGTCAGAGATTTGGAGTTGGCTCACATAGCTCTTTAGTCTCGGTTATTATATTTTGATGGTTCTAGTACCAGTACTTTCATTGGGGCAAGCATAGCTATAGTCAACCCAGAAGGTACCACCTTTGCTGACTGGTTTTGTCTGAATTTTATTGCACTAATAACCAGGCGAAATACGAGGTGTTGATCATAGGGCTCGAGATTCTACTGGATTTGGAGGTATTTGACATCAACATACTGAGGAATTCATTATTGGTCATTTGCTAGCTTGAGACCAAATATAGAGCCCGCATCGTTCTCAAGCCATACACTAAGCGTGCAGGAGAATTGTTGGAGCTATTCACGGAAGTCACATTGGGATATATTCCTCGCGAGTAGAATCAGGCCGCTAATGAATTAGTTCAGTTAGCCACTGACATTAGCCTTCATGATGGGATCTAAGAACATATATTGAAGGTTGAGCAACAAACTTTGCCTTCATTCATATTCAGAAAAGAGGAGAACGACGAATGGAAACACTTAACCACATAGATACAGATTAGAGACAACTTATTATTGACTATCTACAGGATCCCAATGCAGTGTCTGATAGGCGAACATGTTTCCTTGCCATCAACTACGTGCTTCGAAATGGCGAGTTACTCAGGCGAGGCGAGGAAGACATGTTTATGTGTTGTATGTATGGCAGAGAGACTAAACTGTTGATGAGGGAAGTACACTTAGGGGCAGCTAGGGCACATCAAGCAGGTTCTAAGATGCGGTAGCTGTTGCGATGACATGGGTACTATTCGACCACCATCTTGAAGGATTGCATCACTTTCACCAAGGGCTGTGAAGATTGTCAAGCTAATGGTCCAATCAGCCGCATCTCTAATATTCCCATGCAACCTATCATTAAACTATGGCCTGCTCAAGGTTGGACACTCGACTTAATTGGAATGATCCATCCCTATTCCTCGGAGGGCCATAAGTTTATAATGGTGGCCATAGATTTCTTAACTAAATAGGTGGAAGCGAGGCCATTGAAAGTGGCTTCAGCCAAAACGATCAGACAATTCCCATTTGAGGATGTAATTTATAGGTTCAGTATTCTAGAATGTTTTGTATTGGACATAGGGGCAACCTTTATGTCAGGCAAAGTCGAGTAGGTTATGAGTGATCTGAATATTCAGTTCCTTCACTACTCGCCTTACTATGCTCAGTCCAATGGTCAGGCAAAAGCTAGCAATAAATTAATCTTGCACATTCTCCGAAGAATGCTCATTGAAAACGCTAGACTTCGGCATGAAGATTTGTTCAATACACTTTGGGCCTATCGGACAACCAAGCACAACCCACGGCAACTTCACCTTATGCTCTCATGTTCGACCATGATGTTATTTTGCCTATGGAGATCAATGTTCAGTCCCCCTCTGAGTCATGGTTTAACACAACTTGATAGACGAGGATTATGTTTAGGCGATGTGGCAAGAGCCTAAGGATTTAGATGAACAAAGTGACGACCCTTTATAACTCGCTCGCTGAAAAGAAATGTGACGCTCAATCATATGACAAATGCACAAGGAGCATGAGTTTTGCAGAGGGAGAGCTCGTGTGGAAAGTAGTCTTGCTTATTAACGAGAAGACTGAGGACCAAGGCAAGTAGTTTACCAAGTGGGAAGGGCCTTACGTGGTCAATTAAGTGCTTGGGAAAGAAGCCATACGGCTTCGCGACAAAGGATGGTACTGTACATTGGAATCCCATCAATGGACATTTCCTTAAGAAGTACATCACACGGGTGTGGGAGTTCAAAGACACGCCAAGTTCGACATAATTGAGTTTGTTCATGCTCGCTCGCCAGCCTTCAGAGACTCATTTCTTGCTTGCTTAATCAAACTCAAGAGGCATCTCATGTAGTATACTGTTCTCACCTAGATCCAATCACTATGGCCAAAATTTTATAGAACTTTTGAGTTTTTACTGAGTTATTCAACTGTTACTGTATGATCATGATTTCCAATGCTTGTAGCCAATTTTTGATTTGCTACATTTTTCATACTCGTTAATGCTAATCACTGTGGTGAGACTACTGTGTTTACCAACTTCACAATAATGTAAACTGTGTTCGTCTTTATCTTGATCTTGATCTTAATTAGCTAAGTGTATTGTGTATGGATTAAGTGTATACAAAGAGCATTCACATAGACGAGACAAGTATGTCAACCAACTGATACACGACTTTGCAAGCACTAAATAAATACTTAACACTTAACAAAAACGCATAAGCAATTAAAACCCTTTGGTGTAGATGTAGCATTGGTAAATAGGGTATCGTTCTTAACCGGGGATTGAGGGTGCATGCATATTTACGCTATGGTTAAAAAGGGGGGTTTGAAAAAGGTTGTTTTGTACTCTACGAAAATAAACACTAAAACATGGCATAGCAAACACATCGAGAAATCCTAGGTTCTAACATGCTTCACTCATAGACAAGTAGAAAACAATTAAGAACAAAGAAGTCCTAAACATGCTTACTAGACCGAAAATAAACCTAAGCTATTATTTACATGTGATCGACTCATCTAAACTTACCCTTGCTCCTTCGTAACCTGCAATCAAACAATGTCAATCGAAATCCTAACTTCTTAATTTCACATAACACATGTTTACACTTAATTCTCGTGCTCGGGATTGCCCTATACACATACCATTGATCTAGACTCGGGATTGCCCTATATCTAAGCCAAAGCATTACGATTAGATAAACATGCATCATAGAACTTAAAGAAACTAGAACACATGGAAGACAATTGAAATCAAACAAGTATAGAAAACCGAAATAATAAGACCATTCCATAAACACAAGAGTTCATACAAAAAGGGGTTACAATGTAAAGAGAGGTCGAGTTACACTTTTAGTTCCTCGGGATTGCCCTATGGAGTTGGAGGTGTAGCCGACTCTACTTTGGTGGAGGTGACACTCGGGATTGCCCTATATGTCGATGGAGGCAGTTTTGTGGCGGTAGGATGGTGTAACCTTCTTCTTGTGTGTCGCCTTGAGTCTTTGGAGAGGGAGTAGTGTTTAGGCTGAGCTAAGGCGTCTAGAATGAGTGATTGTCATGAATGAGTCGAGCTCCCCAATTTATAGAAGAAGATTAGGATTTTTCCTACCAAAATAAGACTTTCCTTATGTACCCGGGTAAATCTGACAGTCTGTCTTCAAACGCGTTTTCCCGGAGTTTCAGATCTTGGAAAATTCTGATTCTTGTTTCATTGGAAAGCTTATTCAAAGGGCTATAAAATCCATATAAGTAACGCCATATTTGAAATTGAATTGGATTTACTACGGATTTTAGAAGTCAAGTGACCTGGCTGCCCTGTTTTCTTCTTCTTCAAGGAAAAGGAAATCTTCATATCTTCAAATCTTGCATTCCTTATTCCCTAATAATTCTTGGCCGAATATACCATATTCTTGCACATATTTTGGCCCTCAAATAAGGTATTTATCTTCATGGAATATCCTCCCAAAATTCGTCCATTATATGCTCCATATATTCCGCCATATTTGCTCTTTCCTGGGTCGCGCGGGAGAAATGTCTTCATCTTTTTGTGCACCATATTGGTATCCATTTCATTTGGCATTTGGTTTCCAATTCTTGACACCATATGGGAATGCATTTTAGTAACCATTTGAAGACCATTCCTCGGACCATCTCTTCTCCGGAATTGAGAACTTCCTCCTTAATACGCTTTTAGCTCCAAAACTCCTCCTTTATTATTTTCTCCTTTATTTCTACCTAAAAACAACAAAGTAAGTAATAAATGAAAGCACTAAGGTCAAAACAAAGCTAAATGTAAAGAGAAAGACGTTAAGAATCAAGCATAAAATGCGTAGATCACCAACATGGAACCAGTTTATTACTATTAAGGTTTCACGACCTTGAGCTTTGATACCATGTATATTAAGACAAAAAAAGCCTAAACTAGCGGCCTAAGAAGAAGAGACGAACAACAAGAAGCAAAGAGAGTAGGCTGGAACAACATGCCAAAGACCTTCAAACAAAACAGAGAGCAAAAGAAAGCCTCATGGTCTTCCATCATTGGCGTTGACGAGCCAGTCTCAGCCTTGGCGTTAGTCCAGGGAGGACCCAGTTTTTCGTCAATTTCTCGCTAGCCACCTCCCAAGATCCACCATCTGCGTAAATGGGGAGTGGTAGGACAACAGCTCCGTGCTTTTCTCACAAGATAAGCTTCCAAGCTTAAGCAAATGCAGAGTCGCTGCTATTAAGGTAGAATACAGAAATTCCTCTTCAGCGTATAGATACGGCTGCACCCAAGAATCTTGGGGAAACTTTACCAAGATTGAATCTGGGCATATATATCGCTATCTAGTCTAGGTTTGGATATGAATTTCATTATCTAGAGTGTGAATAGTAAAGAGTGATATCTGGAGGAAAGGCCTTTAGGAAGAACCAGAGCGATCAGCCAGAAAAAGGTATCTTTGGCTTTGTTCTGATAAGAGCTTGATGTTTTTCTGATTTACTAAGGAGTGTATTTATAAGGGCCTAACCCAGAAGACTCTTCATTGGTGCAAGATGAGCAACATGTATCGGTTCAACATACCCATTAATGGCGTCGATACGTTTACACCAGATTCTATTTTGTTTTTATCACGGTTTATCCTTTCCGAGAAAAGATGTTAAATGCCACTTATTCTTGGACAGTTAGAGAGGAAGCAGTGATTCTTGGGAATGGAGAGACGTGATCAAATTTGACTACACTATTTCCAAATTCAAATTTGGAGTGTAACAGATTAAATGGGCTAAGCCGGTTGATAAGTTTGGTGCAAGTTGGGATTAGAATCGAAAATATAGAAAATGAGGCCTTTACCTGAGGCCTACATATACATATATAACTTAATAGAAGATGGTGTGCGATCAAATACAAAGTGGGGCATAATAACTTAAGAGGCCTAACATGATTAATAAATATTAAGATACAAAAGAAAAGCCCAAGTCTACATCCAGATTGCTTTACACTTGAGCTCCACCTTAGCATGTTCATACTTGGCCCATGCATCTGAGAATGCCTCTAAGAATGAAGAAACTTCTTTCTCGACATCTCTATGGGCATTGATCCGGATGGAGCTCTCTTGCAACAATCACGCGGTGGTCGCACGAGCAGGGATGAATTCGGCACACATGGCGGCCGTCTCTGCCTAAAGCTTGGCGAGCTCTGCTTCTTTTTATGCCAGGGAATTGTTCTGGTCCGTGACAGTCTTGAAAAAGTCTTGCAGCTAGTGATGGTCAGAATATACGAGTTGCATTTGGTCTCTCCTTGTCTCGGTATGTTGCCTGAGGCTATGGGATAAGTAATCCTTATGGGCTTGCAGCTCCTGGAGTTGCCTGAGGTCTTCCTCATATTGAGATAGTACATGGACGATTTCACTGGAAACAATTTTTAGCAGGTCCTTGACTTCACCCACCATCACCTTTAGAATGTCAGGGTCATTAAGGTCGACCCCAAAGAGGCTTTGAATGGTGCCCTTGGCGAGAGCAATCTCTGCCAGGTCAGGAACCACGACTTGAACTTGGTGAATAATTTGCCAAGTTCACGAGTGCGGGCAAAAGCGTCTGTTACACTAGTGTTGGGCTTGGACGAGCTTGAAGCTTGAGTGGCCTGGAATTGGCATACGAATCCTTGTTGCTTAAGTTATGAGCATTGAAGACGTCGTGTATGGCAGCTGCAAGGTTGTCGTACTTAGTGGTCTATGGAACATGGGCGTTGTCAAGGGTGTTAATTAATGGAGAAGAGGGCTCGACCATGGTTTCATTTTCCAAAGGAATATCTAAGTCTGTCATAGGGCCGACTTTGTTTGGAATTGAGAAGAGAGGAAGTTCCGAACTCTGGTGATACAAAAGGAGGGTTGTCAAAAGAAGGACTAGATAATCGAAGAGGAGAATTCATATTTCTTAACAGACAAGTATACATACCTTCTGCTCGCCAGAGGCATTCCGGAAAGGCGAGGTTGAGATGTTTGGCGAGTGATTCACCAGTGGTTCCACGTCTGTTTGCTGACCAGCAATGGGAGTCATTGTTTTTTTTTTTCCGTCTGATCAAATTCAGGGGTGGTATCCCTCTCAAGACTTCAGAAGGATAGAACATGGTGTGCCTACTATAGGGAGCATCTGTGAATGTGCTAATGGTTGCTTGCTTGCTAGGGATAAGGGTTTTTCTTTCAACTCTTGTAGGTTGGGGAGTCTCATCCACAGTTTCAAGTGCATATGTATCGATGGCCCCTTCAGGAGGCGCGTCGACCGGAGAATTAGCCTCAACAAAGTTTCCTCCAGGTTCACATTCTGCAGATGCACGTCAATTAAAGGAGATGCAAGGAGCAATTGGAGTGGAAACTTCGTGTAAAGAAGTATGGAAGAGTTACCTAGTGAGCTCAAATAGCAGTAGGTTGGGCCAGAACTTGTTGCTTTTGCTCGCCTGTGTGAGGCAGTCCTTCATTACATGTTGGCGAGTGGACATGTAAAGGTAGAGTATTCCCAAAGGAGATGGACATTCCCTGCCATTGATAAACCCAGTCATGGGGCTATTGTTGTTGTTGTTTGTGTGCAAACTCTGCTTCATCGTCCGCCCGAATCGTCGACCATGTCAAACGAAGGGTGTAGAGGTGGAGCAGTTGCAAAATCGATGACCTCTCTTGGCCCATTGGAGGTTTTCAAGAATGACACCTTCGGGGGAGGGAGTTCGTGCTCACTTGTGAGGAGCCTGGGGCAAAGCATACATAAGAGCTATTGAAATTTTGTACATGGATTTAATCTCAACTGCGAAGTGGATAGTGACTTTCAGAGTGGGTAGGTTTAGCTATCTCATTCTCATTATCATCGATCTCGCGATCAGAGTCTAAAGAGATAACTCGCTTGGCGTGGCGAGAGTGTCGCCTACCGTGTGAAATTCCTGTGTCAGGGTTGCTCACAAGGGTGCGTCTTCTTGAGCGGTGTGCGTGAGAAAGTTAGTATTCAAAATGACAAAACAACCAATATCAGTGGCGAGAATATGAAGTCAAGAGTCTAGGGCACTTACTATGGGCCAAGCCGTTGGTGAGTTACGGTCGTCCGTCGTACGAGAGAGCTTGTTGTGCGTAGAAGTGAAGAAGTGGGTGAAATCCTTTAAAATTGACGCGAAGAAGGTCATGGGTTGCATAGTGCGAATCTGGTCCCAGAATTGGGCTCGCCAAGACCGATAATATTTTGTTACACCAAAATAAGGTTTAAGAGGGACATCAAATGCTTTGTCTGGGATCAACACGATGGGAAAACCAAAGTGAGGATCTTCAATGTCAATCATCACAAGGTGTGTAGCCGCTCGTAAAATGCTATAGCGGTTGACAGAATTGACCAGAGGTATGAGGGCATCTTGGGTTAGCCCGAGTTGCCTGGTGAAGTGGTTCAGAGCGTATAGCTCATAGTATAGTTTGTTGGCATTAGGGACTCGCAGATCTACATACGTGTGGTTATGGATGAAAATGATCCTTGCTAGGTTGTCTTGTTCAGGTGAGGGGAGGAAGCCGGATGCTAAGTCCTCAGGGAAGATACACTGTATGACTAATCTGCCAGTGTCTGAGGGAAAGCGAGTAAGCGAGCAGAGGGTGACAAAGCTATTTTGGTAAGTCAGCGGGTGTCATCATGAAGAGGACAAGTTAGTGTCTTTATGAGGAACGCTCCATCTTTAAACGTTTGCACCTCCTGGTGGTGGAACACCGGGAAATAGACCTACAACAAGAGGTCTAGCATCCATAGGGGGATGGGAAGTCGAATCCCAGATGCTCTAAAGAGATCCCTCTCATGCTGCTATAAATACAGGCGAGGATGGATTGGGCGAGTCTGGCCTTGTTACCTTCGAATAAGGCTTCAGTGAGTTTGATCCAGCTTTTGTTAACCTTGCTGGAGGCTGCACAAAATATATATTTGGATAGCCAATATTCAAGGAAGGCAATACCTCTATGAGTGCCTATGTTTTTCTTGAAGTTGGAGACCCAGCAGGAGTAAGAACCGGGGCAGACTGGGCTGCTGGTTTCCACGGCGGAGTATAGGTCGCCTTGTTTCCACGGAGAGTCATTTGTTAGAAATCCGAAGATAGCCATTAGGTCGAGCAAAGTGATGCTCATGTCTCCATAGGGGAAGCAAAAACAATTATAGCTAGCACCCCAGAAGCACATGGCGGCAACGAATGGTGCTGGATTTCCTCCCCTTGACAAAGAGAAGCACAAATCCAAAAAGTGAGAAATGTCAGCCATGTTCCAATGGTCTTGACTTAGCAGAGAAGGTGTGTGAAGTATCGAATTCCGTGACTTTGCCGAAAGACACGAAAAAACCAAGTCCTAAGTCACTTAGGCGAAAATGATTCATCAAGCAGGGTTGGTGCTCTTCCCGTCTTCAATCGCTTCTTAGAAGTTCAGCTGTTCAGTAGTGGCGATTTAGCATTTAACGTTCTGCCCCACGACAGTGGCACGCCTAGCATACACACACGCGTAAGTTAAAGAAACAGTTTGAGACTTCTCGGTCTGCTAAGAAATCTGGTGCCAAACAGTCGATATCTTAAAATCAGCTTAAACTCAAAATGCAATTGCCTCCCAGACTCAAACTTAAAGTTTGGGAATTCAATATAACGTGGGCCAGATGAATTGAACAAAAGACTACATTGGGCCTCCCGAACTCCATTGGCCCAATTATGTATTGGAGAAGTTCACAATAAGTCCTCTGGCCCAATACATTCTTCAAAAGACAAAAACACCCATCCAGAAAAGTGTCCCCAGTTGGCAAGTTCCATCCTATTTATAGTAAAAAGACTGAACTGTCACCCTGTCAGCTCGTAACGCACAAACCAATAAAGCCAAATCCGTTACCCGATTTGTCCCCGCCCTCTTAAGTCTCCAGAGGGCATTTTCGTCCATTGAGATCAGTGCCTACCATAGAAGTCGGAGGTGAGACAGACACTGTGTGAGATTGAGAGGGAGATAAACCCAAAAAGAAAGCAGAGATTGAGTAAGAATCAAGCTTTCTCATCTGTTTTATTCCATCTTATTTCTCGTAGTCGGATTCTTCGACTTCTTTTGGGAAACAAAATCTTCAGATATCTTTCTGTACCCTTTTGAAATCTTGATTCCGAAATTTTCTGGGAACTTTGGGTTTTCAAGTTCAGCAGATTCTTTCCCGTTTGATCGCTCTTTAAATTCCTTGTGAAGACAGAGAAGGGGGTTGTAAGTCAGAGGCTATATATGTCGTCAGGATTTGAAAGATTGAATAGGGCTCTGAAGAAGTTCTTGACTACTTGTTGTTCTTGTTCTGACTCTTTCATTCACAAGGTCTCTACCTTTTGCATGCAATCTTGGTCTCACAGTCAGAGCTCTCCTGTTTCTCACAGACCATTTAGATCAAAACGATATGTGGGTTTGATTCATATTCGTTCTCTTTGTGATCATGGTTCTTAATTTTTGTTTCAAAGTTCTTAGCTTTTTTCTGATTTGTGGGTTGTGTTGTGTTGTGTTGTTTGGTGTGGTTTATATATGTTTGTGTTTGTAATCTTGGTGCAGGAATTATTGTGGAGTAAAGTGTTTTGGGTGTAATTTGAGACCACACTTTTCAATATTACTGTTGGGTGTTTGAGGGGTTTGGGTTTATCTTGATAGTCAAATTTGAAAGATTTTATGGGGATTTAAGGTTTTGGAATACAAAATGCCACAACTTAGTCTATAAGTGTTGAAACAAGATATGTTAGTTAAGAAGATACGTTAGAATATTGATCACAGAAATTAAAAAAAAAAGGAGCTAACAGTTCTAGGAATGACTTATTTTTCATTGAGTATCAACACTGGCTTTATAGAGCCTTACAGATCAATCTAAAACAAAGAACAACCCACTTTATTCCTATAAACGTGGTAACAGCCCAAGACTGAATCAAAACAACTACTACCCTATAAACAAGGTTTCTTATTATAACAGAAAATAACCTATGACTACATCAGGATACAGGGTCTATAAAGAGAGTTCGGATCATGTACACTGATCCTAATGCGACTGATTCTTCAAGTGAAGATGATGAGCATTGTGGTGTTAATAAGAATCGATCAGTCCATAGGAAGAATGTTTTTGTCACGGAGATAGTGGTTGGTGCTAAGAAGCCGAATGTCAATGAGGAAAATAATAGGTCCTCTTCTTCTATGTATAAGGGAGTTCGGCTCAGAAGATGGGGCAAGTATGCTGCAGAAATTCGCGATGCTTTTTGAAAAGTTCGTGAATGGCTGGGAGCTTATAATACTGCAGAGGAGGCTGCAATGATTTATCAAAAAAGGAAGCTTGAAATTGATAACCAGATGAAGTTAAAGTTACAAAGTAAGACTTACCAAGAAGGCTTGCAGATATCAAATAAGGCAGTCAAGATTTCTTTGTTACCAGAGAAGATCAAACATGAATACAAGCGTCAAACCTCTCTATCAGGGGAGAGTGAGGATGTGTTATGTGCTTCTGATGTTGGTTTCGAAACCTTTTCATATGAAGAGCATGGTATTTTGTTTCGTCATCCATCACCATCACCATCATATGTGCTCGATATATCTTCAGCATCAAGTGCTGAAGAAGGCTCTTTGCAACAGCTATCCAACTTGCAATTCCCTGAAGTGCCAGTACCTTTACCAATAAATGCTGAAGAAGGCTCTCCGCAGCCGCAAGAGCTATCCAACTTGAAGTGTCCTGAGGCGCCAGTATCATCACCAATAAGGGCTAAAGATTGGGGATTTGTGAAATTGGGATTTGTGTCCTGAGGCGCCAGTATCATCACCAATAAGGGCTAAAGATTGTGGATTTGGGAAATTGAGATTGGATCAGTCCTTGTTGGTAGAAGTGATATAGTTTATCCTCCAGTGAAGTATGATGTAAATGGTAACACTATATGTCTTCCTCCTACCAAGTTCCTTATGAGTGACTTGGCAGGGTTTTCTTTGATTGAGTAAAATTTTGTAGTTAGGGAATACTAGTAGGGATATGTGTTTATAATTAGTACGTGTCTACAATAGAAACGCTCATAAAATGTTTGAGCTGTTTTTAGGGTATGAGTGTATATGTTATGAACATGAGAAAGTGTTCTTGTGTTATCTCTGTGCTCGTTCAAGCTAATCAATCTCTTCAGAGTGGTTTTGATGAATTTTGAACCTCGTTTATTTCTGAACTATATTATGAGAAATGAGAAATAGACCATCTCTGGAGCTCTCGTTATACCTTTTTTGCGTCTTCATTTTCATCTGTCTGTTTGTAATTCTATTGGCTTCTATGTCAAATTGAAAAGGAAAGCAAAAACTCGCTCTCTAAAAACTTCCATGAAGGAGGAACAGGAACAAGAACAAGAACAGCTTATGGAACATTGTTGACATTAAGACTTGTCTTCCTTCAGGCTTAGCTTTGAATTGTTGCCTCATAAACAACTGCAAGTTTGACAGATTTCTAATGTGAAAGAAATTTATTGGAGAGTGTCACTCATGTTTGATAGTTAAGATATTTTTTTGGTGATTCATATTTGACAAATATTGATTTCATCATCTATATTTTACCAACCTTTTTTATTTGGACTTAAAAACCACTACCCGTGGCACAAACATGCTTTACTTATCATTGCCAAAATAATAAACTGACTTATATGCACTTTACAAATAACGGAATATGCTTTTTTCAATGTCCAAAACGGACGAGGGTGATCAATCTGAATGTTGAGGTAAAACATAGATGACTAATTGATATTTGTCAGAGTGACCAATGAGAAATTTTTCCAACTAATCGTCAGTCCACGTTAGATTTCTGACAGACCAATAGACAATCGACAGGTGTCATCTTTAGATTTTAAGTAATGAGAGGTTCACTATGTCGTCTTCCTCCGTATCCTATCTTCTTCTACCTCGCGGCTTGTGATTTCCAGTTATTTAGACTTCAATATATTAGTCATCCATGGAGGAGATCAATCCTGTTTTCATCATTCAATTTAAATCAATCCGCACCTTTTTCTTTTGTCCGTAAACAGAGCTGGACTCCAATTTGCGACTCTCAATCCCTCAATTTTTGAGTTTTTTAGTAGGCTCAATTCTTGTGATTGTTGGTAACAAACCAAGAGCATTTACAAACCAATCAGAAGTGCAACTGAATCGTAACTAAAGCTTGCGAGTATATTGGCTACTTTGTTTCTTGAATTGCATCTCAATTTTTCAGTTCTTCTATCAAACTACATCTCATGAACGATCGATTAAGTTGGGGTTTTCTTTACAGAGCAGTAAGAGCACAATCATTTATGGTGTTTGGGTTTTCTTTGGTTTTCTTTATCTACCCAGATCACTGATATCAATTCTATATGTCAACTCGATCTAAAACTCCAAATCCCTTAATCTCAAACCCATATCCCTCTTATATTATTACTTGAATTCCTGGTTCTCTTTGGGTTCTCCATTAATTCAATCGGTCGACCATATGATTCTATTTGGTTCTTTCATCTTCGTCAGATCTCTGATATTAATATTTCGGGTGAAATTTTTCATCTGATTAACTTGATCAAAGACCCATATTCTTCGATCGAAAACAAGATTACTTTGATGATGTTAAGTGCATGTGGAAGATGAAAGAAACAGGTTGGGAGACTAAAGACATTAAGTAGTTAACAAAGAGAAGAGAAAATCTAACTTGTACACTGGTCAACAAGTAATTGCCCCGTCTGAAATCTAACGTTAACTGACAATCAGCTAGAAAAAATTTTCGCGACGAAACTCTAAAACTTTAATATACATTTTTTAAAAAAAAATCACATTATTTTTATTTTTTATTCGAAAGATTAATAAATATATTTTATTTTTAATTTTGGTCAAATAATTATAAGGGAGAATGACAGTCAAGGACAAGATGAGAAACAATATTACTCATAACCCAACCACAACTTGATTTAGACAACAAATGACTGGGCCTGAAACCCAAACGTAATAGCAGCTATACCCAGTCTATTAAATATCCGAAAAAGGTGATTCTACCCCCCCCCCCCTCTCTCTCTCTCTCTCTCTCTCTCTCTCTCTCTCTCTCTCTCTCTCTCTCTCTCTCTAAAAAAACCGAGATTACGTAGTAGCAGAGTAGAAGTACATCGTCCAACATGACCGAGCCTCCGTCATGCCATCTTTGCACGCCGCTCTTCTCCGCCTGCCACGCCTCGTCCTCCGGCAAGTTTGACTCTGCCACCACAACAAAATATCATCTGGGCCTCACTCAACGGCACCTCCGCCACCTCAACTCGTGCCTCGGTCTCTAGATCAGCTACCTAGCAGTCTCTGTTGCCGTCCCTCGGCTGGCGTGCAGTAACTCCACGTCACACACCTCCGCCTCACGAAAAATTCTAGTAGCAGTAAAACCACTGCGGTGCCACACGTCGCCACTCGCTTCCTTATCGCCGACGCGTTCAACATTGCTTCACGTTGGTGTCGTCGTAGTCGTAGTGTCATAAGGAGCCAATTGAGCTTGGTCACTTTCGGTTTAGCCTCGGTTGTGATTTCGCCAAGATTTGGTCATTTTGTCGATGTTGTGACTTGTGAATGCCTCAACCAAAGCTACCCTCATATCACACAATAGCAATGATTTCATTTGTTTGATTGTTTGAGTTTGTCCATTTGTGTATTTCATGATTTCGTAGTGATGGTTTATGGATTTTGTAGTAGCATAAAATTGATGGTTTCTTGAGTGGCATTAAACTGATAGTTGTAAGTTTGGTCTACGTGAACATCACAATTTTCTTCAGGTCATTTTCCGTGTTCTTGTTAGTGGCAGCGTTGATTCATCATTTTTTCAGTGTTTGAGAACTGCTACTACATTTTCGGTGACCGACACTGTAATTTTTGGAGACTGCTATTATAAATTTTGGGACTGCTACTGTTACTTTTGGGACTGGTACTACATTGTTACATTCTCAGAATTTTTTGTTTAATATTGCTACATTTTTGAGATTGCTATTGCAAATTTTGGGACTACTACTATATTTTTGGTTAGATTCTAAGCATTTTCGGTTTAGTGTTGCGGCATTTTCGTGGACTGCTACTACCTTTTATTTGATTGCTACTGCAAATTTGAGATTGCTACTGTATTTTTGGTTCAGTGCTACTACTATGTTATTCAAACATTTACTATTTCATCCAGGCAATGTTTTTTTTTACAGTTGCAGTGTTGTATTTTGCAGTAGCATCGTTGAATTTTTTAGTAGCAAAGCCTACATCTATCCTATTTTTAAAAAAAAAAATTCAGTAGCAGTGTTTTATTTTGCAGTAGTAGATTTTTTGGGACTGGTATTGCATTTTCGGTTTGAGGTCTGCCAATATGTTTTTGGGACTGCTACTGGTTTTTTGGTTTAAGGACTGCTACTGCATTTTCGGTTATTTTCAGTAGCAGTATTTTCATGTTGGTGATATATTTTCATAAGTAGCTACTGTTTGTTTGAAATTGATTTTCAGTAGCAGTTTCATATTTTTTAGTAGCAATATTATTTGATTCTTCAGTGGCATTATTATTTTCTTTTTCAGTAGCATTGTTTTCTATATTTTTGTAGCAGTCGTATTTTTTATTTATTTTTCAGTAGCAGTATTTTCGAGATTGTTAATGCATTTGGAGACTGCTACTGCGTTTTTGGGACTGCTATTGCATTTTCGGTTCGAGGACTGCTACTATATTTTTGGGACTTCTACTACATTTTCGGTTTAAGGATTGCTACTTTTTAAATAAATTCAGTAGCAGTGTCGTATTTTTAAATTTTTAGTAGCAATATTTTTTTTAAAAATTTTAGTAGCGGTGTGTTCGATGTTTCTGTAGCAATATCGTTTTTTTTTTAATTTTCAGTAGTAGTATTTTTTTTTAGTTTTTAATAGTAATGTTTTCGAGACTGTTAATGCGTTTTGAGGACTGCTACTGTATTTTTGGGGCTGCTACTACATTTTCGGTTTGAGTACTGCTACTCTAGATTTGGGACTGATACTACATTTTTGGAACTACTACTACATTTTTGGTTCAAGGACTGCTACTATATTTTTGGAACTGCTACTGCATTTTTGTTCGAGGAATGTTACTTAAAATTGAATACATAAAAAAATTTGAAAGAACAAATATCAGACTAAAAAGTATTAAAATAAAAATAAAAATAAAATAATTTTAAGTAATTTCGGATAAAATATTTTTTTATGAAAAAAAAGAATTAAAAAGAAAAAAAGAATTTTTTACATTAATTTCGAATAAAATATTTAAAATTAAAATTATTAAATATGAGAAAAAGACAGAATATAAAAATAAATATCACATGATAATTTATAATTAATTTTTATTAATTATAAAATTTTATCAACTAAAATATTAGACATTGCTGTAGTTTGCCCCAATTATAAAGGTCTAAGGGCATCTCCAATAGGATGTACTAAATTCTATAATTTTGGGGTACTAAAAAAAATTGGGCTCCAATGGTAGTTTTGTGAAGTCCTAAACCCTATATTTATAAGACTTGGTCTCATCCCAAGTTTTATTTTGAGACTCCATATGAGACTTGGTCTTATAATTTTGGATTGGGCCACTTAGTAGAGGGGAGATAAATTAGAGGGATAAGACCCCTACCATTGGAGGGGGTTGAAGTGTTATATGAATAGTGTCTAAATAAAGTCTCAAAATAAGTATAAGACCTCATTATAAGTCTTCACGGTCAAGGGTCAAACTTAAAGTCCTAAACTCAAAACCCTTGTGTTGTTTTGTGCGGACACACTTCCACAGCCTCCTCGCCTTGTCGGTGCCGCCGGTGACGATCACCAGGTTTAACTCCTCAACCTCTCTACCCCCACTAATTATTCGTCGTTTCTTCTCAAGGGAAAAAACAAATGGCTTTAAAGACAGAAAGCAAATCAGGGAGAATATGCGTCCTGAGCGACGATTTACTTGGCCTGATCCTCAACTACGTCGCCGACAAACACGACTGGAGATCGTTCTCCGAAGTCTGCAAGCAATGGCTCATTGTCGAAGGTCTCAACCGAAAGTCACTCTGCGTTGACAAACTCGAGATTCCACTTCGTGCTTTGACTAGGTTCCCGAACATAGTTCACTTGGAGACATGGAAGCTCACAACCGACACTGACCTCGAGTTCATCGCCAAAACATGTCCCCAAATCGAATCCATCAAGGTTACTAATTATGGGTACCATTTTCTTGGGAGGAAAGGGTTTTGGGCTTTGGGGAATGGATGTCCCAAACTGTCAAAGGTTTCTCTTTTTGGAAACAAAATTGGGAACTCGGCGGTTTTTGCGCTTGTGAATTCGGCTAATGAGTTGACATGTTTGGAGTTTAGATGTAATAGTTTGATCTCGGACCCTGTTCTTAGAGCAGTTGGATCGCATTGCCACATTACAAGTCTTGAGTTCACGAGCTGCTGCAATGTCACTGATCTTGGATTGGGATTCTTGGCGAAAGGGTCTGTGTCGAAAACGCTCAAAAGATTGGTGTTGAGGCAAATGGGGGGAATTTCGGATACGGGGATTGAGCATTTGGGGAAAATGTTTAGCTTGGAACAGCTGGAGTTGCAGGACTATGGCTTTTCGAGAGATGTGAGAGTCACTGATATTGGAGGCGTGGCGATAGCGGGGATTCGAACTCTCAGAGAGTTGAAGCTGTGTTTGAATGGCATCTCGGACACTAGTGTTGTTGCTGTTGCTGAGAATTGTTGTGAGTTGGAAGTGCTTGATGTTAGTTGTTGCCAAGTGACCGGAGCTGGCATTCGTGCATTTTCAAGTCACCGGTGCTTGAAACGCCTCGTGTTGCTTGGTTTGTGGGAGTTTGATCTTTCGGATGTGGAGATTCTGGTGCTCGGATGCCCGTCATTGGAGATTGAATCTGTTGTGGTGGATTCGAGGTTGGGAAGGTATCCGGCTTGGAGCTTTGAACTGATGCACGACCAAACTAGAAAAGTCATCAAGTTTGCAAATTTAGAATTAGGACACTGTGATTGAGTTGTCAACAATTCAGTTCTTCAGTATGGCATCAGACTTTGGACACTGTGATCATTGTAGACTGAATTAGTTTTGTGTTGACATATATCATATGGCATCTTTCAATGACTATCAAATATGGTTGTTTTTTTTTTTTGAGCAAATCAGATATGGTTGTTCTCTCTGATATAGTTGTATCAGACTTTGGAGTTTAAATATATTCTCAACTTATTTCAGTAAAACCTAACAATCTCAAATCTGCTTTGAAACTTCTTCATGACAACCACAACAATTATCAGCGTTCTGAGTTCCTCAACTAAATAAAATGAGTATGATACAACCATTTAATATTGATACAATAGTTCAATACCCAAAACGCACAAACATTCCCTTCCCACAAATACCACTGTTGTTAATCTCAGCTTTCTCATAATGGTCCGGAGCTTAAAGTAGGACCAAAACCTTTAGAATGTACACCTGGCTCTGAAATTCATACTACTATAAGTTAATGGTACAAATATCCACAATGTCACCCTTCCTATAAATACTACTGTCTGCTAATCTCAGAAGCCGGTTTCTCAGGATGATTTGGGGGCTTAAATCGGTCTAAAAACTTTAGAATGTGAACCACCATGGTTGAGGCTTGAATTGACCTGGTTATAGTCAAGATCCACTGTTGTCATCTACGGAAAGCCAGTTCACATACAAGAGCAAGGTGATCACTCCCCCATCTCTGCAGAGCACAACTGAACTTGAGATAAACACAACGGTGCAGTGTAGAACTTGAGATATTATAGCTGAACTCTTAATGTAATCATCATGTCTACAGTCTACCTATTTTTTCCAGTTTACACGACTGATATTGCATTGAACAATTGGCAATAAAAAATACCTTCCTAGGGAGTCCTCACGTTCCTTTTAAAATGTTGATGGGTCTTTCAAGGACTCTGACTGGAACCAGTTCCTCTGTATGCCTGCCACCAAATACTTTCAGAAACTAGAAGCGTATACATGTAAATAGTAAAACGTGTGATTTTAAAGTTAATAAAATACCATATATAATCAACAGTTCCCATAAATTTGGCGTGGTATGATGTAGC
This sequence comes from Geum urbanum, assembly GCA_946800695.1. Classification (NCBI taxonomy): domain Eukaryota; kingdom Viridiplantae; phylum Streptophyta; class Magnoliopsida; order Rosales; family Rosaceae; genus Geum; species Geum urbanum. The sequence goes on along the minus strand of OX327013.1, from coordinate 44,067,171 downwards.
CAAGGGTTCTTCACAGCTATCTCTTGTTCTACAGCTACCCTGAAAAAATCAGCATAGAGCAAGAGTAGAGGGTTTTTCTAGGATCAGATGATAACAGAATGTCATACTGATGCTGATTTCCAGGCATTTGTTATCAATCTGGTGGAACTACGTTAGACAATTTATCAATTTCAAGCACAATCTATTATGACACATGACTCGAACATCCTCTATGAGCTGGAAATCTAGCATTGAAAAATGCTATGGAACAGAAGACTTGAGACCTTACAGGTACTCCAATATACGTACTGCATAGCTTTAGGTGGTGTTGAAGATGAGTGATACCTTCACTTCCTGTTGCAAGCTTAACTTCTTCCCAACTCCAATTAAAAAACGGATATCCGTGCCAGCGTACATTAGATGTGAAGTTTCTGTACTGAGATTCAAATTGGATCTGTCCTGAAATACGTCTGCGGTCCTGTCGTCGGATTTCCAACTACAACAACATTCCGGTAACACTTGCATTATCTAAAATGAAACCGACACAACAGTGAATTTGGAAAATAGAGCAAAAAATAGAGAATAAAAGAGGGGAAGGAGGAGGATCTAAGTTGGACTACCTTAGACGAAGCAAGAAACTTGTAAATAGGACTGAGAATTTGACAGAAAAGAAAAAGGAAAGTCATAAATAGCATAACGAGCATCTCAATCAAACCAGCAACAAAAATGATGTCATTCTTGCAAGATCTCACCTGTGGAGTGCTATTTAGGTCTCCAGCAATTATAACAGGGGTAGAGTCCCACTCTAGGGATAGCTTGTGAGCTTTTTCAAGAAATAATCGGACCTAGACAATTGTTGATTACAAGGTATGTTTACTGTGTTCCCACAGTTGACGATATTACATCATATATCATCGCATAAACACAGTTGAAGAAATAGTAAAGTAGAAAATACCTGCCCTAGCTTGATGTCTCCACGGGTAGGGTTAAATAATACATGAATATTTCCAACCACTAAGCACATACTTTGGTTACACTGTTTCCTATACATATGAATATCAGTCATTAAAAAGACTACTAATATGTGATGTCCACCCACAAGCATACATAATACAAAGAAACTTACAGTGGTTTTTGGGTAGGTACATCTGACTTGAAGTGATCTTGTAATTAAGCAATGAGTGAAATTAGACACTACGTTTTGAGCATATAACGAAAAAATGAAAGGTTCCTAGACATCCAAAGCTGAGATGTCCCATAAGTCATAACAAAGTGATTGAGCATGTACTGAATTCCAATGGATATGAGGCACTTAACAACTTAACATGTTCATAATGAATGAAATATGGTGCAAAACAAACATTTATCACGGAATGGCTCATCTATGTGCATTACTAATGGATACAAAGCTGAGATGTCCCATAAGTCATAACAAAGTGATTGAGCATGTACTGAATTCCAATGGGTATGAGGCACTTAACAACTTAACATGTTCATAATGAATGAAATATGGTACAAAACAAACATTTATCACGGAATGGCTCATCTATGTGCATTACTAATGGATAGAATATTTGAACTAACAAGCCTACGACAAGATATAAGTTCAAATACCTGTAAAACACAAAATTGAGCAACATTGTGACGAAGCCCAAAACTGTCGAACTCTATACTTTCTTGATGCAAAAGGGTAAACCTGCATTCAAATTATCAATTGGTCAGATGCTGCAGACAGAAATTGAACAAATCAATAACATATTAAGGATTGCCAACAGAGCTCCTTCAAAGAAAACGATGACCAAAAAAAAAGGCCCATGCTTCAAGAAGAACACTTCTCTACAGTGATCTAGCTTGAGCAGGACATCTAGAACTCAAACAGAGATGTCAAAGTGCCATAAAAGCTTGCATTTCTCGTTTCCAAAATATAGCACATCCATCGCTTATGTCACCAGTGCGAGCCTAAAGAAACTCGGTAACCGGAAATATATGTCAATAAAGAAAATTACTTGATAATAATAAGAGGACAATAACAAGATAATTGAAATTACCTTGTACACACCTTCGAATCCATCTTTCCGGAACTTATTAGCTAAATCATCGAAACAATCAACCTCCTGCCATCCATAAAAGTACCATTCATGACCATTTGACATCAGCAATATGACTAATATCAAGTAAGGAAAAGCAAATTATATTGATCAACAGGGTCTGAAATTTGAATGTACCTGAAAACACACAATGCTAGCATTGTAACTATTGACCTCCTTCCGAATAAGTCTCTTTCCACGCTTCCACTTCATGTATTTGGGTAGCACATTGTGATACATATCTGAATGCTTTGATGCATTATCAACACCCAAAATGTTATAAGAAACAACCACAAATTTTTCTGCAGACAAAACACACACATATGATCATCACTTAGTCAAAAAGTTCATTACAATTTAACTGAGCCTATTAACCGAACAATCTTTCAAGTAAAAATCAAAACTTTACAATAAAGTTTGGAACTTTCGGTTTACTTACCTTGATAAGCAGAAGAAGTAAGAAGAGTTGCAGGAAACCCAGTTACGAGAGCTCTCTGTTTTCTTTGGTTGAGATGTACACGACGACAAAAGTTTGAACCTATTCGAAGATAACGGGTCGGGTTGTCGGGTCTGAACTCGGGACTTGCGCGCCTCATTTTGTGAGGCTCATGCTCAGTCTGAGAAGACTGCTGTTCGCGTTTGGAGTGCAGGGTATTGCTGATTTCTTCCATTATTAGAAGCGCGATTGTGTGCGGAGGCGCGTGGATAAAACGCGCCTCTTGTGTTACGCGCGGCTTTTGTAGGGATGATGGTGGCGGGTTGTTCTGAGAAGAAAGGTTTACAGAAATAGAGCTCTTTCTTGACGGGTTGTTCGTTTGAGAAGGTCACGATGATAAAGCAATGGGCCTTATATTACTTCTTAGTCCAATCCATGAAAAGTTTAAGCCCAGCCCAATCCAGGAAAAGTTTAAGCTCAATGTTTTCCTATGGGACCCACTCATACTATTCAGTGAAACATAATCAATAATAAATTGATAGGTTTAGTTCAAATTGTTATATTTAAAAAATAAAAATAAAAAGTAAAGAAAGAAAGAAGAAAAAATTGTTATCTTAGACATAAAGTGTTTCCACTCAAGGTTATTCTATAGGTTCTTTTGTCTTCCACCTTACATAATTTGAATAAATCAAGAGCCAGAAACAAAGTGATGTTAGGCATTTGGCAAGAATGGCAAGAAAGACAGGTTCAACCTAACCCCGTTGCCAGATTATGTACCCAATTCATTTTCCAATTAGTTTTTTTTTTTCATGTAGGTACAATTACCACTGCCATAGAGTTATGGAAGAATCTCAGCTATGCTCAGCTTAGCAACTCCTGGTAACACACAAGGGTCGAAGACTTGTTGGTCCAATTAAACCTTCAAGGAAGGCAACACTGTCCTCTAGGCTCTAGCTAAGCATCAAACTCATACCAGATATATATAAGTCCTGCCAACATCACCAACCCTCCCACAACAGTCATAAATTTTATGACACACTTTCCCAACAATCCAATTTCAAAAAAAGATTAAACCTTGTTTGGTTGTACAAGCTAGCAAAGAAGCACTTTCCTCAAACATGAGAAACCAACTTCTTCTACAACCTCTGTTTTTACTGATCTCCATTGTCTTCTTCAAACAAACACATGCCAAGTCCATCATAGAACCATGTACTTCCTCAGACACCTGCCCTTCACTCCTCTACTACGTCCTCCCTTGGGACTCAAAGCTCTCCGAAATCGCTTACCGCTTTCAGGTAAACATCCCTGACATAATGGCTGCCAACTCCATCAACTTCACAGCATCAGCGCCGCCGGGGAACCAAATACTCCGAGCAAACTCGCAGCTCAAAGTGCCCATTTCGTGTTCTTGTGTGGAGGGCATCAGGAGGGTCATGTTGTCCTACGTGGTTCGTGCAGCTGACACTTTGGATCTGATATCACAAGGTTATGGGAGGCTTGTGAGTGGTGAACAACTTAGAACACTAAATGGTATTAGCCCCAAGAATTCATTGACGAGTGGGGATAGTATTTTGGTGCAGTTGCCTTGTACTTGTTTTAATAACAGTATCAATGGAGTTGCTTCGGTGTTCATGTCATATGTGGTGCAGAGTAATGAGGACTTGAGCAGTATTGGAGTCAAGTTTGGAGCGACGGTTATGGAGTTGGTTAATGTCAATGGGCTTAACCAACCACAAGTTGACCCCGGAGACATATTAGCAATTCCAATCCCAGGTTAGCACTACTCGTAGTACAGAAATCATGCTAATTTACAGTTCAATATTGTGAAATGAAAAGGCGGCAGTTAATTACACCCCAATTTTTTTCTTTTCACCCCATCAAATTTTTTCAAAAGTAATAAAATGTTAAATACACCCCAACTTTTTTACATATATGCCCTTTTGGGGTGTATAATTATATATGAAGTTACTCAACAATTATTATTCTCACTCCATTCTCATATAAACTAGTCTAAAAAAAATAACGAAGAAAGATCCCATATACCGAGAAGAAAGAAGACCAACGACGCAAAAAAGAAGACCGCGACTTGTTGTTTTGCTACTTAGATTGGTTTCGACCCTAGCCTTTCTATTAAGAAGTATATGTTTACCAACTAATGTTAATCAATGAATAGATTAGTTATCTGGTGTTTCTATTGAAAGCGGAGACTGATTCTGAGTGGAGATCCAAATGACATGATTTGTCAAGCCACAGAGCAAATGCATGTGGATCTTGTTGTTGTAGGTAATCGTGGCCTTGGCATGGTCAAGAAGTGAGCATGTGAAATAGGATAGTGATCCAGGATATAATATGTATGTTTTTAGAGAGCAATACTTGAACTCTATTGTTGCAAATGTATTGTCATTCATCTGACGAGGATAAATAGTATGTTGAAATGAAAATAAAATGTACTTGTTGAACAACAGTTTGAATTTTTTTAAGTGATTAAGACTTCTGAGTGAATTATACTTAATTGGGATGTAGAAGTAATATATACTGTAAATTTAAGTTACAATATGGACGTTTATGTAAATTTTAATGAGGATAAATAGTATTTTAATAATTAAAATGATATGGGGCGAAAAGAAAAAAAATTGGGATATGAATAACGGCACAATGAAAATGTAGATGGTTTATGTTTGTATATACTTGTCAAGAAGAATATGTGTGTTGTAATTGCAGCATGTTCATCAGCAAATCTTAACTGGTACAATGAGAGCTTAATAGTTCCAAATGGGTCATATGCCTTAACTGCCAACAACTGCATCAAGTGCATTTGTAGGCCAAGAACTCTCAAGTAAGTATATTGAATAAGGTTAAGAAATGATGGCCACAAAAGAAAATAATAGTGCTTTGGCATGCCTGTGATTTTTTTTTGTTGCTAATTGAGTGGCCTTGGTCATGCTTGATCAGCTTGCAGTGTTTCCCATCTGGGATTGTAAATAGATGCTCTCATTTGCAATGCAAAGGATCTAATCTTTTCATCGGAGACGTTTCCTTCCACAAAACGGCTACTGGTTGTATTGCTAGCACCTGTTTGTATCGAGGCCACAATGGCGGCAAAATTTTCCGGGGGTAAGTCCACTGTAAATCATCATGTCACAATCCACAAAATTGTATACTCTCGACTCTGTCACTTCCTAGACTCTATTTACCGATGAAATTTACGATTACATGTACCCAAATATTTACAATGAAATAAACATAATGTTGCATTTTTTTTTTTTTTGCAGTTTAGTGAATTTTTCCCAAGCACAATGCTCAGGTAGATACTGAATTTGATTGCCTAATGTGCTTTTCTCCCTTCAATTTTGGTTCAGCTGTAAATCTTTTACTTCATCCGTGCAGATGGTGAAGATTACGGCGCAGTATCACCTGTGGGATCTCCCGCTAATCTTATAGTGCCTTACATATCACTACCTCCTTCACAATCACCATTTCCTAATCCCACTAGTGGTACAGATGCCTATAGTCCTTCTGGTATACAAAATCCTAATAGTGGTTCTAATTCTGGCAGATTACTCATTCAAACTCCATATTACAGTTTCTGGGCTGTCCTCTGGTTTTTCCTGTAGAGCAACAATTTTTAAGTGCACTTACTCAGCATGAAGTGAAACACCTAATATTTTATGTTCATGGTCTGCAAATTATGAGGCTCAATCGCTAATGTATATAGTCTATACCAACGTTCTTTTCATGCAAAAATATTATCAACTACTGGCAAATAATCAGATGCAGTTTGCTATATTAGCAAACAAATGAATAGGTAACAGATGATAAGTTTATAACAAAGAAACAGCAGAAGATAGAAGTTGAAGCAAAAAAACTGCGGAGCAATAATTACGGCATTTGCACATCTGACAAGGAAAAGGTGCTACTTGTTTCATTTAGAAAGACATCATAGAAAGTTGTACATTCTACAAAACATTGTCCATGAAAAGCCAGGACATGGATAAACTCACTTCACCGAAGTCCTCTAGGCTGAAATAAAGTTGACGATTCTTCTGGTTTTGACGTGCATCAATTGAGAGCTCCAATTTGGATCTGTCTCTAGATATGAATCTACCGAAATAGACTCTAATGACTGACATCCAAGCACTACACTTTCCACATCAGATAGATCAAGAGTCCTTATACCGAACAATAGAAGCTTTTTCAAGCATTTGTGGAATGAAAATGCACGAATGCCAGATCCGGTTACCCTTTTACAACCGTGTAAGTCAAGTATTTCCAACTTGTGGCAATTCTTCGCAAGAGCTTCAACAGTAGTGTTCGACACTCCCTGAAGCCATCGCAAGTTCAATGTTTTGAGGGTTTGAATTTTGGAGATAGCCACACCTCCAATGTCACTGAACTTCCCTTCCCAGTGCTCAAATTCCAGATGCTCCAAGCTAGACATATTTTGTAAATGCTCAACCCCTGTATCCGTGATTCGATTGCACACACGAACCACCAATTTCTTAATCGTTCTAGAGGTTGACTCCCCATTTGCCAACACAGCCAATCCCTGATCCGTGACATTGCAACATTTCATCAACATCAAAGTGCTAATTGAAGACGATGGTGCCGACGCAATTACTTTAAGGGTATGATCCTTGACCAAGCCATCTACCAATTTCAAAGACCTCAAGTGCATTGCTGTTTTTACAAGCCAAGCTACTCCAGCATGCCCAATGGCATTCCCAAAAAGCAAAACCGTGGACAACTTGGGACATCCAATTCCCAAAGCCCCTAAACTTTTTCTCCCCAAGTATACATCCCTGCTCACGAGCACGATGGACTCAAGTCGCGGACATGTTTGAGCTATGCTTTCAAGCTCAGTCTCCGACCTGACCTTAAATAATTTTAAACTAACAACATTTGGGTATCTGGCAGATAGTGCCCGAGCAGAAAAGCTGGGTCTCTGCGATGTAAGGTAGAGTGATGTTCGGCTTAAACCTTCGACCTTATACCATTGCTTGCATACCTCCGAGAACGATTTCCTATCTCGTTTTCTGGCAACTTTGCTAAGAATTAGGCCAATTAAATCGTCGGTCAGAAATGAAATCCTCCCTTGTTTAATTTTGGCTCTTTTAGCCATTTCTCACTAGATCGTTGCTACTGGGTCTATGTGCTGAAACGAAACAAGAGCCGGAGAACCGAAAGAGAAGAAATTGAGAGATGAACCTGGTATAGATCTTCGAAGCTCGGAAGTCAGGCAATGACAGCGTCTGAGCTATTCATTATCTAGGGCTATCTTGAAGTACGAAGATTCCATGATTTCAAAGTGACCCGACTCACCCGACCATTGAGATTTGAGATTTTGCAGAGAAAGAAGAGAAGGGCTTTGAGTTTTAGAACACTCTGACAGTCTAACCAGAGAGAGTTTCAGTTTCATGTCTTCGTTTCTAGGCACTACTACCTCTGCTTTTGGGCTTGAATGTGCATATACTTGTACACTTGATTGACGACACATTATAAAAACTCCTCTAGAGCTTTGCTTCGAATATATTATATGCGAATGCTATTGTATAGTTGTATTATTATTTGTTATAGGATAAATTATTTAAATTATTACTCAAATTTGTCGTGACAATTTCATTGCTGAAATTTAGAAAATATAAACAATCATTGAACTTTAATTTTGTCTATTAAATTGATCACTTTGTCCATCTTGGATGTCAATTTTTTTTTTATTTCATGGTAGTTTTCATACTTGTCACACTTATGCTATGTGCATTTCTCTCATAATCTCATCTATATAAACAAAATATTTGACAAAATAGAATATTTAAAATAGATAAAGTGATCAAATTGATAGACAAAGTTAAAATTCAGTGTCTTTTTTAATATATTTCAAAATTCAGTGATCAAATTATTGATTATAATAAATTTGAGTAATCACATTTTTCCTTTCATATATTTAAAGGATAAAAGATTCCACTTTGACTTTCTTGATCTGAACCGAATTTTCCTGCAGTAGATGCTAGCAATCTCCGAGTTAGTGACCCAGAATTTCGAATTTCCCCCTTCCAACTGAGGCGTTACAGGTATCAAAAGATAACTCAATCCGACCATTTGCTAGATTTGAAGCGATCATCTTCAACTTGACATCAACAATTGTACTGAGATTCTCCTTCTTCTTTGACAAATGATGTGTGCCCATAATGTATGGATGACAAACATGGTAGTACATTTTGGCTCCATTGAGGGTTTTAGTTTGATAGATAGTCTGTTGGTATTCCGTAGTCACCTCACAGAAGCAGTGCCGCAGATTGACTATAGCTTCATTTCTTCTATTGAAGTGTTAATCTGGGTCCCTAATATATGTGGGTTCTGTGTGAGACTTACTTATCAAAGGAGAAAAGGTCAGATTAACAAGTTGGTGTTAAGAATGATGGGAAGGGAATCCAAACAAGATAAGTATATATGGATGCAATTTAGCAGCAATGACAGTGAGTTAGAACAATATATGATGATGTGTTACTAGCTTGTGGTGTGAATCAGTCACTAGTTGATGGTGAATGATTGGATTTTTTTGCTGGGAAGAGTGGTAGTGGCTTAATTGGTCATTTGGGTCATTGGCCTTATTCCCATCTAACTCTAGTACGTGAAAGTTATATGCTTAATTACTTTGTGAATTTTGAAATTTCATAATAGGATGCTTCATATGAAAAGATTAAGTTCTGATGAAATTCCTCAAAATAGTTGGTGTAGCTGTAGGTAGTTTCTTGCTGATATATAGCTGCTTCTGCTTATGTAGATGTATTAATCATAAGATTAATCATACATGTACGTGTGTGTGAGACTTGTATTAAAGGGGAAAGGCCATGGCCAAAATTCAAAAAAACTTGATGTTACACAATTAAGATATATAGGGTTGCAGTTTGGTAACAATGACAATGGATTAAAGCTCGATCAATCTGAATCAATCATAAATCAGTAGTACGTGCTCTGATAGCGAATGGTTGCCTTAAGGATGGGGAAGGGTAGGTAATTAACAAGTGAACAGATTAATTACGAATGAGTCAATTCAAAACTTCGGCGAAAATACAACTCTTACCTTAATTTTTACACAATTGTATGTCTTCCAAGGATCGGATCGAGTAAGAAATGTCTAATTCAACTATTTTGGACAACATAAGTTGTCTTTAATTAGGAGGAGAAAACCCAAAGGAGCCAAAAGCCAAAATACATATCATTTTGCCACTAAATTGGTCGATCAATAATCTTCGGTAAAAGTACAACTCCCACGTAAATTAGTTATGTAATAGTGTTCGATAATACTCCTCAAGAAAATATCAGCCATTTCATATAGTTAAGAACTTAAAATATCTTCTGATTTTAGTTTTTGGCAAATGTCTATCTCAATGACTCGACCGGCTGTACTGCATGATATATATATACCAGGTGGAAGCCCGTGCGCGAGCCGCCGGTGGAAATGAATGATTTTGATGTAGATGTATTATAATGTAGAGCTATATTATGCAAGATGTTGTACAATAAAATGTGCGAATAAAATATTAGAAATTAAATATATCAGTCCATATTACAAAATGAACATAAACATAAGGAATTGATTACATAATGGAACACATGAAATAGCTAATCTCAAGATCAAGAAGAGATTTTTGATCACAACATTAGCTGATTTTAGTTGCATTTACAATAACAACAGTGGATTCACTAACATTCATTTAGCTAAGCAAGGTAACGAAGTAAAGAAGTTGCCGCACTCCATTGAGCTCCCATGCAAAATGGTCTCATTTCCAGCAAAAGTCAATTCCTTTTCGTACTTACCATATTGATCGGTGATGTAATCTGTGAGCATCATACATTTAATCAAGACACATTTAATATTGTGTAAATAGCTGATTGAATGACATATGCAACTGAACCTAAGTACCTAAGAGCTAGGCTGTACTATATAGATTATACAGATCTGTTTATATATTATAGGCTCCTCCATACATATCTGTTTATATATTATATACAAATCTGTCTATACAGTAATTTGTTTGCTTAAATTATAGGCTCCTCTCCTTGAGAAATTTTTTTCTCAAAGTTCTGGTCAACACCAAAACTATTTGATTGCAGATCAGTGATCATCTTGGTGGACCTTCTAACAAAGTATTGGTTTCTGAGTAAGTTTTTCTTTAGTCTAGATCCTGCTTTAGTCTTTTTAGTTTTGGACCGTGTGTTGTGATCAATACAATTGTTGTGACCGTGTTCTCAAACCATAATGTCCAGCAATGACTAAATTAAGTTTATAATTGTACTCAGGTGTTTGTGGTGGGGGTTGTGCTGCTATTGTGGATTCAGGAACATCTTTACTCGCTTGCCCGACAATATGTGCTTCCATCTTTCCTAAAGTTGTATTATTTTCAAAAAGACTCCAGGTTGTCATTTCACATTGGCTTCACTTTTTTATTTTTGTTTTCAGTCTGTATGACTGAAGTTAACCATGCTATTGGAGCTGAAGGAGTAGTGAGTACAGAATGCAAGCAAATTGTTTCTCAATATGGAGACTTGATATGGAATCTTCTAATATCAGGGATATGTTTTGCTTTCTATCTCAATCCAAAACATGGACGTTTCTTTCAAAATACAATGTCTAATACCACTTGAGATTATACATGGTCTGCATTTCTGTAGGCACAACTAGACCAAGTATGTAAGCAACTTGGTGTATGTGTTTTGAATGGGGATCAGTATGTAAGGTGAGGGTATACTAAAAGTTCGATGTGTTCAGTTAATGTATACCTTGGATTATACAAAGCACTCCATGACAATATAAAGTGAAGGCAATATGAAGAAATGTGAAATATTGCATTAACTTGCTGACTACCAAAACCATTTTTGGATTTTTTTTGAACAGTGTTGGGATTAAAACAATGGTTGAGAAAGCCGATATGGGGGGATCATTTGTTGGTGATTATAAAGATTATATAGTCTCCATACAGATTACCACACACAGATAATAAGAAAAAGATAGCTAATCTGCTTTCACATAGACAAACATGGGTAATGTTGCACTGACACCAACAGATCTATAAGTGAATTCTCTCAATTGAAATGAGGTATGTACAAGCTAGCTCAATCTATTATGTTTATAAGAGGAATACTGTTTTGCAGAAATTTGAAGAGCTATATATATGTATTGGTCATTCCCAATTTTATAAGGTTTTGAATAACATATATATAAACTATATAGATTACCATTCACACATATCTGTTTTCTACTGTGTATATAAGAATTAGGATGTTTTGCAAAATATATGTACTATGCAGATTACCATTCAGTCACATCATTTCACAATTTCCATCACATAAACACAACAAAAAAAATTGCTAATTAATGTCACCCTTTTATGAAGACAAATTGATAGATAGATGTACCTGCCATTTTTGCAGCAACTCTCATGTTACTGAACTGCTACTAGTTTTGGCCCTGAAAATATAGTTAATTTTGATTTAACCTGTAGTTATGATGCTTGCAAAACACAAAAACAATGTATTTGAGAGGTGTATTCTTACTGCTTTGCCTCCTTTGCGATTCCATCCAGAAACAGTTTTTTGGCAGCATTCTTATTTCCGTCCCTCTTTGCAGCTGGCCCTTTTTGGGGGTTCTCCAATGCAAGTTCTGCAAGTTCAGGTTCTCTCTGAACTTGTTTATTTGAGGTTGCTTTCTTATTAGCATTTTGATTTTCGCAGATGCTCCTCGAGAAAAACTGACCGTGTTGGTTGATGTTTATCTCGAACAGGAGTTCTTCAGCAATCTTGCAACTGATCTCGGGAGGGAGGGTTGATTCCGTAGGGTAGAATCTCTTTGTTAGCAAGTCCTCGCAACTTGCAAGGAAAAATTCTTCTGCTGCTCTTCCCATCAGAGTGATACTTGCATGGTCATGTTCATCTTCAATAATCATAAAGACCCTGTAACTGCATGATATAGTCGTATATGCATATCGTTGAGTCAGAGCATTCAATATTTATGTCAAAATGGAACTGGAATATGTGCAATTGTGCATAGGAGTGAAGGAGCAGAGCTACCTTTTTTTGGGTTTATTCTGTCCATGAAGAGAATAGAAATAATCATCTTCAGACTCTTCATTTTTTATCATAACCTTGTAACACTTGTCGTGAGAACAAGAGTTGTACCACCATCCTTTTTCTGCGAAAAATCTTGCCACAACTGCTGCACAACACACTGACTTGGACTGAAAAAGTAGTAAAATCCATCAAAAACATAGCCAATAGGAACCAACTCATGATTAGCTTCAATATGACCAGATTTTGATCACATGGAACAACAACTTAGTTGTTTAACTTAAATGCAGCGCATAGATAGACTTGTATACAGAAATACATCCTTAAAAGCATATGCATAATCCCAGAGAATGATAAATTCTTTTCAAATGTTTTCTGATCTTCTATGATATCTTTAATCTTTTCATGTGTGGTTATATTTGCTATTGTAACTAACGTCCTTCCAATTATAGGCTGTGATGCACCTTCATGTTGTAATCAACGAAGAGGTTAGCTGGGAGTACTTCAGAAAGGTCTAAGTGCTGTGTTAAGGCCCAAGTACTTCAGCATATGTCATCAATTAATTGTCTTGTCATATTATGCTTGTCCTAATAATTTTTTATTATTATTTATACTAAGAGAAATTTAGAGCTTGGAAATGTGATTAAGAAATTTTCAAATACATTTGACCATCCAAATCTACATAAAGCACAATTCTGAGGCCATATGAAGCTTTTCGACACACTCGCAGAACTTTAGTTACCGAATGGAAGACCAATTAACACAGATTTGACTTTGGTATCATGTTGAGGTTAACAATGTTTATATATAAGACTCTTGGTCACTCGGCTGTAATGTCTCCTAAACAGTATTAGCCCTGCCTCAAAAATTATTTTGTCTCCTTTATAACGTATCCTAAACTGTAATGTCTCCTCACAAATACCAAACTGGGTACTCAAATAGAAAATTGTAGGCTAAGCAGAGTTTTAAATAGATTCAAAGATAAGTTGCTCGATCACATACCGCATGTATTGCAGGATCTAGAGTTTTCAGTTCTGCGACAGTTCTCATGTCTGTTTCATTGATTTCTCCTGACAATGTCAACTTTGAGTATGCACCAGACACAATTAGCTTGTCACCTGTTCTTGAGAACCTGATATAAAAAAAAATTGTCATTAGAAGGCTTATTGCTTTATAATGATTCTTTGGCTGTATGTAATCTGTTTATTGTTGCTTAACCTTTTAGTTATGCTTATTGTTGCTTAATTTTGGAAACCATATACATATCTAATCATTTTTGAAGCATGCAATGTAAAAGCAAATGATATTTCTCTGTAACATAATGATGATTAATGATCGTATCATATGATACTGACTCAGTTCTATATTTGTCTGTTTGCTCGATCTGTGGATTGAGAATGATACATGTATGATTTGTGCTAGATGCTCCCACTTGTCCTGTGACAACATAAAAAAAGCATATTTATGTCAATCTGCCCTCAGCTAAACTGTCTATGTCAAGGTAAAACAACATAAACACTATGTTATAGCCTGTAAATAAAAGAGCAAGATCTATATTGTATGTAAAGTATAGTCTTATAACAGTAGGTTTCCTTTGTAACATGTTTAGAAATTATGATCCATATGTTTGACTCTACCTATCTATGATAGCATAGGTATCAATAACAGTGCAGGAAGTTATACTGTTACTAGATAGGTACTATATTGGAATTTTCATAGTTTAGGTACAGAATAGCAGCGCCAATACAAAAGAGAGATGAGAGAAGTTAATCCTGGATTCACTTATAAGCAGTTTCAATGCACATTTCTTGCTTCCGAAAGCTAAAACTGAACCTAATCAACCCATTTTAAAGTACATATCCAAAAGCTGAATCCTCAAAGTTTTAACTTTAAGTAAAATGCACTTTGCATATATTGTTGCAGAGATTCACTATCAAACACCTTATAACTAACTAAATGCAGAGCAACTATGTACAATTTTATCACACTTCATACAGAAACACCATCTGTCCCCAAACCAATACCCATTCCCGAATTGAAGGTTTAAACTTTCTACCATTCTCCCACCTAAAATAGTCGTTGGATTAATTGCAACCAATCTTCTAATTAATGTAATAAACAAAGAAAACATTCATCAGATTAAACAATCAAAAGTGTAATGTAATTGAGAAATGAGGACCAAACAAATCAATGCTTCAAACATCTACGTCTCCCAATTCAGACCCATTTAGGAACTCACTCTGACTCTCAAAAACCCTCTCATCTTTCTTATCCTCCCCAACATTCCCAGCGTCCTACTTTTATTCAATCATAAACCCATATCGATCGCTTCCTCTAATTCTGAATAGCAGCACCAATACAAAAGAGAGATTAGAGAACTTAATCCCAGATTCATTTCTAAGCAGTTTCAATGCACAGTTCTTGCTTCTAAAAGCTAAAACTGGATTGATCCAAACATACACAGTTTGTTAAGAGGAATTTTGAATGCAAGTGTTGTGACACTACCATTACATATAATGAAGTGGAGCAGAATTATATAGTTGTATCAGATATGAATAGTTGATTTCATATTAAAATGATACCAAAACTGGAATTAACACAAATAGCTTATACGCCTATGGTGTACATTACATAATTATTAATGAAAATATTAGATTTGTGTCATGCTGATTGCTAAGAACCTACCTAACAAAAGCTACAGATAAGTCAACTGAAATGAAAACATGTTAAGTGCAAACTGGATGGGTACAACTCATATTGCATAAGTTATACAAATAAATGATGCCTAATAACTCAATCACGATACCTTCATACTTTGTGATCTGCATCGCGGTGAAGGCTGCAAGCATGGGTTCAGGAGACTCGATGGCCTCTTGGATAGGAAACGATTGTGCCACATCTCTCCACAATGTGATCTTTATTTCCTCTTGTCTGCACATCCAGTATGTAACATTAGTGAAGGAAATATTATTTGCAATGAATTCCAATTGATAGAAGCGATCGACAACACTGCAGCAAAATATACCCTATAAACATGAACTTAATATTAGTTCTTGTCCGCTTCCTCGTCGAGTTCCTTACCCCAATTTCCAATGGTTCTTTTACAGCTTTGATGCATCCATAAAAATCTTGCAGTTGTTGGAGAAAAAAAATGTTAGTATGATTTTATGGACTTTATATGATCGCAATATATATATTTGGTGACTTACTAGCAAGCAAGGGTTGGTATTCTGCTTCTTGATGCAGCTGTGAAAATTCAATGAACCTGAAACCATGTCTCGGAATTGCTGGCATTTCTTGTTCAACTCGATTGAATTCAGTCTTTGCAGTGAAGCTTAGGATGATATCAAGTTGGCAAACTCTCTGTCTAGCCGCATCTCTCTTTGAACCAAACCAAGAAATGTCGTATACTTGTCCCACTGTCATGAGCTTCAACACATGTCCATAATAGCATTTCTCAATCATAGCATGGATTGACGAACCCTGTGAAAAATTGAACAATAAAAATTCGAAGTTCGGAAATTAGTTTGCAACAAAAAATCAGTTGTAACAACAGAAATAGTTACAATGCATCAATAATAATTTCTATTTAAGTTGTAAATAACAAACGAAATTTGGGTTTACCTCTTCATCCACTAAGAGATAGTGGAGTCCATCGTATTCAAGACTGTCAAACAGTCGAGGCCTCTATTCTAGAGCAACACATGCCCTGATAGTCATGCCAATTGTGAATGGCTTGATGTTCCTAATCAGGTTTGTCATCTCTGATGAACCTAAGGGGAAAAAAGTCCATTATAAATGCTGACATAAGTAGTATGCATGCTGCAAGACTATTACAGCACAAAAATATGCCGATATATAGAACTGTCTCCATAGAATCATGAAGATTACTTATAATGAAAGGTGAAAGCTAGTACAATTTATATTTAACTACTGCTACTTGTATTTTAATACAGTGGTTATCCTCTCATCTTGTAAATCCTACTACTTTGTTTTGTGAGTATTGATGATTAAAAAATAAAAGGAACATGTATTTCATCAAACAACAATGAAACAACATTGCATCCAAACACAGTAAAGCTTGATAACAGTTCAGATGGAGTCAGAAAGCCAACTAATGATTCTCAATATTTCAAAACACATGCATGACTCATATATTCATAACTGATCTTTAGTGATCTACTACACCAATTGGGTGTCATAAACTTTGACTTTTCAGATTCAAAGTGAACTACAGAATTACGGAGTCAGTTAGGTCTTGGTCTTTTGGTCGTTTCAATACTTGTTATATAGCAAAGCACTCATCACTGTAAGTTAGCTGAGTTATATTAATCAACCATTTAACCTCATTTCAAACTTCAAAACTCATAAATTGTAACTCCCAACTAACTTAGAAGCAGAACAGTACATGGAATCTCTAAGAAATATTGCCTAAATATCTTTATCAAATGCCAGAACATCAAACTCAACAGGAGGAGAACATCAACTACAAAATACTATAAATTTTGTTTTTGATTGACAAAATACTGTTACTCGTGGAACAAACAGTTGTAATCAAACAAAATAGTCTTTCTTCCCAATTTAGTTTCTTACTCTGAAGTGAATTGGAGATCTCTCTTGCTCCCTCTGATCAACCAAGATGATTTCTTCCGCCTGGAGGGGCAGTGCAGCCTTACACCCTTGCCAAAATGGATAAATGGAACCCTGTGAGCATGGCACAACTAGCATTAGTGAAATAGTTATTCAGTCACGCATAATATTTTTGTTGGTTCACTTTTAATCAGTATCAATTTTCCAGATTCATTGGTATAGGAATTATTGGTCCTTTACATCCTCAATCTTCCTACACCAGAAAAAATATTTAGTATCTGTAAAGCTGAATTACAGCACAGTTTTGAGGATAGGTATCATATCAGAGCACCAATTAAATTCTTTTGCAGAAGGATTGACTCGGATTCAGAAAGTCCTAGCATCATCAGCAATAGGCAAAGATTTGTGCTATTACATATTACCAATCTCATCATATGGCGGAGTAAAGGTATGCTAGCTTTTAGATGATACAGTGTAGTTGAATATTTTTAGTGTAAGTAGCCTTTTAAAACAGTGCATGCAGCGGAGGCTCTCCAGTTTAAGGAGATCAGTTTTCTTTCCATTAAAATGATCTTAGCAACCAACCAAGTGCAAGCCACTTTACAATTCTAATGTAATGTTCAATTTTGTGCAAGGACAATTACGTACCAGTACCTCCTTTTGGTCTCATTCATTACCTAATTTTCCTTATTTCAATACAGAATATATCATTCATAGACAACAAATATGACATATATATATATGTATATATATAAACATTTTCAATCCTAGTGGGCTCTCCATTACAGCTGTAATTAACTATTGATTTGGTTAAAGATCTTAAGCTGGGAAAAGAACATAATTAAGAAAAGAAAGGGTGTGCTAATGGCTCCTGATGTTTCAATCACAGAAATAGACAATATGAAATCCAAGTCTTTATGAATACACATTCATCTAATGATCTATTGAACACAATATACCTTCGAATGAACCTATATTGCTCTTGAAAGTGATATGTATGATGCCTCCTAACATAAGAACAGACCTTTAACTCCATAAGCATGAATGGGATAACCAAAATTTGATCAAAACAAATACACATCAACACAAACATACTTCTTTATTTTATGTTCTTATGGCTCTCCTCCCTCTGTTTTGACAAAGAGTACATATTTATGCTCTAACAATAAGAACCCACGGATGAACAACCTCCAAATTAATTCAAAACTAAACTGGAATCGTGAAAGAATGCATGGCTACTGGAAGTACTAAAGCAACTCTGTATAGATATGGCATTGCTTAAGGAAAACTAAATACCCATTTCCTAAATCACTTAAAAACCCAGGTCCCCTCCAGCAATTGCTAATACAACACCAAACTCAACAAAAATTAATTTATTCGGGTTGCTCACCGGAAATTGAAGTCTTGCTCAAACTCCCTCTCTTGGTCTGTAGTCTTTTGACCTGAATATCTTGTCTACCTTTGATTTCGAAGCATAGTTCCAGATTGGTGTGCACTCCAGCCTTTATAATGAAGAGATACGTCAGCAGAAGAGACGTCATCTATACCTGTGTTTTGTTGGAGAATGGTTTGGTTTTTTTAATGGAGATTTAGTGAGATGCACGTTCTGTGATCTCTCCAAATCCAGGACAGTGGATTTGAAATCTAGCTGGGAACCAAGTCCCTTAGGAACTGAATGGATGGGTTTGAATCTAACTGGGCTGGTTCAAAAGGTAGAGGGTTATGGTTGAGTTAGTCAGTTTGACATGAACTAAGGTCCGTCGATGATGGTTTCATGGAGATAAAGACTGATGATATGCCAGGCAGTCGGTGAGATTGACAGACGGTAGAGAATCGACCCATCACATCTAAAGTGGGTTGTTGAACCAAAAAAATATCCAAACATATTTTTTTCACCAAATTTTGATTAATTTTGTTAGATGTAAAATATATCATGGCAATATTAACTTAGAGTGAATGTACATACAATACGAAATGATATTTAGAATATAACATGAAAATTAAGAGAGAAAGCCACAAATTGATTAATGAAGAATATGAAACAATATTTTTTTATAGTGAGAAAGAAGAGAGACACGAAGAGAGAGGGAGAAAGCAAAAAATACGAAATAAATTCATTAATCGATCTATACGATAGAGAGACATTTTAGCGACATTAATTTTGTCTATTGTAATTCGATGCTTGTAAAATAATAATAGAAAATGTTATTCAACATAGTTTTAAGTTGTGGTAATTAAAAATGTATATATTATAACCAAAATTATGAAAGAATTATATACCTTGTAATACATCTTTATAAACATTATTTTTCATAAAATTATTGGGAATGTCATTATCGTTATTTATAAAAAAAAATTGAGCCTTTTTTTGACGTGACTCTTGGTAATGCCACATATAACTGTCTATGAGTAAAAATTGGTTTTGACAAATATATTCTAACTTGATTTAATGATTGACCTTGACTTTTGTTTATTGTCATTGTGTAACATGGCCGAACAGTAAATTGACGTCTTTTAAATATAAATGGTCATTTAGTTTCCGTAGCATATAATACAATTCTTAGAATATGAAATTTTTGTCCTATGTTATTTCCTGTAAGTATTTTGGCCTCAATTAATCTCTCAAATAACTTGGTCATGATTAATCTTGTGTCATTACATAAGCCACGTATTTGATCTAAATTTCTTAATAACATGATTGACATGCCAATTTTCAAAATAAGTTCATGGGTTGGTAATCCATTAAACTCAAGTTTATTCAAAAATTCTATAGGATATAAAAGATTGATATTATCATTATTACCTGAATTGTATGAAATTAAATCTGAACTGAAATATGATTTTTTTTTTACCAGGCAATAACTTAATTGCGTAATTATTTATTTCTTGAACAACCAAATTTTTCGGAGTCACTATGGCACGCTCTTTTAAATAGTTTGAATCATTATATTTGTTTAAAAAATTAGGATATGTCGCTTCAAAAATTGATTCTATAGGATTAATTGTAGGATCAATAAGTAATTCTTTTGGTATATTGATCCAACTCACATCTGGATCGCCTGTAGGAAATTTTGATTCTAATCGACCTTTGCCTATTTGTAACATCCATTCAGCAAATTGTTTATTTTCATTCTTTTCTACATTGGTTAAACCAGTGGTTGATAATCTCATATTTTCAGTAAGATGAAATACTGTAATATTAGGCCACATGTATGAATTGTTGAATGATTGTTGAATGATTTGTTCTTTACTACCACCTTGTATCACTGGCAATGTTTGTCTAAAATATGCACCAAATAAAATTGTCTTTCCTCCAAATGGTTTCTCTTTTTCTGATAAAATATCACAAAGTGTTCTATCCATTGATTCAATACACCATTTATTACACATAGGAGCTTCATCCCAAATTATCAATTCAGCCTTTTCAATTAGACCAGAAAGATTGGTTCTCTTATTTATATTACAACTTGAATCCTTATCTATAAGGGGTTTTATTGCAAACTCTGAATGAGCTGTTCTGCCTATTGGAAGTAATAATGAGGCAACGCCTGATGAAGCAATAGCTAAAACAATTTTCCCTTCAGATCGTAATTTCAAAATTATGGTATTCCATAAAAAAAGTTTTGCATGTACCTCCACAACCATATACAAAGAATGATCTTTGCTTTTTTTGTTCTATAGCACTTATCACTTGATCATATATAATTTTTCGATTAATATTCAATTTGGTAATCAAGTCAGAATGTTGTAGTTTCAATGTTTCACAATCAAAATTTAGTTCTTCTCTAATAAGTTTATTATCAAGTTCATGTATTCGATGTGTTATTGGCATTGGCAATTGATGATTTTTAAACTACTCGATGACATGTTAAATAACTTTTCAAGTTCATATAAAACAGCATTCTTTAAATCATCATCTGGTACAATAATATTTTGTATGCCAAAATTTAATTTCATCCTATGCAATATATCATCAGACATGTTAATCCAATATGCATCAAATAAAGCTCTTGGATCAGAGACATTACAAAAAAAAATTGTAACAAATAAATAACGAATTTGAACTGAAGATGCAGTAAAAGTAGATTCTAACAGTGCTTCAAGTCATTCTTTATCATCACCCAATAATTCCAAAGCTTGACATGCTTCTTGATAAGTAGAATAGATCATGCCATTGACAGTTCTAATTGTTTCAAAATTATTGCATCTTTTTTGAATATTCAAAAACATTCTTAAATAATACAATTCACCAGCATTTGGCGGCACATGCACTATTCTACCAAGAACATGTTATTGTTTTCTTGGAGTCCATTTTTTATTATTATTATTCTACACAAATTTAGTAGGAAATTGAGTGTATGTCAATTGTGTTGCCTCTCTATAAGTCATGTTTGCAATGAACTAAGCAGTTAGCATTGTAGTTTCTATGGATGCATTTTGTAAGACATTTTCAATAGAATTACATCCATGAAAACAAATAATTTGTTGATTAGACAAATGAATTTTCAGATACTGAACAACAGGAAATCTAGAATGAATAAAAAATTCAAACATACGCCATACAGACTCATGAGGAGTTAAATATCGACAATTTAAGTAATTTTGAATTTTGTCATTTATATTGTCTCGAATCAATATGCGTACTCTATCAGGTCCTTTGTTTATATATTTGAATAAATATTTTATTAACATTGATTGAGAACATGATTCAACATTTATATGTGCATTATACCTTAATAATAAATTAGCATTATATGGCACAACAAAATTATTTCCGACTTCAACTCCTTTCTTTATCACAACACATGAATCAATATCAAGGCGTCTATACTGAGGAGAGTTTGTCGCTTGAAAAATTGTGTCAGTTACAAATGGCTTTGGAAAATGTGTAGTGCATAATTTGTCTCTCATACTTGGAGAAGATTGATTGAATTGACCGCAAGGACCATGAATCATAAATTGGCTGACCATTTCAAATAATGTTGAATTTGTATTTTTATCAGGCAATTCTGCCGAAATAATAGAATCTACATCATTTGCCGTATGACACTTGTATTCATTTTTGAGCCAAAATAATAAATGAGCATGGGACAAGCCTCTTTTTTGGAATTCAATTGTACATACATGAGCATGAACTTCTCCAAAGGATTCTCCACTTTTAATATGGGCAATCATATCATCAACTTTTATTTTAAAAATTCTACAAATAATATCAGGACGATCATCAGGTTTGTATCCAGGTTTTTTTTTTCAAAATATCTCAAAATTTCTGGCCATTTTATATTGCATGTAAAAGTGATAAACAAATATGGATTCCCATATTCTCTACAAATTGTCATAGAATCTTAATAATTATTAATCATATCTCTTGGACTGCCTGTATGTGTACTAGAGAGAAAATTCTTTTTCCAACGTCATACCCTTGGACAATTCCTTCAGAAACAAATGTAGATAAATTATTCCATTTTTCAGATTTTAATTCTGGTTGGTGATGTCTTATATATTCCAAACGATTTTCTTCCACAGTTGCATATGCATCAACTAAGTATTGCTGAAATAATCTTCCACCTTTTAATAAAGTGCTCGATTGATTTGACCTATCATGAATTTGATAACACACAAATTTGCTCATGGTTAATTTTCTATTGTTACTATCAACATCACCTGGCAATGATTTTAATTTCACCTTAATTTTAAATCCATTATCTCCATATGGAAAAAGAAGTGGATATTGTAATGACATAAGTTTTGGATGAATTTTAGAGATGCGCTTAAGAGATCCTTCATTAGATCGAATAATTATGTCTCTATTAGAATTAAATTCACCTATGTCACCCACAATTAATCCACCAATTTCAGGACCAGAAGGTAATTCATACCGTTTGCTGTCATTCTTTTCACGATCAAGCATAGTAATATCAACATTTGGCAACAAAGAGTTTTCGATATCATCTCTCACAGATCGATACTCTTTTGTCAATTCATTACATTCATCTAATAATTTTACTAATCTCTTTACAATATCAACATCAATTTCTTTATTTACATTATTTGGATCAATGGCTGTAATGCGATTTGTAATTTCATTTTGCGTGTCATATACATATAACTGTGCATAATTAGGAGATTGACCTTCTGACGGTAAAACTAAACCCATTAGATGATGCACTTGACCACATATTTTAAAGACATAAGGAGCTCCTCCATTGTTTATGTTATGTTCAATTTTAGCTCCCATAAATGTAAAAGCAAACATAGAATTATAAAATCGAATATTATTACGAAACAATACATTTTTTCTACCATTATCTGGATTTAATAATTCATTGAGAAAATGAGGTGTTGGATGTGATATTGGAAGTTGAACACGGCATTTTTCACGACAATGAGTATATATCGATTGGTTATTTTATTTTATTTTGTAATGCTTCATTCAACCAAAAATGGGCGGCACAATGATTGCATTTATAATCATCATCACCACAATCCTCGTAATTAACAATGACATCTGCAATGTGAATGATAATAATATTGTTTAGATAATATATGATCAAAGATAATTGTTGATTAATATTTTGTGTTGGATAATTGATATCAACGTTTCTTCTAACCTACTCTATTTTGTTGATACGATGCCTGTCTAAAAGATCCAACAAAAACACCTATGATTCATAACACATGACTAAGATTAAATTAATCAATAAATGGTAAAAAATGAATACCATTTTTCAAACTAAGCAATTAACCATTATACCAAACAATTCACGTGCATCAGAAAGTAACAATAAAAAAATACAATATACTAAACATGTTATATAATTCAACTTTATATCATGCATATATATGTATGGAAATTGTGATTGAAGACAGGGAAGATTATGTTTAATACAGGGTACGTGAATTATTCTAGGTCATCTCATAACAAATTAAACAATATATATCAAACCTATATAATAAATTAATATCAACATTCAACAAAATTATTGAACTCATACCAAATGAAGGAATATTTCTAGCTCATATAAAATTACACTACTTCTTATTCTATCCCACTATACCATGTTACTCTGTCCTACTACAATGCGTATAGTATTTGTTTAAGCTCTAGAATTGAATCAACCATCTTTTACATACATCATCATCCTTTTTTGAATAACTACTTTTAAACAAAGAACAAAAAAAACCTATTTTCCTAACACTACTTGCCCGATACAAATCTATGAATCTCTTCATCATTGCCATCCCCATGTGCCTCATCATTGCTGCTTCGATCACCATGCGACGTTGAATCATGAAACAGTAGAAAGTGTTGGGACGCACCGGCAAATAAGCGCAATTTCTTAGAGGAAGAAGATTTCAGCCGATATGACACCATTCCTTTGTCAACAGAATCATGCTTCCTCTTCTGCATCATATCTGAATAACCAATTTTAATATCATGAAACGGTCTAAAGAAAAAAACTTGAAAAAACTTTTTTTTGCTACATCACACCACCTGCTATAGTTTGATGCAGATCTGCATAACTATCACAACTATCTATCGTTATCCCTACAGAAAGTTCATCACAATAAAATAAAATAAAAACCACCATATCTTGACAAAATTCGTCCAGTCCCATTGTACAAAATAAAAGACTCAGGCAACATTACGATACCTGGAATATCTCGCTGTAAATTTGTAGTATTTTGATCATCTTGTGTTGATGTGCTTGCCAAATATTCATCAGATATCGGTTCAAAGAAGAATCGTCTTCTGTTTTGCTGGATCATGTTCTCATCAATTTCTACAATACATATTCTAAATTCTCAGTTGATGAATTATGCATCAGCGACAAAGAATACAAATGCTAAAAGGAACAACATGATATATAACAAACTACTAGATTTTGAGCTTTTTGGAGTCCTACAGTCAATATATTTTCTTCGACCCATGGCTGGTCTCGGAAGTAGCCAAATAAATTGTGTCAGATTAATAAATTGTATAAGAATGTCAATGTAAACATTCAAATAGGTGCAGTTTGATTCTAACATTGATTCCCATCCTTCAGTCTAAAATGTGCTATATATTTAGTAAAATACTGTACTAAATCACCATTACACATGATGTGTTGTCACTGTGCTATTTTTTAGATTTAGTATAGCTTAGGAGATTTAAGGAAAGAGGCACTATATACTTCTAGGCAATCTCTTATTCTACTAAACCCCACTAATAAGAACATTGCATGTCATCAACTGGGAACAAATGCATACAATGTTTGGGATTTCTAGTTAGTCAAGCATCACTACTGCCTCAAAGAAAAAAACTTGCTTCTATTTATTCAATTGAATGTGATACAGAAACATGCACACCCTACCACTGTCATGATCTCGCATATGATCATCACAAAATTCATACAATAAAAAATTGCAAACAATAAACCAAAGAGAGGAAGATTAATCAATAAATTTTTTAACACACACATTGCTCTCAGTTGTTCTACATATAAGTATACAAATGAATTCAGCAGCAACATATATACATATATATTAAAACAGATTAGCAGGAAATATGTGATAAAGGAACACCTGATGATTAAGCCAATAATAAACTGCAAGTATTTACTTGGAAATTTTAAAGAAACTGAATGTAATACCTAGTATATCATAAAATAGTATATCACATGCATGCATGATTCCTCACTTCAACTCTAGCATCCCTAATTCCTAGGAACAAACCGTAGATCCTTGACCTATAATGTTATTGAACTTGAGAGAAAATTGACATGTTCAGAATGAACCTACAATGTTTAGGTCCCCTAAAAAGTAGAACAAATTTAAGGTCCATAACCTAATTTTTTCAGTGTAATATAGCTTAGCTACATTAACATTTTTTTTATCACAGGAAATGAAGTGGACATCATTTAGATTAGCTAGATGGGCTCTGATAGCAAATCACCAGAAATAGGGACTTGAACTTGAAATAGGGTCTTTTAGGTTATAGACCCTCATTGATGATTTATATGTCAAGTAAGTCGACCACTTATACCAAGCATCAAATTATAACACAAAACTGAATTACATCCCCTGAATTATGTTCAGGCTTCGGACTACAACGCCCACCTCACACAAAAACAAAAAGAGATCAAAAAATTAAAATTTGGACCACACTGAAACAAAACGTAAAAGACCATTCACCAAGCAACACACTATTCAAACATCACGTGCCTCATCCAAACATTTCCTAATTGTGAACTAACATCAACCACAACATCCTTCAATTTCTTTTCACATTTTCCATCTTATGCTCAACCATTAAGGGAAAATAACCCTGACTTGAAATCTGGTATTTTGAAATTAACACTGATCAGCTCAAATCCAAAAAAAAAAAATTTAAACAAATACATCAATAAGATTAACAGCGAGAGATTTGTGAGATTGACCTTATCATGCATTTCAAAGAGAATAGTGAGATAGCAGAATGAAGGAAATGAACTTTACTTATCAACAGCTGAAAGAATGCATGTAGTTTCTTAATTTAGAACATGTATAAGTCAGATTGCTTAGTGGTATACTATCCACATTAGTTAGGTAACCACATGCATGCATGATTTCTTACTACAGCTTTAGTGTCAAACAAACGTTTTATAAACTGTTTTATATAGGACGAGATGAGTACTTTTGTAGCAGTTAGCTAGCTATAAATCAAAACTGCATGGGACAATGAGTTCTTTTCTCGGTTTTACAAAGCTCCACAGCTCTAGCTAGTATCATGGTTCTCTTCTCCCTCCCTTTTCTAGTTCTGCTTTCTCTTTATTAATGTATAAAATAACAACAAAACGAAGCCAAATTCGAAATAAGAGCAAAAATTAAAGAGAACTCAAATATCATAGTTTGTTCAACTGGTAGTTATGTTTCCAACTTCATCTGGATACTTCTCTTTAATCTTCTTGAACTCCACACCTGATAAGTCTATCTGTTCAACTGACTTTACTTTAGCTAATTCACTTGATATGAGACATTAACCTTCAATGCTTTAGTTTTTCTTCAGTTCTGTTAAGATAGTTATGTTAGAAATTGTAGGGTGAATTCTTAGTCCTAAGCAATGGCCCCAATGCATTCACACTGAATTTTAATTGTATATGGTTCCGGTTTCATAATGCCAATTACACCTGGTGGTTGATTTTTGTTTTAGGTAATCGTTGTGCCTTATAGTTTATCCAAACATATCTAATCAAACACTACCTTGATCATGACCAAATTGAACCGGATTATACAACACCTTAACTCAATCACCAATCATTTCCAGGAACAACAATACTAAAACCCATAATCACAATGAGCTCAAGAAATTCACAAATCACAAAAAAGAAGTTACTTTTCATCATAAACACTCAACACATATCAAGCAACACACAACAACGCCAATATGAAAGCAAATTAAAATAACCACAAAAACCCAATTGAAACCATCATGTGCACTCAACAAAAACATAGGAAACTTCGACTAATTTTGGCATGAAAACATTTACATACTATATCAACCAAAAACAATACAAAGAAATGAAATAAACAAACTTTCATACAACTTCAAACTGATACATAGTACATAATCAAAAACAAAACTCTCTCACTTTGTAATATATATAAATTGGAATAACCGTTGAAAAAGTTGTTTCATTATCTACGTGCTTGTTATTTCTCAAAAACAGGCATCTCGATAATAATAATTTTATTGGGAGTATTCCATCAACATTAGGACTTGTTCAAACTCTTGAGATAGTGTAAGCAAACTTGATCCACACTGATTTTATAGTTTTCCCATTAATTATCAGTTTCTTGACATATCATTGTACTAATTATTGTTTATCTCTTTAACAGTCGATTTGATAGAAATTTTCTGTCTGGAAGTGTCCCCTCAGACCTTGTCAAGCTTACAAATATCCAAGAATTGTGAGTAATAACTATGTAGAAAAATCTGCTAAGTGCTCATTTTCATAATCTTATGCTAAACAAAATTGTGTCCTCTTCCAGAAATTTGGCCAATAACCAATTTACAGGTCTTTTACCAGACTTGACTGGAATGAATTCCCTTAATTATGTGTAAGTACACGGATAAAAGATCACTTTTAGTTGAATAATTTTATAGTATGTACTGACATTCTTATAAACTACACTGATCGGTATTCTTTAATTTCAGAGACCTTAGCACCAACTCATTTGACCCATCAAAATTTCTAGTTTGGTTCTCTACCTTACCGACACACTCTGTAAGTCCTTGGAAGAAACGGCCTTCATATCTTAGAAATGAATAACAAAGAAAGAAATTTGGAATTCTGGATTTACATATATTAATGTCAATGCCTTTATGACTTTTTTCAGGGTTATGGTATTTAGATCACTTCAAGGGTCTGTACCAAAGAAGCTTTTCAGTCTACAAGAAATAACAGCAAGGCTAAGTTACATATGAAAGCACTAAAGTATGTGAAAACAAAAGGAAAGAACAAAAGGAACACACAATTCAGTCATATGATAACAGTGAAACAAATATACTTCATACAGAAGACCAGGCTCACAGTTGCATAAATTATCTTAGATGAGTAATCTAAGAGCTCACATATCAAAACCTATGAACCCATTTTCTGAAAATTATAAAAAAATCAAACTGCTTAAATTACACATAGATCACTAACACGCACCAACCACCAGAAACATTTACCCTTAACCAACACCAACATAACTCGATCATATGGCAACCAGAAAAGTTAACCTCAAAAACAGATTTAGCTAAGAAACTTATCAATCAGCAATAAGATGTATGCTCGACCAATTTAGCTAAGAAACAAATTTACTGGCATAACCAAGTAAACCAAATTGCACATCCACTATGTATACCCCTCCCAGAAATTGTCCCAGCAGTATCTATAATTAGAAAACGTCATACATTACTAAAGGCAAAAAGATATGTTTCAAGAAAGAGAGAAGTAAAAGTAACATTTGAAGGAACATTTCCCAGACACCATAAATGGCTAAGCACAAAGACCTTGTATGTGCCCAGACCTTGTTACACACCAATAAACATGCTATCAAGCCCAAAAAGAATTCTATTGGTATATAAATATGGAAATGTAAGTAGAGATGTTATTAAATGGGCAAGCAGAAATCAAAACCAAATAAGGTGAGAACTCCGGACACCAACGGAAAAACCAAATGATATTTTTTAATTTTGGTCACTTAAGTATTCATATGTATTGTCATCCTTGCTTCTTTCACTTTTTATCTTTGATATGACTGCATCCACTACACTATGTTCACTGTTATCGTATTGTGACAAAATTTGTGGCATACATACATTGTATTCCCCTCTCTCCTTAATTGGTATATTTCTATGTCAATATAATTAAGTGCCTAAACCCTAGTAAAAAGAACCCGCGCAATGTTGTGGGGTTGAATGGTCAAAGCTAAACTTGTTTAATTGCATATTTCAATCCATGGACATATTGTAAACATGAATATTAGCTAGATTGCATTAGTAACTGCATTTCCTTATCTAAATTTGTATAATTATATAATCTTTAAAACATGAATGCAAATTGCATCAACAAGTATAGCAACAAATCATTGTCTTTAAATGCTCTCTCTTTCTCCTTTTGGTCTCGTTCTTGTCCACAAAACAATTCTAAGTAGTTCAAGATGTAAACTTTTTCATATCTAAGTATCATATGGAACAAGTACAAAACAAAAGTCATGCCTCATGAGCTCATCAATCTTTCTTCAAAACCCCTCCTTAACTTCTTCACACAGTGAACAAAAGCATATATATGAACTCAATTTGATACAGCAGACAAAAGTGAATCAATCAATGCACAAAACTTATATCACTATTTATCCGAGAGATTGATGAAAGAACTGAAAGTACCCAATAACGTTGAATCACTATAACGTTGTTGCTGCTCCACTCAACATAGTGGAATCCAAAAGGAAACAGTCTTGCAAAAACAAAAGAACAAAAGAGACAAAACAATAAGTTGGACTCTTGGCACGTAGAGCTTAAACAGTTAAACAATGTATTCTTTTCGTTGGATTCCAGCCTTCGTTCGAGTTTTATTGACTCAAAGTCACATAACAATATTACAACAAAGAAATCCTCGTTTATAATTTCTTCATGACAACAATTCAATTGAACATCATCGAAACCCATTCACTAAACTCAACTATTATAAGTCACCAATACCAAAAATATAGCAACCTAAACTATAGAAACATACCAGAAAAAACCCATAACCCAACTGTGAAGAAACACACAGGTTTATATGCCTGCAAATATCCTTTGTACTTTTCTCCGGCCCTTGGTACTCTTGGGGTTTTGAAATCCCATCCTGATATACTTCGTTGTTGCTCCACTCAACAGAAATACCATAAAAAATCTCTAAGTCCAAAATTTCAATAGCAAAAGTAAATCAGAGCCAAAATTGGAGAAGAAAGAGGAGTTGCAGGTCTATAATTCTACCATAGTAGAAGTTGCAGGTCTGTAACTCTCTAAGATAGCTGCGAGTGTTGTGAGGAAGGCGAAAAATAACTTGATGCACGATTGGAGAGTATGTCGCTTGACGGAGAAAGAGACCGAGAGTTCCTTCATAACAACAATTCAATTGAACATCATCGAAACCCATTCGCTAAACCCAACTATTATAAGTCACAAATACCAGAAATATAGCAACCTAAACTATAGAAACATACCAGAAAAACTCATAAACCAACTATGAAGAAAGACACATGCAAGTTTATATACCTGCAAATATCCTTGGTACTCTTATCCGGCCCTTGGTACTTTTGGGCTTTTGAAATCCCGTCCCGATATACTTCGTTGCTGCTTCACCAAAAAAAATCTCTAAGTCCAAAATTTCAATAGCAAAAGTAAATCAAAGCCACAATTTGAGAAGAAAGAGGAGTTGCAGGTCTATAATTCTACCGTTTTAGAAGTTGCAGGTCCGTAACTCTCTAAGATAGCCGCAAGTGTTGATGCACGATTGGAGAATATGACGCTTAACGGAGAAAGAGACTGAGAGCGCAAATGACAAAGAGAAGGAGCGATTAGTTTTGGAGAGACAGATTTTCAGAGAGCACTGGAGATCGAAGACTTTGGATAAGATTTTAGTTGGCTTGGCAACCTGCTATGTTGTTGGCTGCGAAGGAGAGAAGAAGGAAAGAAAAGCTTGGCTACCTGCACTGTTTTTACTAGCTATTCTAACTACAGTGCACGTAAGAACCCATCTTTGTTATATAGGGAATATGTGTATATATATATTAATATAGAATTGAAGCTCTCTTATCCTAAAAAGGATATCATGAGTTACTACATGTCATGCATCAACTTTTAAATTAGTCATTAAAATTATAAAATGAATATTTTTCTTATAATTTTAGTTCAATAGTAATAATTATTCAATTAAAAATATTTTACAATTTTTTTTAAAAAAAATACAAATTAAGATAATCATTTTACAAGTTTGAAGATTAATTTTTAAGTTAATATAAATCATGTCTTAACATGTTAGAATTTTCCCTCTTACCTTAGACATAAGTATCATATATATTTACTATATATATCGATCTAGACGTGGGCTTCTCGCAGTTATGATTCAAATTCGCTTACAGGTTTTGTTTTAACAGAACTACCAGCATGGAGAGAGAGAGAGAGAGAGAGAGATGATCTGAAAACCACTAAGTGGAGCCGAAAGCAACCATGGCCATGGAGGGGACCAAAAACAAGAAGCTTTAAACCTCCCGAGTATGAAATTATTGAATTACCGTTACAAACCAACAAAAGAGTCTTTCTCATTTTTCTCACACATTCTAGTCTCCGATCCCCACCAACACATACAAAAATACACAGAGACCCAATTGTGGCCTTGTCTCCGTCTATAGCTAGCTCGATCAGCGTCCCCATGCATGGATCCCCCATTCGACTCACAACCAATTAGATTTCAGAGAAAAAGATGGAGTTCAGAAGCTCAGCCAATCAGCACCGAGATTACAACACCTCATGGATCCCAACAGACTCATCGACATCTCTCTTCCTCTTCCTCTTAGCTAAAAACCAGAAAACAACCGCATGATTGAGCTAGGGCTATGGAATACTGAGGAAATAGTAAAAAAGCGCTGCTGCATGTTGTGGCTCACTCACTCTGATCACTCTCATACTTCAACCCCACACAAAATAATTGAACCCCTTTGGCCCCTAAATAAATATGTGAAGCCACTTCTGTATTCCTTTGCATTTCATCAAACACTTTCCTCTGGCTAGCTCAGTTAGTTAAATCTTCACCTTCTTTTTCAGTTTCAGTTGCAGTTGCAGCCCTATATATGATCAACGAAAAGAAAGCGGCGAATGCCATGGGAGGCAACACGGCGCGTGCATGCGATAGCTGCTTGGTGAAGCGAGCGCGGTGGTTCTGTGGAGCTGACGATGCTTTCTTGTGCCAGAGATGTGATGCTTCTGTACACTCAGCGAACCTCTTGGCCAGTCGACACGAGAGGGTTCGTCTCAAGACTGCTTCACACAAGCTCATGAGTGATCTCGAGCCTCCGGTGCCTGCTTGGCAGCAAGGAGTGACGCGCAAGGCGCGGACTCCGCGTGGCCACAAAAGCGGCAAAGATGAAGCCCTCAAGGTTCTTCAACAGTCCATGCCTTTTGTGCCGGAGATTGGTAGCGATGAAGTTGACTATTGCTGCCTAGAAGACGATCACGAGAGTGAAGATCTCGAGCAGCTGCTCTATAGGGTCCCTATATTCGACCCTTTTGAAGCCGAGCTTTGCAATAACATGACAAACATTGCTGATGATCATGAAGTGAGAATGGAAAGTGTAATTCATGAAGCTCGGAGTAGTACTAGTCCGTGCAACGAGTTGGATAATCTGCAGGGGCTAATGCTACCTTCGGATATGGAGCTCGCGGAGTTTGCTGCTGACGTGGAGAACATGCTAGACAAGGGGCTTGACGAGGACTGCGGCGACATCAAGGGTTTGGGGCTATTGGATGGGGCTAAAGAAGAAGAGGAGTATGATATGGAAACTATTGATGTTTGTGTTGGGGTTGAAGAGAGAAAGATGGTGAAGGTTGAAGAGGAGGATCAAGCAGGAATGGAATGTGAATTCAATCCTTCAATGCTGGTTTGGAACTTGGATTACGATGATGAGTCGGCTGCGGTGTTGCTAGGGGGCAGTTGGAGTAACGATCGGGAGGAGAGGGAAGAGAAAGTAGCGGTGTTTATGGAGAACGAGAAGAAGCGGAAGAAGATATGTTTGAGGCTAAACCACGAGGCAGTCATCGCTGCCTGGGAAAGCAAAGGCTCTCCGTGGACTACCGGAGTTAAACCGGAGCTCAACCCTGACCATGGCTGGCCAGACTGCATGGTAATAATCCTAATCCATACTAATCTCTTCATCTTCAGGTCCTACTATATATAATTCTCTACTACAAAACAAAATGTACTCCTTCAATCACTCGATCAGGTGCTTGGGCATGTTCATGTGCATGTGTCTACTCACTTCTGGTACAAAAGAAATCATATAAGAGACTACTCAATTGCTTTACTAGGCAAAGTACGTAATGAAGCAAAATTGCATACACGGACTTGTATCATGATTTGTTTATGTGGCAAGATAACTTGTGATTTCCCATTTGAAGTCCCCGATTAACAGTGGATGTTCAAGAATTAGATCATGTTAAACATTGATTGTGTTGCACAGCGTGACTAATTTCGCTACGAACTTGTGCATACTGCAGGATGTATGGGGCGCAGATCATCTCATGAATTTGCAAGGACATGGAGAGAATAGTGCAGCAGTGTGCAGAATGGGATTGAGAGGCGATGTTGAGCATCGGCCAGGAAGAGAAGCACGGGTTTCGAGATACAGAGAGAAGCGAAGGACTCGATTGTTTTCAAAGAAGATTAGATACGAAGTAAGGAAGCTCAATGCAGAGAAGAGGCCTAGAATGAAAGGTCGATTCGTCAAGAGAACCTCACTTCAGATGGGAATGGGGAATGGTTCAGCTACTACTAGTACTAATGCAACTCCTTACCACTACCAGCATAAGCAACTCAAGAAATAGCAGTTCTGTCTTACGTACTGCACAAGATCAACCCCCAGTTTTGCTTGTTTTGTGGCAAAATTGGACTGACCAATTAATTGATGTATGTATATGCATGGCCTATATATCATATTGCATCGTATGTGCTATCTCCAATATGGCCTGCTTTACAATAAATGAAGAATATAACTTGGTAGATGGCCTTGCTTGCCTGTACATAGCTGTGCTCTATCGCTCCAAAAGGTTTGAGGAAAATTCAAAGCATTAGGTTAAAAAGCATGAAACCATCTCTAATGGTGGAGGTTCCATACCTCATAATAGTACTTTAGAAAAAAATCTCATCTCCAACCCATGAAGATTCTAGTCCTATACCTTAAAATTAAGTCTTATACCATATTTTGAGTTCTAAAATAGAACCTCATATAAGGTATAGAACCTTAGTAAAATTGGTGGGACCCGTTGGACAACAACCAATGTATATTTAATATACCCTATATATTTAATAGTCATTCCTCTTAAATTAAGAAAAAAATACTGAAAAAATAAGAAAAATTAGTATACACCTACTAAAAAAAACTGAAAAAAAAACTTTTATTTCTTTTAATATGTATACATTAATATTAAAAAAAAAATATAATAAAAATTATAAATTTTAAGGTATAAAGTATAGGACCTTATGGTTGGAGATGAGAAATGAAGTATGAGACCTTGATGGTTGGAGATGGGAAGATCCTATATTAAATAGTGATTTTACAAGGTCTCATAATAGGGTATAGAACCTCCATTGTTGGAGCATCAAAGAAACTAAAAGAAAAACGCTGAAGCTTTTGTACATGGTTAAACACAGCATACAGTTCTGTTGGAATTCAGTTCACAACAGCTGATTGATTAAGTACATACAATCGACACACGCAAGTGAAAAAGCAGTTGCTTCATGGCGAATGTGGGAATTTGCTATAGGAGCCACACAAGCCAATGATAAATTGATAATTACTCTGGTTTTAAACTTTGCCCAACCTATTGGCAAGAAAGAGAGAGAAAAAACATAACCTATCGAAGTACACATTTTCCTCGCGATGAAAGCTGGAAAGTTTAATTACCTTTCCTGATCACTGTAGCATTGACAAAGATTAGATCCATCTTTCATACATCATCAAAGATTGAGAGAATTTTATTTTATTTTTGTCTAGGCATAAATTTGAGTCCAAATCTCTTTTAATATTTGGAAGGTCATAAGCAAGATATTCTTGAGAATAATCAAAGCCCAACATCTGAGCTTCATGTGTAACAAGAAAGGGAAAGAGAAACAACCATTCTTCACAGGATCTAGTTAAGACAGATCAAGAGAAGAACAACAGTTAACCAAACAATGCAAGTGATCCCCAGCTTCCCTCCAATTTAAGCTTTACACTCCAGGCCAACTTTATTAACCTGCATGACGGAACCATGATAAAGATCACCTATTATACATCTACTCATGGCAATCCAAATACTCAAAGTCATCTCACTCGACAGTATTCAAATATCAGATTGCATGTCGCAAACACGATCAGGGCACACAACTCCAAACACTAATCAACAAATATCAATTCACATGTGTGTAGATTGATATGGAACTCAATTAAACAAAAGGTCAGACCCGCAAGTTGTTTCCTTTTCTGTTCCATAAAACTCAAATATAGTTGGCAACTCCTCTCGGAACTATTTTGGACCTACCAAGAACTGCAATTTGAAGACTTTGATGCAACATACTCTAAAAGACAGTGCAAGACGAGCAAAATCCATCAAGAAACTGTATTTCATATTTTATCTAGTACAACAACATTACAATTTGACCACTAACTTGCAAGCATAACTGAATTCAAGTGCTAAACAAAGAAACTCATGATCATTGCTACACTATTAGCATTAAATCGAAAAGAAGACAGATTGGTGGAAAATCAGGTTGAACCTTCTGTTTTGGTTTCAATGTATTCATATCGAGGATCACTGGAATACACTTGAATTTAACTTCTAACTAATCTCTTAAACCATTCTAAGCTTCACCAATACTAAAATTCCTTCTCGATATAAACTACCAAATTCGAACAAAACCTTATCTCAAACATCGAAAAACTCTAAAAGCCTCAGTGTAGCAAACATCACCATTTTCTCACTCTTACAAGTAATCACGAGGAAAATCACTAACCAGAAATTTCAAATATTTCAGTTACATTATCAAAATCCAGAGCTTCAAAGTAAGATCAGTCCACCTCCGACTCCTCAACCTTCAGCTCCTGCTTAGGGCCTGATCACAACACAATACAACAACTAGGTCAGCTCAATATTTCCAATAATTAAATTCAAAAAAAAAAATTAAAAATTGAAAGAGAGATAATCGTCGGACCATGGAACTCGTAAGGGCGGTGGTCTTTGCCCCAACCGATGCCGCGCGTGGACTCGAGATACTGGTCGCGGAGGTTACGGCACTTCTGGAGGTGGTTGATTCCTTCGACGCGGTAGCACCACCGCAGCTTCTCCCGGAGAATCTTCGCCTTCTCTATTTGGATCCACTTCTCACGGACGATGTGCTCCCTCATCTCTAGCATCGCCACCGGGTCCTTGTACGGATTAGCCGGATCGAAGTCGTCCGGCGGCGACTCATCGAAGTCCGCCACTCCTTTCTTCCTACCCATTTTTCTCACTCTCTCTCTCTGCTCCCTGTGAGAAGAGAATGAGCCAAACATTCAGGGGTCGTTTTTTTAGCTCATGTTTCTTTTGGGCCCGGCAAGTTTTGGGCTCAGGCCCAATATTCATCTCTCTTTTTCCTTTGTTATATGAATTAATTAATATCCTTCTATACGTATATATATGCGAAAGGGTTCTCATGCAGAGCGCTCTCTCTCTCTCTCATGGCTCTTCAAACTGAAGAGGAATCAGGGATAGCTTCATCTCTCTGCGACGACTTAGTTGGCCTGATCCTCAGAAAATTAAGTTACCGAAGAAAAAGATAGGAAATCATTCTCCAAGGTCTGGAAGCAATGGTGTAAGGTAAAACGTTTAAACAAAAGATCATACTCCCTTGGACCGTATAGAGCTTACCAGTTGACTAATCCTTCTCTAGCTAGGTTCCCAAATTTAGTCAATTTGACAATACAGCTTCTATCCGAAACTGAGCTCGAAACCATAGCCGAGACATGTCCTCAAATTGAGGCCATCAAGCTAGTGAACAGTGATCTATACTTGGGGAGAAGAGGTCTAGAGGCATTGGGAATTGGATGTCCCAAGTTGCCCACTGTTTCTCTTGTTGGGAATAATATTATTAGCCATGATGGCGTGACTGCGCTCGTAATTCAGCACCTAATTAACTCGAGATCTTTAGAATTGCGGCGTGACTTGGCCAGGGATCGTACCCTTGAACTAATTGGAGCATCTTGTATTGAAGCACTCTTCAAGTACAATAAACGACATTGGAGGTGTGACTATCTCCAAAATTAAAACCCTCAAGACATTGATTTTGGCTCTTCCAGGCGTGTCAAACACTACAGTTGTTGCTCTGGCACAAAATTGCCACAACTTGGAAGTACTTGATTTGGAGGGTTGTCGTCGAGTAACCGTAAGAAAAGTAAGTGATATTAAATTAAATATAATAAACAAAATACTAATTAAATAATTAGAACACTACGAACACATGTATGAAGAACAGAATTTGGGTAAGAATTGAAGAATACATTTCTCTATCACCGGATTTTGCTTTGAGTTGAGAGAGGGAGAGAAGTGATCAGAAGAGGAGATTGCTTCTGATGGGATGAAGAATGAGGGTGTGGAATGCAAAAAGAAACTGGTGCCCGGTCCAAATCGGAACAACATTCGTGTCCGCAGGACGTAGGTGCACACAAATTAACCCATATCGTATACTCATTTCATCCGAGATTTGCACCCCCCCCCCCCCCTGTGCGTGTGAGAGAGAGCCTCTCCACTCACTTACTCAAGGGAGATTAGGATGCAATCATATATAAAAACTACTACATTTCTAATTTCTCCCATGTGGGATCACATTCCTTCCTTTTGTTCCTTTTGTTTCAAGTAGCCATCTTTGGGTGACAATTTCTCATTCACCCCTTAACCAATTTAAACAAATGAATACATAATCTTTATGTACTCTTGTAGGAGATTACAAATCCATGTTTCCCACACATCAAAATTAAGTGCAACACACTTAATTATTTTGTTTAAATTGTCACTTTAAAATGGTGAAAAACCACCATTTTCCAACAGTAACTGGATCTGGCATTCATGCATTCTCAAATCACAAATGTTTGAAACAACTTGTATTGCATGATGTAAGAAATCTTCATCTATCTGATGTGGAAATTGTTGCACGCGGATGTCGGTCATTAGAATCTGTTTTGGTAAGTCCATATCTGAAGAAATATCCAAGTTGGAGCTCTGAATTGATGCATATCAACACCAGAAGAGTTGTCAAGTTCAAAAGAGAGTAGCTAGGGCAAGTGTGTTTGTCCATGTATGTGGTAGCTAATTAAAGGGCGCCCCAATGACATTGCTTGTAAAAATTGAAGTTGAATAAAAAATGTGCGTCTTTTTAATTATTACTCTAGTTCATCTCTTTTTCTGTTGGTAATTATGAATAAAAAAAATAGACCTATAAGACTAAAAGATATAGAAATATGTTTCTAATAAAATGTTTGTAAAAATCACATTTTCAGTCCTCTTGTATCTCCATCAACGTGCACCATATCACAGTCACAGAGTTCACGCTACTACAAAATATTACAGTGTATTGATCGACTCTCCTCCTTCAAATTACTTGACCGAATAGATTTCGTCTACATTTTCAAAGTACAAACTCTAAACTGTTTCATAGGCGAACATTTTACCCATTTTGGAAGGAACAAAGAAATGATTAAAAAAAAATTGTTACAGAACTTATGGTTCGGATCCTTGACCTGAATTGGCATTTGGGTCGATCATGGGCCACTTAAGTTTCAAACTTTCAATCCGTGTTGACCACCAAAGATAGCAGAGTGTGGGCAAGAGAGAAGATGGACCGTCAGCATCAAGTACACGACACGTGGCAGTTACCCACGCAAAAGGGGTGGGGAGACGTATAGCTGGGAGAGCTGTGCTCCTACATTCAAGGTCCCGGTGACTGGTCCTCAACTCGCTTTGAACATCAAAACAAAAAGGATAAAAAACATTTGAATCCGGACACGGGAAGATTAAGGTATTCATTAGTAAAAGACCAAAAATTCAATTCTTCCCTTTCGACGAGTTTCTCACGTAGAAATCATAAGTTGAATTCCTAAACCAGACTACCAACCCCATAGAACTTCATTGGCCTCTCTATCTATTCCCTCTCAGCACGTTGGATTTTTTGGTGCCATTTTTGTTTTTGTTTTTTAGCTGATTGGTGAAGGATATTTATTTTATTATGTGTATTCTTAGTTATGGTAGAATATAAGAGAATAGGGGAGATAATCTTATTTAATGATGTATTGAGATTCTTACCATATGTAACTCTATGTATTCTCTTATATAAATAAACTTCTTATTATCAATGAAATGTTACATACCATTGCTTCCACAATCTCTATACTTTAACATATTTCCTAAAACACATTATCAGCATGAGACTCTAGCCCTGTGCACGGATCTCAAGAAGATGAAGATTGTTCTGTAATAATCTCAAGTAAATTTTCTATGAACATAACTTGAATTTAAATTCAAATAACCTACTCTTCTGGGACTTTGAATTTTTTCGTAGAGATTTTGGGATAACATCTCACCTCTCCTTTCTACACTACGTACACATTTCTTGAAGGTGGGAATTTGAAACAAAAAGAGTTCCTCGGAACAAAGAGAGTTCCTAGATAAACTAAGAGCGTTCATCGTGAACAAAGAGAGTTCACAAAAATCGATTGAACAAAAAGAGTTCATAAAAGCATCGATTAACGAACAAAGAGAGTTCATAAGACCATATACATCAAAGTACAGGTTTAATTCAAATATTATATTGAAAAACAAATTAGTTGTCGATGAAGTCTTTTGTGACTGCGAAACTAATATGTCTTTTGTTTACTCATGGTGTTTGATATGCAAAAGTGCATTGACACCCTACTCTGGATCTAAGAGAGAATTGGAATAACATGTGGTTTTCCGACTTCAAGTGAATTGCATCAATCATAAGATGCTTAAGCTTAGATCTATGCTCCAATTATGCGAAATGCAATTGAAGAGAAAGATTTCATCGAGAAAATCCTCTACATAATCATAATTCAACGCAAGATGAGAACTAAGAGAGTTCATATTGTGAATTA
Organism: Geum urbanum; assembly: GCA_946800695.1. NCBI lineage: Eukaryota > Viridiplantae > Streptophyta > Magnoliopsida > Rosales > Rosaceae > Geum > Geum urbanum. The sequence continues at coordinate 44,026,626 of OX327013.1, read as the reverse complement.
TGAAGCGCACCAAAGAGCGGGCCGCAAGGAGCGGAACCCTTAAGTTAAGGGAATTTTAGTGAGGCATTTTTTGGTCTCTACAACCGCCCACACAAGGAATGACATCATAAGTTGGCGCGTGAAGGTCATGATTGATGACCATGATAGAGGAAGTGTCGGTCATAGATACCATGGTGACCAAGAAAGCCATGTGGTTGAGGTACTAATGCCAAAAGAGGCAAGGATAAGACACATGATGTTTCTCGAATCAAACGAGTTGTTTATTCTCAAGATGTTTGAGAAGATTGATTTCAGAAGTCTTGGGTCAATAGGTGTTGAATACTATTGATAGGAAAAAGATGTGAGAAATCTATGGATTACCAATATCAACATCGCCACATTCAAACCACCCGATCCGAATATACTTTATCCTAGAACACATCAGTTTTTGGAACTATTTTCTGTGTACTATTGTACAAACTATTAGACCTATCTGTAGGTCTCAAAAAATTATGAAAATATGCAGAAGTGTTCATATACGTGTCTAGTTTGAGTATGCAAAATTTTGTTGTATTCCGACACACCAATAATTTTTCAGAAATTCAACAAGCCAACATGTTCAGATTCTACGAATTTTAAGGATAAAATAAACAAATAAACAGAACATGGAGATAGAGCTAATGCAAATCTCAACATAACACACTTCAAAATTGACAGAGACTCGATTGAAGAGATACTAGATTTTGATTAGAGCTTTATGTTTTCCATGTAATAAGGCGTGTGTGCCTAAGTATTATGTTTGACAATGTTGGTCAATTACTTTGGATTAACAAACTTTGATGTATCATGTTGGCTTATTAATAAAGGCACCATTATATTGGCTTATTAATAACAGTCTACTTTAAAAAAAATTGTGTTATATACATGTTTTGTGGTTTCTACAAGTCTATCTTCAACTAGGGTTCACCTTAGTAACTTGTGATGTCTAGAACAAGAGATTTTCGATAAAGGTATTTGAGCGGACCTTCTGTCCCACTTACATTGATCTCTCTTCGCCTGGTCATGAGTGAAAAGAGCTACCCAAACGATTATAGATGGTCTAGTAACTAGAAAATTTGTTCATGTATCAATCGGGATAGCTAAGAGTGCTTATATCCCAGAAAAATATCACAAACCAGAAAACTGAATCTGCCTCTGCAGATCAGTCAGCTTCGACGACAAACTAGTATCAAACCATAATGAACAAATATATGAGTGGTATATGGTTGGAAATATACAGATGTCTAGTTTTCAGAACTATATCCATAATATCGATAGCTAATTTGTAGAAAAAGCTATCCACGTTTTACTGGACAGAGGTCAGAAACAGAATAAATAGAATCTAGTCAGCATATCAGTTGGATTTGACATAAAACAGAGATTGACTCAAAATGATTCAGAATATGAGTAATATATGGTTAGAAATCTGCGTATGTCTAGTTTCTAGAATTTTATCCAGATCGTCAATAGTTATTTTCTAGAAAAAGTTATGTCTGTTTATGTACACAGAGGTCAGCCAGTCTCGGATCAAAGGCAGAGCCAGAGAAGGCCCTTCGATGGGTTGAGGATTACCTAGATAGATTGAAGGAAGATGTAGAGAAGACCCTTTAATAGTTCGAGGATTACCTCAATGGCTAAATAATTAGGCCCAGAAACCGAATTTTTGAGTTATTGTTAAGTTTTTCCTCATGTAAGACTTGTTTCTTTGTAAGTATTTCCCCCGAGAACTTCGAATGTCTCATTGAAGCAAGAATTACATATACTATGTTATGACATAGACAACTTATATTGACTTTGTGTCTTATCGATTATATTTTTATATGATGAGAATGTACATAGGTCTTCTCATCATCTATGCCAACAATTTTCAAGTGAGAATGAACATGAATTTCTTTACATGATCTCTAATTATTGCGGTATGATCCGAATATTAGAGAAACTTATGTGTTAGCCAAATGGGCTATGTAAGACAACTATAAGAGAGTTGTAGAATCAAATCATGTCATGAGAGATGACTTAAAGGATTCAAACACATATAAGGCTTTGACACAACATACTGAGATATCCAGATCGTGATATGATGGTCCAGATTTTGAGAAAGTCAATCGGCATCCTTTCTTTCGAGTGAAAGAAAGCAAGAACCAGAGTTGGTTCATAAGAGAGTGGCGTTGGGCACCATTCAGTGGTGGCTCCATCGTCCAAACGTCGACTAGTGACCGACGCCTCTTCCCCCAAGAGGAGAAAACTAGACGTCGAGGATGACGTGCTAGTCTCCTATCCTGCTTCCCAAGTCCATGGAGACTCCAAGCCTCAACCAAAATCCTTATTGGTTATTTTTAATGACTCATCACTAATTATTACAAAGCCTACTCATTTGAGAAATTAGGATTGAGACCATCCTATCCAAAGGACACATTTATTCTCACTATATATAATCTAAGGGGATTATATGGAACGATTCAACCAACTAGCGGACCACTAATGTTTTGTGGTGTTGGTCATAATGCAAACATGTTGGTCACGTGTTATGCTATCGTCCACTTGTAATGCTGTTCAAACTTCTAGCTTTAATCATATGATTGCGGGCTCACTACCCAAATCATCTCATTGATAGTCGATTCGACTTAATAATGCTAGAGAGTTTACATCGAAGTTTTGATGACTTATATTGCACATCATTGAGATTTGGTATTGGTATCATACTCTCATGAACAAACCCAAATGGTTTTGCAGAAAACTAGAAACTACGATAGTAGTCTGAGCATTTGGTGATGCACACCAATATTTTCTGCTTCGGGTTATGCAATATCGCATGCAGCTATACGTCATCATCTATGATCCACCATCACTCAATCTTGTTTTGCACAGCTAGTGACTGTGTGCAAAGATAATGTCTCGCACTTACGCATATATGTGCCAAAATTACTCTGCCACAACATACTATGATGGGTCAATCGAGATGAATGAATACATATGTTGGATATGAGTCTTCAACTATATTCTGCTATGAGAACCTTGACAGGCGATCTCTTTACCGCTAATTTTGCGGATGTTACTTTGATGAGACAGTCTTCCCATCATTATGAGGAGATAAGATCAAGCATGTTCAAATAGGAATGACAAGAAGGGTCGTGTCCTCACTATGTCTTATCATGATCCTCAAATGATAGAATGTAATAGATTTGATGCCTGATGTGTTTCTAGTATCGTGAAAGTGACGAGATCATATATACTTAGTGCAAACATGCCTGTAAGGATTTAAGTCCCCTTTTGAGAGGACATGTCACCACCAAAAAGAAGTTGGTTATAGCGCTGCCACCATAGAATGTGGCATGATGACGTCACAAAGTAGCATAGTGTCATCACAGACCATGGGTTCTGCTGGAGAGCGTAGGAGACCCAAATGTTCGTTAAATACTCGTCAAAGGAAGGGAACGAGTTTGACACAATATGATCCATTGATCATTGATACTCAATTCCATTATATGGTTATCATTGAAGGACGCCTTAATGTTAAAACCAATTACTCATAATATAGAGATCTCTACAAAGTACAAATTACACTAGTGTACATGAGAGCATGGAATTTTGAGACTCATTGAACATATCTACGTTGAAACTCCCAAACGTAGTAGCAATTGGCCTACATGGAAAAAAGGGATCCAGATTGAATTATGTTCACTAACAAAGAGAAAGGTAGTTGGGTTGGTGATACCGACACACCCAAGTGTAAAGCCTATCGAAATGGGTCTTTGTTAGAAAGCGTGATGAGAATAAAGAGATTATACTCGACTTATGACGCAAGGCTTCTTACAACGCTTTAGAATCTACTACGATGAGATGAATTCTCTCATAATGGATGTCATTGCACTCCACTACCTTGTCAGTTTGGTAGTTTCCGAAAAATTTGACATGTAGCTTATAATCATGGTCATGACGTATCTCTATGGGGATCTAGAATAAGAGATAAATATGAATGTCTCAGATAGACTTCATGTACCAAAATCAAGTGGCGGTAGACCACATAGCGCGTTTGCAATGATATTGAAATGCTCACCAAGTGACTACTTGATTGGGAAGGGATATGCTCATGTGCGTTCATTTATATGACAATTTTAGGATTTGCAAAGTGTTTGAAATCCGAATTTGAGATGAAAAATCTTGGAAAGAAATGGTTTTGTCTCGAATAAAGGAGTCACAGGTGGTGACAAGAACTCGAGCACCATAATGATGAGATTTTTCATCATCGGCTTATACTCTAAGATATGTTGCACTTTATGATGATAAAGTGAAGTCCATGAGTACTCCCATGCAGTGGCGGGCCCAGGAATTTTTCTAAGGGAGGCGTAGTGAAAAAAATAAAAATATTCATAAACATGCAATAATATAGCAATTTAATTAAGTGCTTAAAAAAATAGAAATTACAACAAAATCTTAGCAGAAAGAAATAAATTGAAATCAAACATTTAAAGTTGTCCTCGACGAATCTTTATATTCTGAAAACGGTGGATAATAGGCTCATTGTCAATATTGAACATGTCATTTTCAAGATACACTTTCAATGAATCATTCAACCATTAATCCCCCATCTTGCTTCACATTTGACTTTTTACAATATTCATAGTAAAGGCCCTTTCTACCGAAGCTGTTGTAACTGGAAGTGTCAATGCCAATTTAATGAGCAAATAAACTAATGGATATACCTCATGCTTTCTTGTCTCAACTAGTCTTTTGGAAATTTCAGCAATTTCTTTCAATTCAGAAAACCTTACATTAGAACGCAGGTCATTGACATTAGTTTATTTGCTAATTTGATTGGTGGATTGATGTATGTGATGGTCTGTTCCAGACCTGATATTACTCATGTTGTTGGTGTTGTTAGTCGCGCTACATGCATAATCCAGAAAATGAGCATTGGAATGCAGTTAAGTGGATACTTAGATATCTCCATGGGACTAGAGATGTTGGTTTGTGATTTGGAAGGTGTTCTACAAATTGTAATCTTCTTGTTGGTTACACTGATTCTGATTATGCTGGTGATTTGGATAGAAGGAAGTCTACTACTGGGTATTTGTTTACCATGACAAATGGATCAATCAGTTGGAGGTCTATTTTACAAGATTCATTGGCCTTGTCTACAATAGAGGCAGAGTACATGGCGCTTGCTGAAGGTATCAAGGAGGCGTTGTGGTTATCTGGTCTCATCAGTGAGTTGGGCATATATCAAAAGAAGGTGGAGGTCCATTGTGCTGTCAAGTTTGAGCATTGCTTGGACTTGGTACACATTCTTCATGCTTGAAGAGTTGGTTACGAAGTGGGAAGTTGAGTTGTTAGAGATGAAAGGTGGGGAGTCGTGTGAATCCCAAGGTGGAGATTATTATGTGTGGGTTTCACACTTGCTCTTGTTCGCTTGCTCGCGTAACTCTCACTCGCTTACGGTTGCTCACGAGACACATGTGATATGCATGAGTCGTATGTTCGAAGTTTGGATTGGTATTGTAGCGTACGTAAGAAACTTGGTAGTTTTTGGCGAGGAACAGTGTTCTTGGCGAGTAAGTTAGGTGTTAGTATGAGAGTTATATAAATACAGAGTATTGTGTGTTTGTAGTTAGCAGAGTTTGTGTGTGATACACTTTGGGTAGTTTTGGGGCTTTGTTTGTAACCCTATTCTCTTTTTGTAGTCTCCATTGATAGTGAAAATTCTCTCTGCTGCTCCGTGGACGTAGGGTATTGTCGAACCACGTATATCCTGTGTTCTTGTTCTTGTTCTTGTCTTCTTATCTTCTCTGTGTTTGTTGGGTTGTTTGCTGTTTAGATTTGGTTCCCTTGGTATTGTGTTCATCTATTTATTTGGTGCTCTAGTCGTGGCACAACGAGCATCTCTTGTTGCATAATGCTCCGACACAGTCCCTTCTGAGTGTTGTAAATGGGATTCTAGATGAAAGTGTCGAAAGAAAGAACAGTGAAATACCTCATGTATGCATCCAGAAATCACATTGTTAAGAATAAGTACTATCAATACAAATACAGTATGGTTGACAGGAATTTGCTATTGTTTTGCAGCGTGTGGCTTGTCTTTTGAGAAAAGTTGTCCAGGAGATTGAGCGTCGTATATCAACTCAAGCTGAACATTTGAGAGCTGTAATATGCACTAACAAATATATTTTACTTGTGATCCAATCAAGAAGTGCCCCTTCTCAATTTTTCTATGGTTTTGTGCATCCAGCAAAACAATCTGTTCAAGGCCCGTGAAGAGAAATATCAGTCGAGAAATAGAGTACTTGAAGCGCTTGCATCTGGAACCACTGAGGAGAGTGAGGTACGAAAGATGATTCATAGTTTTATACAAATATATGAGAATTGACTACTACCCTGCACACATGTCATGTCTTATTCTTTATATGAAACTTCTGTTACAGCTCTTTAGGAATCATGTTCAGCAAATGCAGGTATATTTCGGATATGCCTGCACTTTGTCTTAGTTAATCTGTATAACAACGCTAGACAAATCTAAACAACAATCATCATTTTTTTAGATAAGTTTCACAATATCGATCACTTAGTTGGAATGGTTATAAATGGCAGAATGAGAAGACCAAAATGGAAGAAAAGAAGAAAACTGATGATGAGTACGTGATCAGATCAAGGAAAGAGAAGGAACATTGCAACCTTGAAATTTCAGGATTGAAGCAAGAGTTAGATATAGCAAAAAAGACATATGACTTGCGCTGTTTGCAAATGGAAACAGAATACAAAAGTGTTAAAAAGGAGACTAGAAGAGAGAGAAAAAGAACTCGAACGTCTATTAGATGATTCAAGGAATAAGGTAAAAGAGCTAGAAAAAAGTTCTGAATCAAACCATCAGGCTTCCAATGATACTTTGAAGCTTGAGTTTTCAAAAAAGAATCAAAAGCTAGAAGAGAAGGTAAAAGAACTCGAACGCCTTTTGAAAGCTTCAAGCAATGATGAATCTCCAAGGCGTGAGTTTTCAGAAAAAAAATTGAAGCTTGAAGAGAAGGTAAAAGAACTCGAAGGCTACTTGGAAGCTTCCAGGATTAAGGTGAAAGAGCTAGAGGAAAGTTCGGAATCCAGATATCGGATTACTAAATCACAGCTTGAAGAAAGAATAAATGAGCTTGAACATGTATTAGCAGATTCAATGAAAAAGGAGAAAGATCTTCAGGCTAAATGTCACAGTTGGAACAAGAAAGAGCTTGTTTTTGACAAATTTATGGATGTTCAACTTCGTTCTCTGAAGGTATTTATGCTTTAGAATAGATTGTATTCACAGATTTAACTGTAATATCCGAAAATAGTGACATAATATTTCTTTGCTTTCATGATACTTTCAGGAATTGAAGTTATCTTCCGTGTCCATTAAGCAAGAAATAGTGAAGGCTGAACGGAGCTACACAAATGAATTTGATCACTTAGATAAGAATGTGCCAATGGAAATCTGTGTACATTTCATTGCCTTAGCGATGGAAGATTTACCTACCTTCTTATGGCCTTTTTCAGGAGTAAAGTTTCGATCATTAGCAGATGCAGCCGAGAACTATCATTCAATTCTTGCGGAAAATAGGAAACTATTTAATGAAATTCAGGATTTAAAAGGTGCCAAAATCAAGTCCTTTTTACTTTAGGTTATATCTGAGGTAAAATCATATGAGTTCACTTCTCAGTTTTCTTGATCAGGTAACATTAGAGTATACTGTCGAATTAGACCATTTCTGCCTGGAAAAAAAGAGAAACGAACACTGGTGGAGCATATTGGAGACAATGGGGAACTTGTATTTACAGACCGCTCCAAACCAGGGAAAGACGGTCTGCGGGTGTTCAAGTTTAATAAGGTCTATGGTTCAGATGCAACTCAAGGTTCTCGGTTGTATAGTTTTCATATTTTGCATCTTCAGCTATCATTCGAATGATCTTATTCATGATATATACTTGCACTGTTTCTACTTGAAAATTATCTTAGGGAATGCACCGTGATGTTAACTTGCGGACCTTATTTACTGTTCACAGCTGAAGTATATACTGATACTCAACCTTTGATACGATCTGTACTTGATGGATACAATGTATGAATCTTTGCTTATGGTCAAACTGGATCTGGGAAAACCTACACAATGGTATGGACTTTCTAGATTTCATCTTAAATTAAGTACATGCAATAGAACTTTTAGAATGCTAATGCTGATAAATATTTCTTCTCAGACTGGTCCGAATGTTAGTCTATGCCTTGAATCTTGAGTCGCGTCGGCGTACGCGAGGCGCGTTGGCATACGCGTGGCACGTTGGCATATTGTGGCACGCGAGCAAGAAAGAATCTCTGGCGAGAGAGTCTTTGGCGAGCGTTGACTTTGACGAAAGTCTTTGGCGAGGAGAGTTAGAAGCCCTTGGCGAGCAAGACTTCTACTCAGGATTTCGCTAGGACTAGGATTCCTCAGGCATTAAGGAATTGGGTTTCCTTAATCATTATGGTTTAGGTTTCCTCAGACGTGTGTGTCTGGGATTCCTCTGGTATTCAAGACTCTGTTTGGCTATATATATACATGGGTATTAGCCATATGTGGGTGTGTGATATCTGGTTCTATCCTGTAGATTAGGCTTAATCTAGTGTGGTAGAGAGATTAAGTATTCTGTAATCCTAGGTTAGGCTTAACCTAGTGTGATATACTTTGTAATCTGGTCCTCCTAGATAAAGTAATCTGTTCTCCTTCTGTCGTGGACGTAGCTAACTCGCGTTAGTGAACCACGTTAAATCTGTGTTTGTACATTTATTTGCTTCCGCTATAACAAACTGGTATCAGAGCATCGGCTCAGGATGTCAGGGGTGAATGTGGAGATCGACAAATTCACGGGGAGGAACAGTTTCAGTTTATGGCAGATCAAGATACGTGCCTTGTTAAAGCAACAAGGGTTGTGGGCGCCGCTGATGAAGAAACAAGTGGGTCCCGAGTCCGCTGAGATGGCCAGTCTGGAGGAGAAGGCACACTCGACAATCATGCTGTGTCTTGCAGATGATATCATCACCGAGGTTGCAGAAGAGGAATCTGCATCTGGTTTGTGGTTGAAGCTTGAGAGTCTATACATGATGAAGTCTTTAACCAACAAGTTGCTTCTGAAGCAACGTCTGTTTGGTCTGCGTATGCAAGAGGGTGCACCACTGAGAGATCACTTGGATCAGCTGAACACAATTCTGTTAGAATTGCGTAATATCGATGTTAAGATCGAGGATGAGGATGCTGCCCTAATTCTGTTGGTATCTTTACCATTATCATATGAGAATTTTGTGCAATCCTTTATTGTTGGAAGGGATACGGTGACTCTTGAGGAGGTAAGATCGTCTCTTCATACCAGAGAGTTGCGCCATAAAGCAACTGGTACAGGTTCAGACAGTCAGGCTGCTGGGTTAGTAGTCAGTGGAAGTAAAGGACATGGAAACAAGGATAAGAAGAAATTCAAGAAGCCAAGTTTCAAGGGTCCTAAATCCAACGATGTCTGTAACTACTGTAAAGAAAAGGGACATTGGAGAAGGGAATGTCCGAAGTGGAAGCAGCAGGAGAAACCATCAGGGACTGTTGCTTTAGCAGAAGATGACACCAATTCAGAAGAGGATACGGCTCTAGTTGCTGATGAACATACACATCGCGATGATGTGTGGGTTCTAGATTCCGGAGCGTCTTATCATATATGTCCGTGCAGGGAGTGGTTCGCAACCTACGAGCAGGTAAATGGAGGCAATGTGACAATGGCCAACAGTGTTGCTTGCGAGGTGGTTGGAATAGGCTCAGTTAAAATACGGACACATGATGGTAAATTCTGTACATTGAACGAGGTTAGGCATGTTCCACGCATGACTAAGAATCTGATATCTCTGATTCATCTGGACAAGAAGGGGTTTAGTCTCAAAGGAGAAGGCGGGATCTTGCGTGTCTACAAGGGTTCAGATGTGGTTCTGAAAGGTGTCAAGCGGGGTACTTTGTATATTCTACAAGGTTCTACGCTGTCAGGTTCTGTTGCTGTTGCATCGTCAGAAGTTCACAAGGAGGATATGACCAAGCTATGGCACATGAGACTCGATCATATGAGTGAACGAGGGATGAAAGTTCTGGCTAAAGAAGATCTTCTTGGTGGCCACAAGGTAAAGGACCTTGGATTTTGTGAGCATTGTGTGTTCGGGAAATTACATCGCAGTAAGTTTCCTAAAGTAATTCACAAGACAAAAGGCACACTTGATTACATCCATTCAGACTGTTGGGGTCCGTCTCGCGTTGAGTCTTTAGGAGGTCACATATATTTTATGTCGATGATTGATGATTTCTCAAGAATGACTTGGGTGATTATGATGAAGCATAAAAAGTGACGCTTTTAAGAACTTCAAGCAGTGGAAGGCGTTTGTTGAAAATCAAACTAGGAAGAAGATCAAGAGGCTAAGAACAGATAATGGTCTGGAATTCTGCTGTTATGATTTTAATGAGTTCTGCAGGAATGTAGGGATTGCTAGGCATCATACAGTTAGGGACACACCATAGCAGAATGGTGTGGCAGAACGAATAAATCACACTTCTGGAGAGGGCAAGGTGCATGCTCTCTAATGCTGGACTAGAGAAGAGGTTCTGGGCAGAAGCTGTGAGTACAGCTTGCTATCTGATAAACCGTGGACCTCACACTGGTATACGCCTCAAGACACCTCTTGAGATGTGGTCTGGGAAGTCTGCTGATTACTCAAATCTGAGGGTTTTTGGCTGCACAGTTTATTATCATGTAAGTGAGGGTAAACTTGAACCAAGAGCTAGAAGGGGAGTATTTGTAGGCTATGGAGATGGAGTTAAAGGATATAGGATCTGGTCTCCATCTGAGAGGAGGGTTATTCTCAGTAGGAACGTAGTCTTTGATGAAAATTCTATGTTTAATCCTACTGTGAAGTCCATAGTTGTATCAGAGAATGGTAGTGTTGAGAAACAGGTGGAGCAGCAAGATGAGATTGAACCACAGCAAGGAGATCAACACTCACATTCAGAATCAGAGCCACTAGTAGATAACCAGCATGGTTTGTCTCTTAATCGGGTTAGGAGAGCAAATTTCGGAAAACCTCCAACGAGGTATGGTTTTGAGGACATGGTGGCTTATGCACTTCAGGTTGCTGAAGAGGTGGATCCTCGCGAGCCATCCACCTACAAGGAAGCAGTTACATGTACTGAGTCTGCCCAATGGCTTGCTGCAATGGGAGACGAGATGGAATCACTTCACAAGAATCAGACTTGGGATTTGGCCAAGCGACCTCAGAAGAGAAAGGTTATCACATGCAAATGGATTTTCAAGAAGAAGGAAGGGATGTCGCCTGCTGAGGGTATCAAGTATAAAGCTCGGGTAGTTGCAAGAGGGTTTCATCAAGAAGAAGGTGTGGACTACAATGAGATTTTCTCGCCTGTGGTCAGATATACATCTATCAGGGTGCTACTAGCCTTAGTTGCACATCAGGATCTGGAACTTGAGCAACTAGATGTGAAGACATCTTTTCTGCATGGAAAGTTGGAGGAGGAGATATACATGACCCAGCCAGAGGGTTTCCAAGTTCCTAGAAAGGAAGATTTTGTTTGTAAGTTGAAGAAATCTTTATATGGACTAAAACAGTCACTGAGGCAGTGGTACAAGAGGTTTGATAGCTATATGATGGAGATTGGATACAGCAGGAGTCCATATGATTGTTGTGTTTACTACAACAAGGTTTCAAATGAGTCTCTCATTTATCTGGTCCTGTATGTAGACGATATGTTGATAGCTACAAAGGACAAGTCAGAGATTCAGAAGTTGAAGGGTCTTCTCAGTGCTGAGTTTGAGATGAAGGATTTGGGTGCAGCAAGGAAAATTTTGGGAATGGAGATCTACAGGGATAGGAGTCAGAAGAGGCTGTTCTTATCACAGAAGGATTATATTCAGAAGATATTGTCAATGTTTGGCATGTCTACAACAAAATCCTTAGATACTCCAAGTGCAGCGAACATTCATTTGTCCACTGCATTCGCACCTAAAACAGCTCAGGAGAAGGAGTACATGTCTCAAGTTCCCTATGGTAGTGCAGTAGGAAGCTTGATGTATGCTATGGTCTGCACTAGACCGGATCTTGCACATGCTGTCAGTGTTGTCAGTAGGTTTATGGGTGAGCCTGGAAAGGAGCATTGGCAAGCTGTGAAGAGGATCTTTCGTTACCTTAGAGGTACGTCTGACGTTGGTCTCATTTATGGAGGTGATACAGGGTGTTTAGTAATTGGTTACTCAGATTCAGATTATGCTGGGGATGTTGACACAAGAAGATCTATGACTGGTTATGTTTTCACTCTTGGTGGGTCTGTTGTTAGTTGGAAAGCTACTTTGCAGCATTCAGTGACTTTGTCTACAACTGAAGTAGAGTACATGGCATTGACAGAGGCAGCCAAGGAGGGAATCTGGTTGAAAGGACTGGTTAGTGACTTGGGTTTACATCAAGATCAGGCTATAGTGTATTGCGATAGTCTGAGTGCAATCTGTTTGGTCAAGGATCAAGTTCATCATGAGAGGACTAAGCACATCGATGTCAGGTAACATTTTCTGAGGAATGAGAAGCGGATCAGGGTGAACAAGGTGGGTACTGCTGATAATCCAGCAGACATGTTCACAAAGCCGGTTTCGCATAGCAAGTTCCAACATTGCTTGGACTTGCTGAATGTCAGAAGTTGTTAGTTGCCCGTTGGGGGGCAACACCTGGGTTGCTTCTCTGGGAGAAGGCAATGTCTGGGTCCTTTTCTGGGAGAATGGAACATCTGGGTTCGTTTCTTGGAGGAACGACATTTGGGGCAGAGGAGAAGTCTGGTACTTCGGGTACATCTGGTTACTCGGGAGAGAATTCAAGTCAAGGTGGAGATTTGTTAGTCTATGCCTTGAATCTTGAGTCGCGTCGGCGTACGTGAGGCGCGTTGGCATACGCGTGGCACGTTGGCATACGTGTGGTACGCGAGCAAGGAAGAATCTCTGGCGAGAGAGTCTTTGGCGAGGAGAGTTAGAAGCCCTTGGCGAGCAAGACTTCTACTCAGGATTTCGCTAGGACTAGGATTCCTCAGGCATTAAGGAATTGGGTTTCCTTAATCATTCTGGTTTAGGTTTCCTTAGACGTGTGTGTCTGGGATTCCTCTGGTATTCAGGACTCTGTTTGGCTATATATATACATGGGTATTAGTCATATGTGGGTGTGTGATATCTGGTTCTATCCTGTAGATTAGGCTTAATCTAGTGTGGTAGAGAGATTAAGTATTCTGTAATCCTAGGTTAGGCTTAACCTAGTGTGATATACTTTGTAATCTGGTCCTCCAAGATAAAGTAATCTGTTCTCCTTCTGCCGTGGACGTAGCTAACTCGCGTTAGTGAACCACGTTAAATCTGTGTTTGTTCTTACATTTATTTGTTTCCGCTATAACACCGAATAATACAACTAAGGAGAACTGGGGAGTCAATTATCGAGCCTTAAATGACCTGTTTGATCTGTCTCAACAAAGAAAAGGCTCCATTATGTATGAACTTGGGGTTCAGATGGTTGAAATATACAATAAACAAGTGCGTGATCTGCTATCGAGTGATGGTACTCCGAAAAAATATCTTTCTCTGGTTAGGAAACAGTGGAATGAATAAGTAAACTTTCTTCTTTTCTTGTTCTGAACATGATAGTTTTTTTTTTTTTTGCTAAGGTCTGAACATGATATTTTCTTTCACATAAGTATATCTTTTGATTAAGATCATAGTGTCATGTATTTTGCTACAAGTGTTTGTTTCCCTTAGCTTGCATACACTAGGGATTATGACACACTCTCAACCCAATGGGTTAGCTGTCCCAGATGCTAGTATGCACCCTGTTGAATCAACAGAAGATGTGATGAAATTAATGGCAATGGGATTTAAGAACCGAGCTTTTAGTGCCACTGCCCTCAATGAAAGAAGTAGTCGCTCTCACAGGTTTGCGCATCTCATCTGTAATTAAATCTGTCTATATATTATTTCTGTTCTAGAGGATGTGACACTTAAAGGTGCATTTTCAGTGTTCTCAGAATCCATGTACGAGGGACAGATTTGAAGAATAGTTCTGCTTTGGTTGGTAATCTAAATCTTGTAGATTTAGCAGGAAGTGAAAGGGTAGATCGCTCCGAGGTAACCGGAGATAGTCTTAAAGAAGCACAGTATATAAACAAATCATTGTCTGCACTTGGAGATGTCATATTTGCTCTTGCACAGAAGAGCCCTCATGTACCATACAGAAACAGCAAGCTTACTCAAGTCCTTCAAAGCTCTCTTGGTACATCTTTGTTACTACTTTTACCAAGTCATAGGTTTCATCTTGTATTACTTGAGATTTTTCTGGATATTTTAGTGCTAGAGTTTAGCTCAAACAATAGCTTCTTCTGTTTTTAATAGGTGGACAAGCGAAAACACTTATGTTTGTGTAACTGAATCCGGAGATAACTTCATTTTCTGAAAGTTTAAGTACTCTAAAGTTTGCTGAGCGGGTTGCTGGAGTTGAGCTTGGGGCAGCAAAAAGCAACAAAGAAGGCAGTGCTAGGGAATTAATGGAACATGTCCTCACTCTAAACATAATTTTCTTGCAACGCAAGCAATTGGGGTTTCTTAATTTCTCGTGGCTCTGCAGGTGGCAATTCTCAAAGACACTATATCCAAGAAGGATAATGAGATCGATTGCATTTACTTAAAGATATCCAAGATCATGTCACAGGCTCACCAAGGTATGATCCTTTCTATCTAAGTACATGCTTTATAATTAGGACTACTCACTTAAGGTAGCTTCTTCTGATTCTGAAGACTGCGTCTTTGTACAGTTCTGAAGCTAATCACCAGCAGTCTATGCATGATCTTAAAAACCAAAATAAACTCCGGCAGCTAAAGATTGCCGGAGGTGACAAATGTCTGAAAAAATCTGCGGATGCTCAGATGTTAGGATATGGAGAGGCAGATAATGAGGAGAAATATGATGACTTATCTGACGAAACTGATGGCTCTGCCTCTGCTGACAGCATGAACTATTCTGAAAGCTCAAGATCAGATAACTTAATTAGAAAAGTGAGTGTTGGTTAACTTGAACATAAATAAAAACCTATGTTACCAGGAATGAAAATAACCATATCTAACTCGTATATGAACTTCTATTTTTTTTTTCAGCAGGCCTAAAAGGCTTACTAGGGTGCCTCGGCCTACACTAACGCCAGCTGTGAGTTCCTCACCTACAATGTTTGCAGCAAAGAGGTCCCCCAAAGTTACATCAAGTAAGCGAAACACAATTTACTTTCTCTCTTGAGTTATTCGATGTGTGCTATCTCTAAATATATGCTAACAATCGTGCTTCTTTCAGTATTAAAAAAAGCAACAGCTCGTCGTCACTAAGCTCTTCTTCATTGAAGCCAACTTCGCCTTCTTCACTGAGCTCCTCTTCACTAAAGCCAACATCCAAACAATGGAAGTAGTCATAACTCTTAAGGCAGTTTCTTTGCTCTCATTTTCGTATACATGTATAGTTTTTCTTTCATTAGCATAACATATACTTTTGCTGCTTTCCAATCCCACTTGGTGATTTAGGTGTAACTATTCTGAGGCTATCTTCTAGTTTTTTATGTTTCCTTTTGGAATATCTCATTCCACATCCGCTTCTTACAGTAGTAACTAGTAAGTTGTACTAATTGACAAATCTCAAAATTCTGTGCTCATGAAGTTCAATTTTGAGCTGAAGAAATGAAAAAGTATAGGTCATTGACTTTGAGAGTTTGAGTTTGATATATGTATACCAGTAATGGCGAAACCTACTCCGACCAAATGTTACCTTTCTTTTACGTTCATGGTGGCGCTGTACTAAATGGCCGGCCTCTTCCAAACAACTTTTAGTACAATAGAGTGGACCTGTTGAGCTATAACAGGCAATGCAGTAATGGAGTCACTGAACTTTACGCCAACCTATGGCACACATTGCTAAAAGTTTCAAACAAGTAGTTCGGCTAATATGATGCAAGGCAGAACTAAATTACAAGGCAAGAAGCCGACCGTGAATTATCATCAAAAATATCTTTCCCTTTTACAAGATGAATTTGGTTTTACAACAATTGGATTAGAGAAATGTAGAAAAAATGAGTTAACTGTAATTCCCTAACACACACACACGCCCTAATCACATGCAGTTAGGAGTTGCTGCCGACAGCTTTGGGCATTTGGCCGAACAGAATGAATTGGCCGGTCAGCTTTAGCTACCAAGGTCACACCTTTCAACCAAACAACCACTAAAACCTTTAAAACCAGAAACAACCTCTTCCCCAATTTCACATGCCTAACTGGCCTTGATAGATACACACCAACACCACCATCATCAATGGCAAACCCCATTTGACCAAGGACGAAGTCACTTTTACATCAAAAGCCTCCCTCCCTCCCTCCCTCCTCCCTCCTCCCTTCCTTCCTTCTTTAGACATTTTGAATTTCAAACCCCAATGACAATCCTCCACGTCTGTCTCAAGTCATCAAGCCAAACACAAGCTTACAAACAAACAAGACAAGCACGCCAATCCAATCCAACCCACCACATGTTCTTATGTTATAGCATCGATGCTTCCAAAGCCGGAAACCCAATACCCCACACTAATCGTCCTCTTCCACCCACTAAAACCCGTCTCCATCTCTCCCTATTTCCACAAACTAGGAATATGAAGAGGAACAAGCCCATTATAAGAATTTCATTTTAATTTCCTTGGTCTTTGACCCATCACATTCATATAGAAATCTCAGAATAATAAGAACACAAACTCATGAAATAATTTTCCAAAAGATCTAAATCCTCTGTTCCTCCAAAATACAATTACAAAAGACAGAGAACCAGACAAAGTAGTCTTTAGGAGATTACAAGACCCATCTCCCCAAAACAGAGATGGGCTTTTACAATCCTTGCTCTCTCTTTTATTCCTCAAAATCCAACTTGTTCTTCAGCATCATCGCACCTTAATTTACATGTACATCTTTCAGTTTTACAGTAACAAAAAAATCTTAACCTGAATAACAACATCAGCAGAGATTGACGACCATGATCTTGTATATACAAAAATTTTACACACGCGTTACTCAAAGACCCCAAAAAAGATTAGTAAAGCTCCTCCTCCTCCTCTTCCTCCTCTAGATTTATCCCCCAAAAACAGAGACCCTCTTCATCATAAAACTTAGCTTGTGCTTCTGAGGATTTCTGTGTTCCTTAAAATTGTGTAGTCAGTTTAAGCTACAGAAGGGATGCTGCAGTTCCTGCGGTCCCTGCTAAGACAATCAAACCCTTCAATTCTAGCCAGCGGCTTGTCGCCGGACTTCATCCGCACACAAACTCCTCCGCCGCCGCGAACGGCAGTCGTCGGCGAAAAAGGTCCCACCTTGCTGTTATTACCAAACTGCTCATCTTGTACGACCGGATTTGATGCCCTGCTCGGCGGAGACCCGCTGAAGAACGGCGGCGACGAAGCCAATTGCTTCGTGGATCCACCATCTCCCTGTATACGAAAAAACAGAGCACCAAAAATTCAAGATCAGATATTTACCTCTGAAGTTCTCATTTTTATTGAAAACTTGTGCTATTTTGTTAAAAAAAGAAGAATACAGTTACCTTGTTGAGAATCAGATCGTTCAACGACGGATTTAAGGCGCTTAAACGACGCGGTTTTGGGCAGAGAACTGAATCCACCATCTTCATCCCCTCCAACTCGTAGCCTCCTACCATGGCGTTTTGCTCACAAGCGAATCTGTTCATATTTCTGAGAGTGTTTCTTAACCGATCAGAAACGCCTGCATATAACCAAATCATAATATATTAGATTCAAACTCAAAAAAAAAAAACACCAACTTTGGATCAAAATACGCAAAAAGATTCATCCTTTTTGCAAAACTAAACAAAAAATATGGAGAGAGATGGAGGCAACAACAAACCTCGAGCTGCGGAGGCTCCTCCGAGGAGAAAGAGGGGATTGAATTTGGTAGATTTGGGGAGATTTTTCTCTTCTCTGTTTTGGGGTCAGAGAGAGATAAGAGGATGGGTTGCCTGGCTAGGATTTCACACAGGAAAAACAAACAATATAAGTGAGTGTTAAATTAAGCTAGTGTTGTTTCAACCAAAAAAAAATTTAGCTAGTGTTGTGTGCTTCTACGCCGTTGATGAGATTGACTATTTTTCATATTTGGGTGGGACAGTTGATTGACCCAGATTTGCTCCATTCCACGTGATACGCGTACAGGTCTTGTTCTGTCAATGTGAGATTTGCAGATTTGGAGATTCCTCCGTAATTATATCAAATTTTATCTATACTATTATTAAGGATTTTGAAGAGAAGAGAGATCGTTTCCACTTTTACGAATTCTTCTAAAAATATCATTTTCAGTATGAAAAAATATAATTATTTAAAGGTGAATTAATAATTAACTAAATAATTTTAAACACAAAATTTCTCAGAAATCTTCGGTTTCTCTCCCTTTTTTTTTCTCTACATAAAACTGTAAAAACTGTTTATCCCCCATTTGTCAAAATAAATCGGGCGTGCGCATTTCCTAATTATTTTTTAAAAGAAAGCATATATTGTGTGCAATGGGGGAAAATATCTTCATTGTGACTTATACACTACATGTGCATTTGTTGCTACCAAAATATACCAATATTCCAAATCCATTCAGATATTTGGTCAATACATTTGGTTCAATAGGGAATTAGGGACTGCGAGAGAAACATGGGAGTGGGTAAACATGGGAATGGCACTAACATGGAGAATGACTGATCGTCGACGAGTGAGGAAGTGAGAAACAGAGAGGAACGAAAAGAAAATATCGTTGTCGGCTACTAAACCAATTTTTTTCAATACATATGTATATATACATGTACTTTTTTTTTGTTTAAAATCCTAGATGGGGTGTAGCATATCTCAGCCCACCTCTAGGCCTGTCTCTGTGTGTAGGGCTTTGTTTTATCGGGCCGAGTAATTCAGTAAAGTTTTTGTACTGCTATCACGTCTTCAATGAAATATTATCGACTATCTAAAAAAATAGGGGTGAGTAAATGGATAGTTGAATGAATATTGGATTGAAATCTAGACTCTAGAGTTTATGAGTGATCAAGTTTTCGGCTTTTCGCAAAGAGTTGGTCAAATTGATTGAAAGACGCTTCAAATAAAAGGTTACTTAGAGCATCTCCAACAACATCACTCAAAATATTGTCATTTTGTTCAAAAATATACTTCAAAGCTATTTTAGCTAATCAATTTTTTGCTCCAACAACATTACTTATACAATATTATAGTTATATTTCAACAAATGCTTAATTTTGATTTGTTAATTTAAATAAATAATTAAATACATGTAAAAATTGTAATATAAATTGAAATAATTGATTACACTTTTGTTTATTCTCATTACCTATATTTTTACTTTTCCGTATAAGAATAGGGAATAAAAAATTAAAATTTAGAGATTCCCTAATCCCTAAGATAGAAATTGATATAGGGGATCTATTGGAGATAATATTTTATAATAATCTCTATATTATTGGTAAAATTCTTATATAAAAAACTTTTGGAGTTACTCGTAGTCTCAATAGATCAATTGACCAACTTCTTAGACTTTTAGTAGGACATACTTAGAAATATACTAGGTAACTTTCTATTGCAACTAGGTCATCAGATATCTTTTTGAAACATGTTCATTAGGGTATGCTACAAGACTAAATGAGTTTGGTATCATTTTTCTCAAATTCAACTTAACAATTAAAGAAGAATTTTTTAGCATTGGGGTTGCTTCGTTGGCCAAGGCGATGAACTATCCGTGATGAGTCAGATTCAAATCCTAATACTCCCTTCTATCGTTCAATTTTTTTCTTCTTCCTTTGACCAAGACATTATTGCACAACAAAAAGCACCATAATGATGGCTCTTCTAGGTTTCTTTTGTGCATCCGTGGAAGAAATTTTCGCTCTCTCATTGCAACCTCTATGCGACATCTTTCTTCACTAATGTTGCCTCCAGGGCGTCCACGTTTGACGCCAGTTCCTCATCTCCTTATCGCGAGTTGGTCTCTACTTCGCTTGTTTCTCCCCGAGGAAGTTTGAAAGCGGTGCTCGGGCTGGGTTCAATTTTGTTCAGTCGTCCTACGCGAGTGAGAATCAAGTTGTCTTCAGGAGACGTGAATGCCCTTGTTAGAGTGAAGGTGGTCGGAGGCGCGACACAGGTGATGCCATTATCCTAGCGGTGTTTTGCTCCTTCGGATGCACGAGTGTTTTTGACATCAGCAGTCGTCGGGCGACGATGCTCTTTGGATGAGTGTTAACCTGGCAGTGGTAGTCAGGGTTCTGTGGCCGTGGTGAGTTGAGTTGGGGGGATGGTTGTCCGAAGGTGGTGTCTCGGTTCCCTTGGATTGGGCGAGTCGGTGATCCTGCTCCGTGTTTTTTGGGGAGAAGTTTGGGCTTCCATGCTTTGGAAGACTCCTTGGCCTATGGTTGTTGCGTTGGGATTGCTAGGGTTTTTGTGGTCTCTTTAGGCTTGAGACCCAGGTGGATCCTTTCCTTGGCCCAATGGTGGAATAGATTTGGTAAATGTGATGGTTTTAATATTTATGGCGTATTTGCATTTTTGGTGGATTGCGAGACTTAGTGAGGTTGACATACCTACCACAATTGAGTGCTCAGAAGTATTGTCATCCATATATATCTTTGATTCTCGTGATTCAACAGCGATGAAAGTAAGCCTACATTCATCGATTTGTATGAATATCAAGTTTAGTGCTAGTAACTGTAATATGGTAGCATAAAGATTTGTATTTTACGGTGACATTCATTATGAATGTGTCACCTTCGCTCTAGAGTCTGTTATAGATGCCCAAATTGTGACCTTAGTAGTATTATTTAATAAAATTACCTTCCTGCTTTTCTGGAAGGTTGTTTTCTTCAACAACAAAAAATAATGAAGAATTTTTTTTGATTCAATTGAAACAAGGAATTGCTCCATTTGAGAGTGATATTTCAAAAACTATTCTGGTTTGACTGATTAGAATGGAATAAAATACCATCCTTTTCCTACAAAATTCACTTGTGCAACAATATTTCTTATATGATTTCAATATGTTGACTAAGTTGGAATGACCCATTCGTATCAACTTTCACGTAAATTGTAACAATTCTTTTGTTGTACACTCAATATATATTGCCTTGTCATCAAATAATAATTACAAGTGATTGAGTTGGTAAAAATTTAAGTGAAGACATCCCTTCCACTTAGGTTTAAATCCCGTCAATTTTCATCGAAATTGAATCTCAATACACTATATTTTTAGTGGTCAAAGGAAATACACGAGTATCTCGGTACAAATTAGTCTCTAGCCTAAAAAACAGTTTACAATTATAGAATTTAATTGCTAAATACTTTTCAAAATGTATTATACTACGCAGAGAAAAAGGCAAGAAGTGAGTTATTCCAAGCTGGAAAGGGCAGACATAGTGTGGGAGTCCACAACCCTACCTGGCTACCTCTATTTTCTTTTTGTAGGTATATGATTATTGACACATCTTATTATTATGAACAAAATATGGATAGAGATCCATACAAGTGAAAAATGAAGATGAAGAATAAGATGAAGAACCAAAGTGATATCATGGACTCAGGTAAAAAAATGCATATGCATTTCATTATTTTTCACTGAGAATACATAACTAGTCTTCTATTACTGAGCCCCTGGATTGACAGTTTATATGATCTGTTTTATCAAAATACCATATATGTTTGTAAAACTTTTTCCAAATCATACCATTGGTCATTTGTTATATGTAAAGTGTATTTTTCTTTTACATAAAAACAAAGTTTTACTTATCTTGAATTAAGGAAGATGTTTATAGAGTAAAAGAGTTTTTTGTGTGATCACCAAGTTTGATCACTTGGCCAAGAGTTGAGTCACATTTTAGACAACTCTGTTTACCTTATAAATGACTCTGTGTGGTCTTCAAGATTGTATACTTGGTTGAGATGGTTCCACCTCTCTCTTATGTGTCACATTATTTGACATATATTTAAAATATCTTCTTTATGTGGTGACCAAGCCTCTCAAAGCATTTAAATAAAGTGTTTTAAGTTTTGTTTTCAAAAAACTTAGTTAAACTTTCAAAAATATTTCATTCTTATTCTAAGATGAAGATATTTTCTAAAGTAAAATAGCTTTGTGTGACTTTTAAGTTTCATCACTTGGTCTAGATTAAAGACTATTTTTTTTTACTCTTTTGAATGCTTGGTCGAGCTTCATTTAGGCCTCTCACATAGGACACTTCATTTGTCCTATATAAATGGGTAAGCTCACATTGCATCAAATAGGTTGTTTGGCTTAGTATTTTGCTAGGTTGTTAAGATGTAGAAACTATCATAGCATAGTTTCTTTGTTGAGTCTAAGTTTGTGCTTGTTCTTTGTGTTATACTTTATTTTTTAAAGACTACACAAAAATTCTTTAACTCATATACATTCATCTTGCATCCATGAGATCAGATTGGTAGTATAAGCAACCCAATAAGTGTTCTAAAGAACCAACTTTGTGATAGTTGTGTTATGGAAATAAAGCTTCTAACATCTTTGTATGAGGAAACGAAGAAACAAGACCGAGTGTATTTCAGACCAAGTGTATTTCAGACTGGTATGACAAAAAAGTTGATAAAAGTCTATTCACGCACCCTCTAGGACTTTCACTTTTCCACTTACATACTCTGCCTTGGGCTCTACAATTGATAAGGATTTCTTGTTTCTTTGGGTCGAGTTCAACTGGTAACCCGTAACCTGATTCCTTATCAATTTACTCCTCTAAGTAGCCAACAGTGGTCCATTGGAATTCAATAATTCGAATAGGAATAATGGAATATGATCCATGCCCCAACTTACATCTTGCCATAGGGTCACTTGGTTCAGTTGGTTGTAATCTCATGTCACTAGCCAATGGTTTACATGGCTGTAGTGGGTTGCTCTCTCTCGCTCTCAAAGGGTAAGATGGTATCATAGCTTTCTTGCACCAACTTACCAATAAGCGTGCCAACTCGAAAACAAGAATGTCACAGATGAAAACTCCCGTCGTTCTTGGTCCGGGTTGACATTACTAGATATGTAACTTATGTTATAGTTATGTAACTTGGCTAATAACTTAAAAGTAATGCTCGAATTCAGACACCAATTGTCGTCCAACCTCGAAAAAAGAAGAAGTAATGTTCGGATGATGTGCAATCTACAGAACTGTCGCAGCTAAACAGAGTGCGATGACAATCAGGTAATAAAAGTCAAAACCACCCAGGAGCTGCTCATATGGGATGATCCCATTGGCCATAATATTATGAGAAATCCGTACAAAGCGGCCCATGACTGAAGATGACCTTAGGGCCCATTTATGTTGGCCACCCGAGTTACAACCCATTTTGATAGTTAATCCCTCTCGTGACTCGTGAGTAGGGTCCTCTCCCAAGTTCTCAATCATTTCCTTAGAAATTCCATTTTCTGTGGCTCGTTGTCAAACACAAGTTAATGTCTTCGAATAGTCCTAGACCGAAGATCCATCAGGTTTCATCTTTCTCAGTTTCAGTTTCCTGTTTTAGGTGTTTCATAGATAGCAAAGAGAAAGAATGAGAGGAAGGAAAGTGGATTTCGGCATAAAAAGAAGAAAAAGCAAAAATCCTTGGCGACAATTTCATTGCTGATCGACGATGTACTTGACCTAATCTTTGGCAAAATTAAGAAACAACGTGATCGGAATTCGTTCTCGATGGTCTGTAAGCAACGGTGCAGGGTGAGACGTCTTAGCGTAGAATCTCTTTGCATTCTATATTTCAGTTCGGACTCTTGTGCTGGGGCACTAGCTAGTTTCCCAAATTTGGTTCATTTGGAAGTAAATTGTATTAGCTCCAGTGCCCAAATTGAGACCATATCCCAAACATGCCCCAATCTTGAGGTCTTTGGGCTTTATGGTAGTGGATTGCACTTGGGGAGATGTCCAGAGGCTTTGGGAATTGGATGTCCCAAGTTGAAGTTAGTTTTCCTTTTTTGGGATAAGGTTGGGCATGCTGGAGTTACTTGGCTTGTGAATTCGGCGCATAACTTGTCGTCATTGGAATTGCACTCTAACTTGATCGGGGACGCAACCCTTGGAGTAATTGGGTCGACTTTCATTACCACTTTGGTGTTGGATGGATGTCATAACATTACAGATCACAGATTGGAGTTGTTGGCGAATGAGTCGCCAAGGTCTAGTAGAACCATAACAACAACGGGTGTTGTCATATGCAGTAAAATTACCGATACTGGGGTGGAGCATTTGCTGAAAATTAGTAGCTTGGAGCATCTAGAACTGTCTCAGACGAAAGTAAAAATCACTGAAGTTATAGTTGTGTAGGGATGAGAACGGGTCGAGTTTGGGTAACTAAATCTGAACCCAAAATCAACCTGTTCGACCGAATTCGAAAAATTTTAGTTCGGATTTTCACCGACCCGAACCCGGTAGATATCTAATATCTGAACTCGAACTGTTTACCCGAATAAAAAAAAATATATATATAATAGGATTATATATATACTATTCTATATAAAAAATATTTAAAAAATTAGATATAAATTATAATAATAAATTTCATTTAAAAAAATAGGCGGGTCGGGTTTGGATTCGGTAGATGCATATCCATACTCAACCAGAACTTATCACAATTTGGGTCGGGTTCGGGTAGGTAAATACTTGATACCAGTTATTTACCTTAAAATAGGATTCGTTCAGGTTCGGGTCGGGCGAATACCTGTGGGTTCGAGTTATTTTGTCATCCCTATAGTTGAGGCAATCTCCAAAATTCAAACCCTCTCTAGACTCTAAAATTGAGTTATCTTCGAGTATCGGACACTACAGTTGTTGCCCTTGCACAAAAATGCTGCAACTTGGATGAACTTGATTTACAGGGATGTCCAAAGGTTACCGGATCTGGCATTCGTGCATTTTTCAACTCATAAATACTCGAGGCGGCTTGTATTGCTGGGCTTGAGGAGGGTTGGTCTATCTGAAGTGGAATATCTAACACTTAGATGTGCATCATTGGAACCTGAATTTGTTTTGGTGGATGGATATCGAATAGGTAGGGGTGGGCACGGGACGGGTCAGGTCAATATTTAGTTGTCCCTATCCTTATCCCGAATGGAACAGGAAGGGATTGGACATTTTAAAAGTCCGTCCCGATCGTCTCGAAATCAGAACAGAACGAGATAGGAAGAGACGGGTCAAATTTTGGATTTAATTTAAAATGAATAATTAATAGAGTTTTTAACAACAAAAATCTAAATGAGATGGGATGGACCAAGTTTTGGGCACAATATATGATAAACACATTTTGTTAGGACCTAAAAATGTACAATTGCATAACGTAATACCGTTTTACTTGATGTTTAATTAAAAACAATAAACTGACAAGTACTCATTTTATGTTTAATTGATATATTTAGTTCATATTAGGCTAATTTTATTTTTTAGGTTGGATATTTTAAATTTGATATTTTAATATGTCAACACTTTATAAAATAAAGGATAAAATAGACAAAATATATTATGCGGGACGGGACAGGTCTATCGGGATTTCAAAATCAAGACCCAATCCCGTCCCGAAAAAATGGGTCAGGACGGGATGAAATAGTAAAAATTTTAATTTTCGTCTCATCCCGTCCCGAACGGGTTCGGAACGAAATTGGGTCGGACTCAAGATTTATGGGATTCGTGCCCACCCTTATGAATAAGGGGTCCAACTTGGAGCACTCAATTGATGCACGCCAACAATAGAAGTGTCATCAAGTGTGAAGATAATTAGTTCCATGTCAGAGCTCTTCATGGACATTAAGTTGTAAGACTTTGAGTTTCTTTGAATATTTATCAATTTTAGCATCGAAGTTTCGCTTTATAATTTCTTTCATATCGAAAAAAAATATATCTAGAGAGTCGAGAAACTAATCACATTCATGATATAGCTAAGGTTAAAGATAGTTAATTGATATGTTGGACTTTATTCGCTAGTACAAAAACGTCGATAAACAACAATTTTTACACAACAGAAGAAATGCTTTCTGTTGTGTGAATTAGAAATTGAAAAAAATTGAGTAGACACAACATATATGTCTGGCCGTTGTAGTAAGACTATTGTTTGTGCTACAAAATTTTATTTTAGAGACTGATTCTAATCGGGGACATGTTTAGACAACATAACTTATTTTCTTCTGTTGTCTGAGTTTTAGTATCAACGACTCACACAACAGAAAATGAGTTATATTTTGTTATGTTGTGTGATGAAGTAGTCTGATTTGGATCAAATAATACTTGGATAACTTATTAGTATGTTAAATTGTTTGATGAATAGTATAAAAATTTGTGACTTTAATTGAAACAACATATTGAGATAGATATGTTGTTTATGTATTGAGTTCAAATTTTTAATCATTCATGCAAAAAAAAAAAACAAGTTAAATCCTCTAAATGCGGCAACATAAAACATGCGGCTCTTTCTATTTTTTTGTCGCACTCGCCTCAAACAACCTAAACCATTATCTTACTCTTTCTCTTTAATTCTCTCGCCCTTGAGCTCCGACCACTACTCCACCTAATCGGCGAAAACCTCCTTCTCTCTCTCTCTCTCTCTCTCTCATCTAGAGGTTACGTCTTCTTCGCCATGGTACCACACCACTCTCCAAAACCCAATCATTTCGAGGCCAAATTATTGAAGCTCATGAGATCTGATTACTCCACCACCACTAACACCATGACTAAAGATTCAACATCCTTGGGCAAACAACAAATACGAAGAGCAATGCCTCAGCCTCGCTTGCTCTCAGCCAAATAAAATAAGGTAGCAAGACTAACTATAATCTCACTTGTTACAAAAATTTCATCCAAATTGACGACCATAACCTTTTTTTTTCATATCCCAGGCTCATCGAGGTCAAACCCTCTCTCTTTGAGAAGCTCTAGGTTGGGTGCACCTCCGACATGGACATGTCAGTCAATTGGATTTTGTTTTTTGTTTGGTTCTGTGAATTTTTGGATTGAGTGTGTGATGTTTCTAGTTTTGCAGGCGAGACTTAAAATTGAGGAACCAGAACCTGGGCTTACTGTTAATTCATTGATAGTCCAAAGAAAGGTCTATTTCGATCTAGTTTTTAATGGTGGTATGTAGTTTTAGTGAGAGACTCTTGACATTTGCTCTATGATTGTAAATTTGTGATTGTTTTAGTTGAGACTTGAAAAAGTATAATGTTGTTATCATTGTGTGCAGATACGGGAACACAGTTAAGAAAAGAATATCCAATTGTTTGCTTCATGAGCCGTGTCCACGACGCAGAACTTAAACTCTGTGTTGGTAGTAATCTCAAACTTGCTATATGGTGCTTAAAGTGAGCAAGTGGTTCTTAAGCTTTGTATCATTTTTTATTTACCTAATTCTAGTCGTCGTGTTTGTTTTTTTTAAACATACATGCATATACTGATAATATTAATGGTGTTGATGAGCACTAATAAAACTGATAGGAATTGATGATATTCGTTAGTGATATTTTTTAACCCGACTACTTATGTAAGCCATAACTTGACTATTGTTAGCATGTGTGATTGTGTCTATCTACATATTGTCATTTTCAATATGGATCGAAATTATTGATGACAGTTGTAGTTTTGTTCTTGTGTTTTATGTTCCTGATGCTTAAAGGTTAAGGCGTCACTTTTTATCTAATTTCCTTCCACTTTAGGCAGAATATGTTGTTGATTGTGTACACCAACTATAACCTTGACAGGAATTTCATCACCTATTAAAAAAAACCTGAAATTTGGTTCTTCTTTGTTTTTGGGTCAGTGAATCCTAAGATTTATAATGAAATTATGAAATGAGTTATACTTTGTAGATTTTAACATATAGTGTATTACCATTGTGGTCTATAATGTATTTATCCAATATCATGTGAGATTTATGTATGCACTCAAATTTTAAAAAATATATGTACTTCGGTATGATTCTAAGCTTCAAATATTGATGTCAGAATTTTGCATGTCTTTTGACTCTTTTCAGATGCAGCAAATAAACAAAATCAATAGAAGTATGGTTTTCGCTTTTATATTTATGCACTTGGTTAATTAACTCGTCTAAGTTACTTTTTGTCTGACTTTTGGTCCATCAAATAAACAATTCCTAGTGTTAAAACTCTTGGGGTAGTGGTCTGGGGTGAGTCCCAATATTCAATTCTTGTCTTAATAAGACCTCTTTGTTTCAGAATTAAACTTTGCAATATAGTAAGTCTATCCCCTAGTTGTTCGCATAGGAGAAGTCTTGACCTCTACATATGATCTATTTGGTGCAAAATTAAACTCTGATGTGTAGATTTCAAAACTAAGATTGTAAACAGTTATGTACTCTTTCTTATGCAGTTTCAGCTTCATATACATCACTCTAGTTCGAGTATCGAATATAGTTGATTTGAACATGCCTAGTGTAGTTATGCACAACTGAAACCTGTTTTTGTGGGTGACAAATAAATGAACAAAGTACTCTGATATTTAATCATGGTGTTTTTTTTCCTGAAGTGAATAAGAATTATTAGAAGAAAGTCATTGATAAAAAAACTAGCTCCTACATACCATGAGGAGTGCCTCTCATACTAGAACCAACAAATTCTCTCCCGTTTTATGATTTCTACTGTTGTAAATAAGTTGACGAGTGTTTTATATTTTCATTTCAGGTCCTGGCAGATAAGAATATGGAAGACGGTAATATTGAGGCTGCTCTGAAGCTTATTCAAGTAGTTTTATCATAATTGCAGAGGGCATGTTGATCAGTGGGTTGAGCCATATATTAGTCACATTTGAACGGCTACGACGCTCAATATATTGCAGAAGTTAGGTGTTCATTAGCAGCAACTCCATCAGAAGATCACTTTGTGCTTGTTATTCCTTTTTGCAAACCGAGGAAACTAGCTAGTTAGTTAATGTCTTTAGGTGGATAATTTGGTAGAAGGACTAGTATCTTTATATGTATGATCATTTTGCACATTGAGGAGAGTAGCTTTTTATTATGTGCATTTGGTATTAAGTTGATTTTTCATATATATTGTTTCCATCATATAATTTATGATGAATTTTCAATCATGAGCTTCTAATATGTTACACAAAATTGGTAACAACATATTAAAAACTAACTTTGATGGCTGACAACAATTTAAAATACATATTAGAGTAAGTATAAGTTGTCTAATGTCCTTTCCAACAACATAACTACCAAAGCTTTGTTGTTACAATAATTAATAGATATGACTTCAAACTTATTATAAAGTTATAGTTTCACGTAATTTAAGACACCAGAATATAAGTCATATGTGTAGTAAGAAAAACATACAAACAACATAAATTAAATAATTTTTGTTGTTAATGTGGAGGAGTGATGACATTCTAACATCTGTCTCGTTTATATAAGTAGTTATAAGCTACATGAAGCAACATATAACGTAGAAAATAGGGAAATTTTGGTTCTCAATAAATAACAGACAGCTAAAATCCTCTGTTGTTGAAGACAACTTACAACAATAAAAATTATTTGTTGTCCAAGATTTTATCATTCGATAATGCAATAGATAACAACTAAGCACCTATCAGACAACAGAACAATTCAGTTCTCTATCGAGCTTTTTGGCCATTGATTCTATCCTTTTGAGTACTGCCCTTCTTATTCCCCTCTACATCTTGCTTTTGTTTTGCATGCTTCAGCTCAAATCTCCCTTCTACTTCTAGATAAACCTAATTAAAAAGCTAAAGTCTTACCTCACCCCTCCTCCTTTGTCTCTATCTTCATGTTCCTTGCTTTGTTCCTTCCCTTTCAATATTCATGAATCGCACACATATACCATCTTTACACTTCGTCAGTCATGCATTCCAAATCTCCTCCAAAATCCTCGTCACTCCACATGTGCTTGTTTGATCTGTAGGGTCCCTAAGCTAATAGGATCCATAATATTTACAAAAGGTTACCTCAGCTCAGCTAGGGATATTCATCTTGTACAACACAACACATGGATATTGATCATGATCTAGTCATTTAGCAATTTTACATGAGGGGGTGGTGGGTCTGTCACTGTGCTGGGAAGAAAAGTGGTGTGGAATCTCTATGGTATTTCCCATCCATGACTCTCACTTTGCTCATCTTCTCTTCACACCAGTGCAGCTGCTCTGCACTCAAGTCGCTCATTCTCAATACTCTGGAAACCAGTTTAAGGTCTATTAGACCTAGTAGTATCTCCATCTCTTCCTCCACCTTTAAGCTCTTCTTTCTCAGACATTTGTGGGAACGGCGAAGGTCTTTGATCTTCATCTTCTTCTGCTCACGGAAGTGAAAAACAAATTAAAAACCAAGAAAATCTCGAGTATTTTCATTCAAGAAATCATTTTGTAAGATGACTTTTTAATTGTGTCATTTGTGTGAGTAACATTTTTGTTACAAACTTTATAATGATAACATAATGAAATGGTAATAAAGCATCTACTTACCTTTTGGTTAACTTTCTTCATGAGATTGAGAAGAGTTGCATCAACTGGACCTCTTCGTTTTCTTCTAAACATGGCGGATATCTTTTGGCAGGGTTTCTCTTTATCAGCCTTAAGAAAGTCCATGAACGTTCGGATTCCATCTTCCATTATCATTAAAAATGCAGCTGTGGAGATTCTTGAGCCAAAACTTTCTTCCTTTTCATGATCATCATCCTCTGAAGCTTAAAAATAAAATAAGAGACTACATTAGTTAATTTGTTTGATGGATCCCTATACTCTAGAATATGCATTTCTTGATACTGTTACATGATGGAACTTCAACTTTAGCTGCTTTTCTGCACATTCAAATTGCTAAAGAAAATGGGGTAGCATGATGAATCAAAAGAAGTTAAAGTGCAAATGACTGTATGTGTACCTCGATATTCTGGAACTTGAAGTAGCTTTGGGGCCAAAAGCCTCATCCTTGCATAAATCTCAGGTCTCCGGCCCTGCTCGTAGGGCTCATTCTCTATATATCTCTGCAAAAGAACTTGGAATTGCTGAAACTGCTGCGCAATCCGGCCAGGACAGCCAGGGTCAAAATCGCTACGGGATGAGGCCCTTTTCTGTTCGAATTTTTTGTAGTTCCAGTTAAGTGCTTCCCAAGTTAGGCATATTTGAGCAACATAAACAGCCTCTAGTTCATGATAAGGGTTGTGGCGTGTATCAGATGGCTTTTTAGTTGCTAATGAGATTCTATGAACAATTCTCTCTGAAATTGATCTTGGACACACTTGAATAGACCTCAGTGATTCTGAAGAAGACAAAAACATTAAAACAATTTTCAAATCCAGTTAAAGTTAAGCCTGTAATATAATGTTTAGAACCAAAAATTATGTAGCTAGAAAAATTAATGACCTGTTTCATGGAGTTTTTGGGCACTAACTCTGTCTAGGTACATCATTTCCTCATCGTATTTCTGAAAGACCGTGTATGACTCCCACTTCGGACAGCTTCTGCGCGACGAGGAAGAAAATGGATCTTCTGTGCCAGAATCCCTACAGTTGATTGAGCTTCTCCATTCAGAAGAGCTCTTTGAAGTTGATCCAACTGTTGAATCACCAAAAATTTCATCCTCTTTGTCTTCTTGAACTCGGATTAATTTCTTGGCCTCTGACTGGGGCGGTGCAAACACTATAAAGTTTTCCTCCCCGGATAAATGTGTCTCTGTATTGCTTTCAGTAATCTGATCAGAATCATCTTGTTTATCTGTAGAAATAACATTAAGCAATGTCAGATTGCATATTGTATATGGAAGCATTAGAAGTACAACATGTGACTAGTTAGTGTAACAAACCTAGTTGTTGCTTGATAGAATGTGACAAACGACCGTCACATCTTTTGTCATTTCTCTTCCTCAAGTCATTTCTGTGTAGGTCTATGGTGATCGGAGAAGTGGTCCAGACTCCATCATTCGAGACAGAATTGCTAACCGGAGCACTATGGTCTTGTGCTGATTCCGAATCTTGTGACATATCATCTGCGTCATGGTCTTCCTCAGTTAAGCTCTCGCGGGTGCTAATGAATTCTTGATCATGAGAAGAATTACTCTGATCCCTCTGAAGGTCTTCCTTAGGCAAAAACTTGAGTGCTTCACCTCCATGAAGGATGTCTGCCACCAGATGATCGTTTTCAGTGTAGTACTGATTACCATGTACATCAAAACTGTTCCCGTCTTCTAATTCTACTTCTTCCTCCTCCTCCACTTCTTCATCCGAACACATATAGCTTTCATATCGATTCTGGTTCCTGCAAAGACACAGCAAGTTAAAGAATGAAAACCAAAGGAGTGAAGAAGATTTAAGTACGTAGTTATATAGCTAGCTCGTAGCATGCAAAGTTTGAGACCTTGGGAATATAGGGTTGCTGCCAACGAAGTAGAAGAACTTGGCAAGAACAATGGAGGAGACATAGAGAAAGAGGAGGAGGAGGCGGACGGAGGCTGAAGTATTGTAGAAGAGCCTAACAAGTGCTTCCTCTGTTGAACATGGCATTTTCTAATTCCCTTTGGAGCTCCAAAAATGAGTTTCTATGGGGACTCCTCCTTCACAAAGAAAAGCAAAACAAAGTGGAGTGCTACCCCCTTCAAAAAAGCTAAAGTTTGTGCTTTGGTTGCTTTCGTAAAATCTCTTCCCTGGTCAAATTGGCTCATTTGTTTCTCGAATATTTTGTCTAAACTGTCCTCAATCTTATAACTGTAATGTATTAAGAATTTCCCTGTAAAATTTGTGTTTAGATAACTAAACAGAAGATCTAGATATTGAAGGATATTACTACTCCGAATAGCAAATATGGTTGTAGAAGCAAGTGAAAATACGTACACAACAGAGTTTTCAATTTAAGAAAATTTCTTCATTACAAATATCCTTGATTCAAAACAGTATATATATATATATAGCTCATGAGTTTGCGTCTTTGAAACTGATAGTTTTTTTTTCAACAGTTTCATTCATATTGTGTTTGGAGATTTTCTTATGATGATGTTTGGTCAAGTTAGGATGAAACTAAAAGCACAAAAACCTTGTATTATAGTGTGTGCTTACATTAGAATACCTTCATTTTCCTCTATTTTCCTGTTGTATCTAGTGTGGCAAATCAAGCAAGGCGCTTTGGTAGACATACATGCATGACACTTTTCAAAAGAAGTAGTAAGATATATGTAATTTCCCAAATTAAATTGTGAAATATATGTTGTTAATACTTAGTGGAGGCTTGAAGGTATTAGTATTCTTTGCCTCCTAAATTGTAATTGAATAAAAAAGAGCCTTTCGTAAAGTACAGGGATGGGCTGTTGCCAAATTGGAGTTTCTTTGGAAATCATACATCCTAGAAGTTTCTTTTTATCTTTTACTTTGTCACTAAGCTTTCTCCGCAGAAATCATTGTACGTCCACCTACTTACACTCTGGGAGAGAGGTTAGATTACTAGAGGAGTCACGAATCAAGTCCATCTTTTAGTTCACTAATCTGAATCTAAATTGCATTCTCTCTTCTACAAGCCCAAAACCCCAATTTGAAGTAGCCTATTCTCCAGGATTTTCAGCATGCACATATGATCATATCCACTCATGCATGAAGCCCAAACTCAAACATGCCGGTGGACTTTGATGAAATTTGCTGTTAGGTTTATGTATTTCATAACTAAAGAGATCATATATAGTGAGCTTCCTGTTGGAAAAATGATTCATGCAAATGTGATATGATATGTCTGAATCGAAGTTTGATTCTCCTGGCCTATTTATCATGTTCTGTCTTGAAACGAATTGAATCGATCGAGTTGCACATGTATATATTTGCAAATATTCATGTCTGATTAAGATCAGCTACATGTGACATATATGTAATAATTTGTATAAAAAAAAGGACATATATGTAACAATTAAATGATATTGTAGATTCATAATCAAACTTAATTTGGGATATGTAGAACGTTGTAGATTTAAACAACGTGACACATGCTGAAATGCAGATCTTCTAGAAACCCTAGGTGGCTTACTATTCACATCAAAAGTTCTACGTTAGGATTGAAATTTATGATCAGAAGCTTGGAAAGACAAAAGGTGATGATCGAATGATGAAGAAAACGCTTACCCAAACTATCCAAAATCCCAGTCGTGTGGGTTGGTGACCATTTTTAACCACTCGATCGATCTCTTACTCTTGGTCTTAGTCCTAGTCTTGGTTAATATTTTCTCACCCCATTATTAACTTTCAGAAAGTAGTCAAAAGTACGTATACAAGTTACAGCCATGCACCTACATATTACTTGAAAAATATATTAAAAAGATCGATCTCAAGCTGTCGATTCCTCAATATTCTGCTCATTACTGTCATTAACATGCCCAAAAAATAGAAGCAGCTCAATCATGCGAATATATTTATAGGTCGATCATGATCTTATAACAAGATAGACTTGCTCAGTATACGTATAAACGTAGTCTTCGATCACTTAGCTCGCTGTTTGAGTTTTGATGCATGCGGCATGCCCTTAATTTGTAATCCGGAGTTTGTAATCCTGAGAATGCTCACCACAAGATTGTGTTCGATACGATATACTAATCTGGTAGCTAATTACAACACAGCTTATCTAAATTAAAGTCCTTCTCAGAAGATAAATTAGACGGATTACCAAACCAATATTTTGTAACCAAAATGAGTAAACAGAGGCAAAAATATCCTACATTAATCACAATCACAGCACATTTGATAGAGGGAATTAGATAAGGAGAGAGATAATATAGACGACGAGAGACGTACGTAGTCGACTAGTGTGAATAATGTAGTAGATAATTAATTAATTGATTGATTACATGCGGTTATAATCAGATAATTCAAGTAGCTAATGACATACATGCTATAATCAGTATATTAGTATTAGTATATATGTATATAATATGAGGAGAAAATGATGGTATAGTAAATAGCCAAACATATTTATGTATGTTCCCATCAGGATTTAGGAGCAGTAGAGTAGATAATTGGCCGATTCAGCTAGGGTTTGGTGGTTAGAAATGGGTGAAGGTGGTTGGACACTAGATCATATATATCAAATATATGAAATAGGATACAACAAATCTAACGAAGTAGTGTAACAAAGACAACGTACCTTCGAACTCTTGGGAGTCGTGCCCAAATAATTGCCACTCATCTTGTAGAATCCATTTATTTAGATTCAAAAAAACTTCATTTTCGTATCCACTTCGATTTCGATTGAATTGAATCATTCTTAGTCAATGCGCGCTAACCCTCTTACTTGTTCAATTATCCAATTCACATACACATATAGATATATATAGTAATGGTAGTGGTAGTGGCGATTTTGGTAAATTTGACTTCTGGTTTGCATAAGGAAGAAAAATTTGTACACTATTAGCACAATCTCTGCACCAAATCCATCTTTGTCAAAGTGTTAGCTGTAATTATCAGAATATAAAAAGACTACTGGCGAATGAATATGGCTGCTTCTTCTTGAAGCTTTGATGAGTTATACAGGCCCATTAATACCTCATCACATCATATTCATCATCATCTCTGTCATTTCGTTCTTCGTGCAAGCATCGAGCTTCCGAAGGATCGAAAAGATCGATCAGAGCGATCGACTAGAGCAGTCGAAGATCCAGAACTTCCAGCCAGCTCCTATTTGGTTCATTATAAGCTAGCTAAGTATGCAGGAGAGTCTTCCTCCTGGGTTCAGATTCCATCCTACCGATGAAGAACTGATTACGTACTATCTCTGCCGCAAGGTTTCTGATGTTGGTTTCACATCACAAGCTGTAGCTGTTGTCGATCTCAATAAGTGCGAACCTTGGGACCTCCCAGGTACTTGGATATGAATCAAAGATATCGATCTGCCTTTCATGATTACCCTTCTTCCTCTTCGATTCCTTAATTAGTACACAACATCTTATGTATTTCATCGATCTTATATGTCTTCTTTTGGGTTACAAATCTAGCTGTTTTAGATATAAGGTAGCTGGACTTTTGAATAAATTATCCGCTGATGCAAAGTCTCTGGTCTTTTTTTCTTCTTTCAAAAATGATTTTGATCCAAATTATCCGTCTTCTCCTTAAACCCTAGTCATGCACCATCGCTGATCGCATGTAATGATTAACCAAGGATTTTTTTATGAAACGAAATACATATGTTTGGGAAAGGGGAATTATGGATTTTGTATATACATGTTTATCTGCTTTAAAAAATACTTAAAGCTAGTAAATTAGTTAGCAGCCACATAAATTATAAATGTTCTTAAATTAGCTAGACATATAAGCTGATTAATTACAATTATATTGGTGTAGGCAAGGCGTCGATGGGAGAGAAGGAATGGTATTTCTTCAACTTAAGAGACCGGAAATACCCAACAGGACTTCGGACCAACCGAGCCACAGAAGCTGGGTATTGGAAGACAACTGGTAAAGACAAAGAAATACATCGTCAAGGAGTACTTGTTGGGATGAAGAAAACCCTAGTTTTCTATAAGGGTCGAGCTCCAAGGGGTGAGAAGACCAACTGGGTCATGCATGAATATAGACTAGAAAACAAGCACCATCCCTTCAAATCCTCAGCCTCAAAGGTATGTATATATGTAGGCGCATAAATCTAAATAACTAATTAAATCTTTTTGCTACTAATTATTGAGCTAGTTATATGGGGGTTAAATTTAACTTGACATGATTGAATGAATGCAGGAAGAATGGGTGGTCTGCAGGGTGTTTCAGAAGAGCATAACGCTGAAAAAACTACAACTTACATCGTCCTCACCACAATCTGTCGACTCTCCATGCGACACAAACTCAATAGCAAACGAATTTGGAGACGTGGAGTTGCCAAATTTTATGAACAACATTGCAAATTCGTCTAGTACAGGGTTCATGAGCAACAACATGTCAATTCCACAAGGCTACAATTACAACATTATTGATAATAAGATGATGAACAATAATGATGCCAACATGATGAGTTCTACTCTAAACATGAACTGGCTCGGGGCAAGGGAGGCGGCGGCTGCTACCAGTGCCATTCTTCCGGCAACTTCATCACTCGCATCATGGTCATCTAGCCTCCTAATCCCCTCGAATCTTTCTTCGGTGAACTCCTTGCTACTTAGGGCATTACAACTCAGACATAGTGGTGCTAGTAATAGTACTATATATCAACATCCCATTAGAGATGCAACAGAAGCTGGTGTAGAAGACCATTACGCATCGTTTATGGCGACCCAACAGCAGCACGGTTTGAGGTCTCATCCGTTTCAGAGTGATCATACCATGAGTTCATCAAATCTGCAAGCTTCTTCATCTTCAAAGGATCAATCACAGCAGCATCCGGAGCAACCATTTAACTTGGACTCCATTTGGTGAAGCTGTGCGTGCGCCTGCAGCCTTATCATCATTATCAAATGACATAAGCTAGCTAACATCTTATACGACAATTTTCTACTGTATGTTAATATGCATACGTACGTACATATATGAAAGAAAAGTAATATGACTCAGTAACACAGCCACTCGGATCCGTTAGCCCTGATGAACCTCAATTACCATACAATATTTATATTCGAGCATATATGCATCAAACATTATATTATTGTACGTGTAATAATTTTCAGGTTGCCAAATATAGCTAGCTAGTTCTTAAATAGTACATACGTAGTTAAGTGTAAGTGTGTCTGTGGACGTAATTTCCTTTATTAATCTCAATATTGTATGCATGCTGGGGAAAGGCCTTGTGTCAATCTGTTTTTATGAATGATATATATTTACGGTAACCAGTTCAATCTCTTACCGTATCACTGTTCCTGGTATCTCACTGTGTATCTCGTTCTCATTAGAATAGAAGTAAATATTCTATTAATTTCTAATTTATAGGGGTATTGATTGTATCAGATTGTAATACCTATTTAAGATCATATATCAATGAATAAAATATAGTTTTAGATCATATTTTCTCGTATTTATTTTCTCCTTCAACACGTTATCAACACGACTTGAGGTGATAGCCTTCATCACCAAAAAAAAAAATCCTAACCCTTAAACACCTAAACCTTCACCGCCGTCACCGGAACACCATCACCGTTTGTCGCCGGATTTTGCTTTTTGCTTCAAACTTCTTTTCAGCGAAGTTTTCATATTGAGCTTAACACCCTCAAGGTAAATCAACTAATCTTCTTCAATTTAGAATTAGGTTGTAAAATTTAATTACCACAACACCCTAGATCTAGTTCTAGATTTATGTTGAAGTTTTATACCGTGATTTACTTTTTATGCCCTAGTTCCTATAGATTAATACATATTATAAAAGGTTGAATATTAGTGAAGGTTCTGGGGGAGCCACGGTTATTGGTGAATATCACGGTTAATTATGATTTCACATTGAAAAAAAAGAAAGTCAATCTTTGTGACTATTTGATAGTCATCCCTAAACTTGATATTACTGATCGCAGTTTTTCGATCAGTAAACTAATTACATCTCTTATCTTTTGTAGATAACTGAGTCGATAATGCTAGAATTTGACATCCTTGGCATTCAAGGAGCATAATACCATATATGAGTATTAAATGTTAAGCATACATTTCTTGGTAAACGTCTCACTAATACCATCCAACCACCACCACCTGACACTGAAGCCAACAAAGACACCATAACTCGAAAAGCTCAAGCTCTCATGTTTCTCAGGAGACATATTCATCCTGCTTACTTGTTAAATGATGACCCCGCGGATTTATGGGTAACTTTGCAAGAACGGTTCAACAATGTGCATGACGCACAACTTCCAAATCTCATAGAAAGATGGGATAGAATCCGATTATTAGATTATCCTAAGAAAAATGAATTTTATCAAGATATGATGGAGCTACAGTTTGAGCTTGCCATTTGTGACATTTAAAGACTGACCAAACAATGGTCGAGAAGTCTTTAAACACCTTTCTTACTTCTATGGACACCCTCGCACATCAGTATCACATTGATTATGAGCAAAGAAGACTTTGATTATTCAGTGATC
Source organism: Geum urbanum (assembly GCA_946800695.1). Lineage (NCBI taxonomy): Eukaryota > Viridiplantae > Streptophyta > Magnoliopsida > Rosales > Rosaceae > Geum > Geum urbanum. Next base: position 43,987,465 of record OX327013.1, on the reverse strand, counting down.
TTATGGGTGTATTGACTAAGAAACAGAGGCATCATGAAATTCTTCTCCACAATAATGGTAGGCCAATCGGTACAAAGAAAGTCCATGAAACTTACAACACCGGTGGGAAGGCGCAAAATGATAATGGGAAAAAAGTTCTTAACCTTATCAAACTCGTGGTGATAAAGGATGTAATGACCCATGTGTGGGGTGCCAAGGGAACTAGCTTCCTACATGGGCATGCAATCATATATCGCTCGGGAGTGAAAATGTGATGTGCTTATATGTGAATGCCCACGTCCCTATGATGAGACGCGTTTTGGGGGTAGGTCCAAAAGTAAAACCGTGTGGCGAGGCCCAAAGCGGACAATATCTTACTATTTGGACTGAGATGTGACAGAGGAAGACGTGGTAGATGAGTCAATAGTTGAAATTTAACTTGGACTCTCCATGACCACAACTCCAACAAGAATCAATGCAATTCTGCTTCAAGGAATGGTGGAAATTCTTCATATTCTGCTTCTACTTCTCGCTTGGGACCTTACAATAGGTGTGGTACAACTAATCATATGTATAAGCAATGTAGAGCTCCAAAGGATATTGAGAATGCCTGCAAGATGCGTCAACAATACCAAACAAAGCAAAGGGAGACACACTATGGTGATTATGAGATGAAAGATGGCGGAGAAGCCAATCTAATTGTAGCAGAAATTCCCAAAGCAAGCATAGAGACTATGGATTTTGCTTAGTTTATGTATTAGGCTTATGATTCTACTATGTAATCAAGTTTAGTTTTGTATTTTGACTCCAGTTGTAGTCATGGTTATTGAATAAGAACAATCTGTTGAAGTAAGTTTTGATGTTGGCAAAGTAATAAAATTTATTCCTTTCGGTATTTGAAAGTATTAATAATGGTTATTTACATGCATATTGCTTAAATGATTCAAATTCTACAAAATTTTATGGCATTATGACATCAAAATAGCATAAAAACGAGAAAAAAAAAGGATGGTTTGATATTGGGAAGTTTCGACCAGTCGATGGTAACCCACTGTATCGGTTTCAACACTTTTCAACCTGTCAAAAAATAGTGCACTAAATCTTTTGACCTGTTGAAAGATGGTCTTCAGCCACTTATTAAACTACTTTAACCCGTTGATGAAAATGCTCGACCTGTCAACTGCACGCTACTGTCTCCAAAATGTCACAATTTCGACCTGTCGAAAATTTTCGGATGACTAATCAAAAAAGATATCGAAAAATCGATATAGGTTTTATTTTTTATTCGACCCATCGAAGATTTACCTCGACTCGTTGAATGTCAGCCATAGTGACAATTTTTTATAAAATTTTTGACCCGTCGAAAAAAATCTCTGACCCATCAAAAATGATTATCAAAAAATCAAACTTTATTTTGGATTATATCGACCCGTCGAGTAGATTACTCGACTCGTCGTAAATCCTACCCGGACTTGGTACTTTTGATGTATTTTACATTGGTTTTACTATGTCATATTAGCACTCTTTAAGGTTTACAACTCTTTGGTGAATCTTTAAGTCTTTACTTAAAGTGTTCATCAAGTCTTAAAGACTAATTAATTTAAATTCTTTTGTAGATGTTTGAAAGCGAGATAGAGTGTCTAGCAAATAGTGGTACTACTCATACTATATTGCGGAATAGGTCATTGTTTATAGATCTTGTACCATATATATCATGAGTGGCAACCATGATTGGTTCTGCGTCGGTTATATAAGGGTGTGGTTCAACACAATTTTTACTACCACATGCAACAAGAATTCATATCACTAATGCATTGTACGCACCAAAGGCCAATCAAACATTGCTAAGTTTTAAGGATATTAGAGCCAACGGTTTACACTTGGAAACTCATTGTGAGAATCTAAAAGAATTCTTATGCATAACTTCTGAGAAGTGTAGTAAAAAGCGCTACTTGGAGAAGTTAGGGGTAATTCGTAATGGATTATATCTTACTATGGTTCGGATTATCGAATCTAATGTTGTCACACTTACTACTGTATGTGATACGACCTCATACAAGCTTTAACAATATTGACTGGAACACCCAAGTCGTGATATGATGATCAAAATATTGAAAACTCTCATAGTCATCTATTTTTCAAAGGCAAGAAGCATGTGAAATTTTCTCAAACCATCGAATTTGATAGACTGGATGAGATTAACAATCTCAATCCAGTCTCAACACCTAGTGTTATTCCACAAGATTCTTTCTGGTAATCTCTGATGTTCATCGCTCTTTTAGCAACGCCTGCTCATTAGCAAAATTTCAGGCTAGACCTTCCTTTGCGGTTGACAACAATGACAACATACCATTCTTACAGAGAATCCATAGTGATATTCGTGGACCTGTCAAACTGGAATGCGGACCATTTAAATATTTTATGATTTTTATAGATGCATCAACGAGATGGTCACATGTTGCTTTGTTATCCACGAGAAGTGTTGCATTTGCAAAACTCCTAGCACAAATTATTAAGCTTCGAACTCACTACCCGGACAACTCAATCACGTCAATTAGATTGGATAATGCAGAAGAATTTACACCAAAATTTGTTGATGACTACTACATGTCGATTAGGATAGAAGTTGAAAATTCTATCCCTCATGTTTATTCACAAAACGGTTTAGTAGAGACATAAATCAAGCGATTACAGCTTATGGCCAGAGCAATGGTTATGCATACTAATTTACCGGTATATTCTTGGGGTGTTAGTACCGCCAAGGGCTCAACCCCTAATTAAGCCACACTTAGCACTTTAATTAGCCAAATTATAGAAAACAAAAGGAAGGTATCAAAAAAGAATATTCTGCAAACCACTTGCCACTTGGTGACTTATCACTATGAGTAAATGACCAAGCTGTCATCAACTGTGTTAAGAGTGCATACATTCCCACATTGCTAAATAATAAAAGATGTCACATTCCCATGCCCATATAAGGAGGTATCTCACCACAGTTTAGTAACATTTCCTAGTCTAATAATTATTTGTTACTCTACATGATTACTGACTTAGGCATCAGAGAGTTAAAGGCGGGCCAATCCCGTCTTCACCTCTAACGTCGTTTACATGTTGTTATAACAAAGACTCATGTCTCTGTTGAAGACCCCAATAGAATTCAATAGAAATATAAGGATATGCAGTATTACATGCAACAATGCTTCTTCACTTGAGACATGTAGCACTCAAACCATTCAGTGCGTGCAAGTTGGTAACTGGATACGAGCCTGACATTTCATATCTACGCATCTTTGGTTGTACAGTGTATGTACCAATTACGCATCCACAACGCACTAAAATGAGTCCTCAACTTCAATTAGGCATATATGTTGTTTATGAATCCCCAATTATTGTCTGTTTCTTAGAACCTTTGACATAAGATCTCTTTACTGCAAAATTTACATATTGTCACTTTGAAGAAATATACTTCCCAATGTTAGGGGGAGATAGGAATGCCTCATTCTGATTAAACGTCAGAAATTGACCTGGAATACTCCTCCCACTATGTTTCAAGAAGATCCACACACATCTCAAAGTGAGACTGAAGTGCAACGTATACTTGATCTTCAAAATGTAGTAGACTCGATGCCTGACTCTTTTACTGATATTGACAAAGTGATGAGATTAGACATTCTTGCTGCAAATGTTCCTGCAAGGTTGGAAGTCCTTAAAATGCGATATAACGCAACTCTAGGGCAGAGTAACGTGCCCATGTGAATGGAGTAGCATCGGCCTCGGCTACCACTAGGAAGATGGGGAGACCAAGAAAATACATAAATGAGTTGACGGCGAAAAGGCAGACCATCCAAGCAAAAACTGATCATTTCGTCATCAACGTTGCGAACCCCACACATGAGATTGTTCATAACTACAGTTATGTCCTAAATTACAAATGGCATCTCTGGAGGATGCTTCAGACCCATATGTGATGTCAGAGAATGGTGAAATCTCACTAACAATGATGCGTGCATTGTTATGGATAAGTCATCCAAGGTAATTAATGATGCTTTTGATTATTCCGTCGCTCAAGAGATTATTGACAACGATGAAGTGGAACCTCGCTCGGTTGTTGAATGTCAGCGAAGAGCAGATTGGCTGAAGTGGAAAGATGCAATGCAGGCCAAACTAGACTTTCTGAAGAAAAGACATGTTTTTGGTCTAGTAGTGTTATGCCCACCAAATGTGAAGCCGGTGAGACATAAATGAGTCTTTGTTCCGAAGCGTAATGAGAAGAATGAAGTCATGCGGTATAAAGCTAGACTTGTGGCGCAAATATTATCTCAATGCCCTGGCATTGACTATGAGGAGACATATTCTTCGGTTATGGACATCATTACTTTCCGCTACCTTATCAGTTTGGTGGTGTCCGAAAAACTGAACATGCAACTGATGGATATAAAGGTCCTAGAGGGGGAGGGGAGGGTGAATAGGCATTTGTCAACTTTTTCGCTTAAGTTTGTTCTCGGGGATAGCTAGGTAGTGAACTATCTCGATTAACAAATATACAAGTAATGAAAAAGCAAAAGCGATAAGTAAAGTATAACACGAAGATATTTTTCTTTAATACAGAAACTCTGTAACTAGGGAGAAAAACTACGTGCCCCTAACTCTCAGGAGACAAACATTTTCACTATGTGAAAATCACTTCTTACAAGACTCTTGTACTCTGTGGATACATAACCTGTATGCTATCATAACTAGTCTCTCTTCTAGTCCTAACAGAGTTACACTCTCTCTTGTCTCTAAGTGTTTATAAATGAAAGGTTATCAGAAGCTTCATCTCAGAACTCAGCTATTTGTAAACTGATTCTTCATGAAATGCTTCTTACAATCAATCATTGAGAAAATATGCAAAAACACTTCTCACAAGATTACAACTCTGCTAATAGCACTCAACGCGACCACCCTTTCTAGTCTCTCATACTACTCTCGGAATTGTACTCCCTCTCTTGTTTCTAAGTGCTTAGACATGCAAACCTCTCTGAGGATCGCAAGACACGATGTTATCCTAACTAGTCTTCCATACTAGCATGAAATTCACTCGGTCATATTTCTTCGTTCCTATCTATGTAGATATCAGAAGGTTTATATCTAGAACACAACTATCACAGAGCTGGTTCTTAAGAACACTTATTGGATTGCTACACTACTATACCAATCTCAATGGTGTGCAAGATGCATATGAGTATGAATGATAAAACTTGTTTGAGCTTCACTCTAAGGCTTACATACAATAGAAGGGAATGCTTAGAGAAAACCAGAATAGATAGAGCAAGATATCTTTGGACTCTTTTAAGAAAAATTCTCAAGTCTCTATTTTGACAACCAAATAGCCACAAGCTTTTGGCTCTCCTTAAATATCGAAACGAAGGCTGCAGAGGGAGCTGCCACATAAGCAAAGGAGCAAAGCATGCTTTGGATAGTAGCTCTTGTCCAAAGGAGAAAGAAGTGGCAGGTGAGAGACATGCTTCAAAAGCAGCCAAAAAGTAAACCTGATTTCAAGATAAAAGCAACCAGCTTTTCCCTTAACTCTCTAAGAAGCTATACCATAATAGGGCAAGACACTTTTCAGAACCCAGAAAATAGAGACAAGCTGGATAAAGAAAAAAGCATATGAAAAGTAGCTAGACATTTTGAGTCTATAACAAGAGGAGGAGTCACGGGTTCAAGAAAACTTCCTAACTGAAAAAACTTCTTGGGCACCAAGACAAACAAAGTTGTCATAACAAGGCTCTTTTAATATTATGGAGATTAAAAATGAGCCTTAAGGCAAACCCAGCAATATGCAAGACAAGGACACACTGACTCAGGATAAGAGACAAGAATGTCATCCTCAGTGAAAAACCATGATAGGCACATGCATGCTTTTACTTGATTACCATTGAGATCAGTATGTTCTTCATTTAATCTTCTTCACTTCTTTTACCATCATCCAAGCAAGGTGTGTTTTGTCTTCACTAAGGATTGTCAATCAACAATATGCCTTCAAGATGTGGTGTCAACATATTTCTATGGAAACCTTGATTCAGAAATATACATGAAAGTGTCAGACGGCGTAGTCATACCCAACTCAAGTAACTCTACATCACAAAGGGGTCATGTGATTAGATTGAAGTGATTACTATATGGATTGAAACAATCTAGTAGGATGTGGTACACACGCCTAAGTGAGAACTTGATTGGGAAGGGATACAAGAACTATGATTTATGCCCATGTGTGTTCATTAAGAATACAGAGAGCATGAATTTTCATAGTAGCTGTCTATGTTGATGATATGAATATCATTGGGTCTCTTGATGAAATCAATGAGACGGTTAGCTACTTGAAATCCGAGTTTGAGATGAAAGACCTTTGTCATACTCAAGTTTGTCTTGGTATAGAATTAGAACATCGAGTTGGTGGAATACTTATTCACCAGTCTGCTTATGTCCAAAAAATGCTCAGGCGATTTAACATGCATAAAACATACCCTCTTAGTACATCAATGGTCGTTTACAGTCTGGAACGCAATAATGATCCGTACCCTCCGAAAGATGATGATGATGAACTATTGGGAGCTGAGGTACCATAACTTAGTGTTATTGGAGCTTTATTGTATTTAGCTCAATGCACAAGACCAAATATTGCATTCTCTGGAACTTGTTAGCTCGGTTTAGTTTTGTGCCTACACAACGCCATTGGAATGGTGTAAGCCTGTAAGGCACATATTCAGGTACTTGAAGGGTTTCATAGACTTGGAATAGTTCTTTCCCTACAAAGAATATCGAGAGAAGCTTGAAATTCTCAGAAAATGGATAGTTGAATCGCAGCATACAGGTCCTAGGAATTTCGACCCATCGAAGGTTACACCCTGGATGGATCAGAACCATTCATTCGATCCGTCGAATAGTAATCCGGTTGCAAGCATTAAACCTCAGTTCAGTGTGGTCCCCTATTTAGAGACGCCTTGTGATGTCTTAGTTGGTTTTGCTAATGTTGAGTATCTCTCTGACCCATACAAAGGACGTTCCCAAACAGGTTATGTATTCACTATGGGAAACACGGAAATTTCTTGGAGATCAAAAAAGCAGACTCTTATTTCTACATCCTCGAATCATTTTTAGATCATAGCTTTGCATGAAGCAGTTAAGAAGTGTGTATGACTTAGATAAATCATACACTACATTTGAGGATCTATTAGATTATCATCCACTACTACAACACCAACTTGTATATTTGAGTACAATGTGGCTTGCATTGAATAAATGAAGTTTGGATACATCGAGGGTGATCATACAAAACACATATCACCTAATTTCTTCTTTAATCAGCAACAATGTCAATTATTGAACATTCATGTGAATCAGGTTTGTTTGGCAGATAATACTACAAACTTATTAACGAAGTCATCGACTAAATCTACATTTGCAAAACATGTGAGACGCATTGGAATGTGAATGTTGCCTGAACTCCGAGATTGAGCTACTGATCAGGGAGAGTTCATTTCGTAGACATCATGGGGAGTCTACATCACATGTGGTCGCATTTGTAGTTGATGCGTTGTACTTTTTTTCCTTTAGACCAAGCTTTTGTTTTTACCCAAGAGGTTTTTAGTTTACTTGACAAGATTTTTAATGAGGCAACATGTTATGCATCATACATCAAGATTACGACACAAGGGGGAGTGTTCTAGTAGAAATAGTCCTGGTATCTCAGTATGTATCTTATCCTGATTAGAATAGAAATAAATATTCTCTCAATCCCTGATTTATATGGATATTGATTGTATCGGATTGTAATATCTATTTAAGGACATCTATCAATGAATAAATACAATTTTAGATCATATTTTCTACGTATTTATTTTCCCCTTCAACAATTACAACATTATTTGGCTCATATTTGCTTCATCGATCAGCTCCTTGGATCGAACAAACTCAAATACATGAAATGGGCAAAAGAGACTGAAGCCCACTCAAGAAATAAAAAAGGGCTTTAGATTTCTACCCTGGCCCATTAATGAATAACCGAACTCCGATCCATAACCGCGCACTCTCTCTGTCGACATTTCTCTCAACTCTCCGTCTCCCTCTCTATCACTCTCTCTCGGTTTAACAATGGCGGGAAAGCAAATCGCCGGCGACGGCCTTCCGGCGAACATAGCCGGAATGTCGAAGAATCAGCTTTACGATATCATGTCTCAAATGAAGGTATATTCCCTCCCTCACTTTCACTCTTGAATCTTCTTCCCTCACTCATATTTCACCTCCCCCCAAATGTGTTTCGCTTCAAATACCCCAATTGACCTGTAAAGTAATCTCCTTTGGTAATTTTGAACTGCAGTCTCTGATAGAGCAGAACCAGCAGCAAGCGAGGCAGATCCTCATCCAGAATCCACTTCTCACCAAAGCACTTTTCCAGGTTTCAATTTTTTAGGGTTTTAATTCCCCCTTTCTGCTTTTACATGTCAGTTTAGGCTTACTTTGCTTCGTTAGAATTTATTGTTTCGCAACTGGTTTCTTTTTTGATTGGACATTTTTGTGTTATTTGGGTTCAGATGAAGCTAATTTGAGTAGGGAATTAATTTCATTGTTCAGTGCCGAGTTTGAGCTAAAAATGAGTTCTTTGATTTTAATGGCACTACTTGTTAATGATGTGGAATAGGTTTTGTAAAGGAAGTAGCTTTTGTTCTTGAAGTTTATCATTTAGACTTCAATTGTTGATATGAACCGTGTTCTTTGGTTAGGCACAAATTATGCTTGGAATGGTCCGGCCACCTCAGTCGGTAAGCTCCCTATTACGATTTTGTAGAACTTTTGTTGGGGTTTCTTATCGTTAAGTTTTTGACTAAATTGAGGTTTTCCACTTGTCTGTAGATTCCAAATATTCAGCCATCGACATCACAGCATTTGCAGCAATCGGCACAACCGCCTCAGCTGTCAAACATTCAGGCTGCTCCCTCATTGCCGGGCCTTGGTGTTCAGGACCAACCGGGTCCTTCTCAGGTCCAAGCTCCTGCAAGAAAGCAGTACCAAAACCAATCTGCAATGCCTAGCTCATCGGCTCCTCCTCCTTCATATAATCACCAGTCTCAGCCTATGCACTCATACCCTCAGCAGACTCAAGGGCAGCCTAAGAGTCATCTGAATCTCCAGATGAACTCGACGTCTCTTCCACAGTCCTCTCAACTTCCAAATCCTCCAAGTCATTCTCATCATTCTTCGCAGCCACCTCAACTCCATCAGCCCCAAATGTCTAATTACGGCCAGTTGCAACAGCCTTTACAGACGAGTGGAGGCCATCATATGCCACTGCAACCACCATTGCCACCACAACCAAGACCGTTAATGAGTAACTTCCAGCACCAGTATCCCCAGCAAATGGTCCCAAATTCGGGTTTCCAACATGCTGGTCCCCAATATCCCACACAATCCATGTATCATGTAAGCTGAAATTTATTGTATACTTGGTTTCTGCAGATGTATAGATATATAAGAGGGTTTGACTAATCATCGACTTTCTGAATGCTCTTCTCAGTCAGGTACAAATCCCCCTACTAGTGTTGGGTCTTCATTTCCCCTGGGCCAGCCACCACTTCCAAGTCATGCACCGCCTCAATCCATGTATCAGGTATGTATTTTTATGTGTGTCTCTATAAGGAAAAGAAGTTCTTTTTCTTCTTCTTCTAAGAATGGATGTGAACTTCATATATCACTCGGTATTCTTACTGTAATCTCTGCTGCTTCTCAAGAGTGATAATATTGACATCCATATCTAGAGTAGTTTGTAACTTTTGTATACTGTTAAGGTACTTGGCTGGTGTCGGGCTCATGGTTCCCTTATTGCATTCCACCTTAGTGTAATCACATCTCTGCATGAACCTTGCTACTGTGTTCCTTGATATTTGTAACCTGATACCATGGAAGAATAATGATTGATCTAGTGAATGAGGTGTGCATCCTGTAGTGGGTGATTGAGGTCTTTATAATACTCGGACAATATTTATCATTATTTTTATGATTTAAATCTGCGTGATTTCGGAAATACAGTCAGTTTTAAAGTACATGCAAGGTCTGTGGAGTCCACATTCTTTCCTGAGCCTCTTTGTTTCTGGTTTAATTGTTAGTGACTCAACACTACCGAATGGTATATTATTGAGGAATGCTCTAATTTGGATGACTTAATACGTTGTTTTGGTGGATGTGATTGAAGCTTACTTGATGTTTTATCTTTCAGGGAGGAGGTATGCATTTGGGTTCAGAGTACAGCAATCAGGTTGGAACTTCTATGCAACCAGATAGAGGATCTTGGATGCCCGGCCCACCCGAGAGTTCGTCAGTACCACAGCTTTTGGGACCACCATCGTTGCTTCCTGCTCAGCCTGGTCGTGGTGCGGTAAGATAGCTGCAATTGTTCATATCAGCTGATGCTTTTATCTGTCTTTGAGTTTTGCGGTCACCAGTTGACTCTTCTGCTCATTGTGCAGATGACCCCTGAGGAAGAGAAGGCTCTGCTTCAACAAGTCATGATTCTCACCCCAGAACAAATTAATCTCCTGCCTCCAGAACAGAAAAAACAAGTGTTACAGCTGCAGCAGATGATGCGTCAATAACTCCTGATCTTTAAGTAATGCGACAACCTTGAGCTTCAGTTTTCACTTTCCAGCCAGAGATTTATGTGTGCTATCGTTGGTGATCAGAACCCTAAAGCATCTATAGAAAATGTTATCCGTGGGCTCAGAGTTACTAGTCAAATTAGCCGCTGTATGCAGAAGTTTATGCAAGAGTCTCATCCGAGACAATTCATCAACTTGCTGCAATTGTAGTTTTGGGAATATAGGCAATTACTTGCTAGATTTCTTCTTAAGAATTTGATGAGTTACATTTGCATTATATTTATGATTCTGATTTCTAAAGAGGTATGAATTCATGTGTTGCTTTCATACGCAATCATACTCAGACCAACATCGATATTTGCTTTCATCATAAAGTAAAACTTCTATAAATCTTCTATAAATGAATAGCCTCAGGTTTGGAGAAAATTATTACTTTAACGAGATTATTATTTTATCGATAAATGAATAATTTATTAATTTATCGAGATTTTAGTGAAGTTATTATTTTTGAATTATCTTAAGGATAACGATATGTGATAGAATCACTTACTGATGAAGAGATCATGTAAGGGACAATGAATCTGCATGATGAAGACGATCATGATTCAAATGGCAGTTTTGTTATGTCGATAGTTTCTCCTAAAATGGCATTTGAGGCACTAAATATCTGAATAGATTTTTGCGACAAAATGAAAAATATGTACCAAAAGTGGTGCACGGCTGCAAGCATCACAAAAGATCAAAGGCGTAGTTAAAATTGGTGTAGATGCGAAAAGAAATATGCTACAATACTCTTTTTGTTAAAAAAATAATTTTTTTAACTGAGAAATAGCTTTAGTGATAAAAAAAAATCAGCTAAAAATTTAATTTATATATATTTTTATTAATTTTTATTACATATTTTTATGTTTTTATTTAAATTATTAATTTATATATTCATAGGGACCTAAAAGAATTAGAGAAAAATTATTATCTTATACATTTAGCGAAGTTGTTAATAATATGAACTGATCTGGAGTCGGAGACGACAAAAAATTATTACTTTAACAAAGTTATTAATTTATCGAATATTAATTTATCAAAATTTTACGGTGTAGCTAAATTCATTAATTTTTACAATGGTGTTAATGGAGGTTCACTGTAGACACAATTGAAGAAAGAATAAATTAAAAGGTTACTATCATTAAATACAATGGCACCTAAATATACAAAACAGTAGCTATTCTGTCCATGTAAATGCTGTAGCTCCAGTTGACAACATTTTTCTTCTGTTTTACTGCTTTGCTGCGAATTTCTGAGTCCTCTTTGAGTAATTCTCATTGTGTCCATGGTGCAAGTTGCAGATCTAAGCAGAAGCCATTGCTATGGCTCATTCTCAAAACTGTGGTATATTGACGTTGTCAACAGTTTTTGTCCAAAGTCATCTTTCCTTTTCACAAACACAGACTCAGATTTCATTTTCCCAATCCGAGTCTTCATCCTCATCGCTATCTTCTGACTCCATGTCAGAAGCTTCATCCTCGTAACTATCTTCTGACTCCATGTCAGAAGCTTCATCCTCACTCTGCAGACAACAGCCCAAAAATTGAATTGAATGCTGCATATGTTCATATAGCAGGATCTTAACTTATCAAAGGGATATAGTCCACGTGAGCAAAAACAGTGCAATATCCAACCAGCCAATATTAACCCAACTTTTGGTATAATCACGTTAACTATGACAATACATGGTTCTGGATAGTTAATTAAGAAGAAATAGAATATCTCACTTGGATAAATTTCGAATCGCCATGAATTTTATCAGGATCTGGTGAGTTCCAAGAGCTCTCATTGTCTGCATCTTCAGAAACACCCTGCTTGGAAAGCTTTGGTCAAGGGCAATGCCATTGGAAACATTTTAACTCTTAAGTTATTTGGACAAAGCTATAAAATTGTATTGATTTTGCTATTCTGTGTATGCACCAGATCACCAATGTACTAATGATCATATTGACCAGGGAAGGTCCAAAATTCCTTGGATCACATTATTATGAGCATAGATTATACACCATTAGCATTAAAAAAGCATACTAGTCTACAGAATCACAATTCAAGCAGTCAAAATTATTTTTGTGATGAATAGAGAAACATGTCATAAATTTGCAAAAGACACTAGCAGCTATATATGGTATTCAAAGCATTGAGAATGGCAAGTCTACTTACAATTTCAGTTCTCATTTGCTCTATGGACCTCTCCAGTTCTCCTATGTGCTGACTGAGAGCCTACATGGTTACATATAATATATTGTTAGTCAAAGAACAAATCAAAGAGAGAATATAAGATTCAACAGGAATTTGAGACAGGAGATTGAAACCTCATGGCGTTGCATGGCCACCGAACGTTTCAATGCTTTGGCTTTTGTTAGAAGGTTCCTTGGCCTCAAGGTAATGGGTCGTTTATAATTCTTTCCACGATAGTATATAAGAGCATAGCCTTTCGGAATTCTTTGTATAGCCACCAATATACCACCACTCTCATATTCCAATAACCTAGCCGAATCTTCAATGAAAGCGAGGGTCTTCTGTTTGGATATTAATTTCACAAGCTCTCTGTGCTTCCAATGCAAATGCATGTTTTCGATGACACCATCAAAAACACCACGTATGCCTGGTACATTATGAATAAAGATCATCAGTGTTTCAGTTCGTAGTTCTATCTTTGCTCAATAGAGGATCACTCACCAAGAGGCAAGTATGCTTTCATTCTTAAGCCAACCCTGCGAAACATGACACGTTCCTCATCAGTAATGGTTTCCTGATCATAATCAGGACCTGCGGGAAGCATTGCTGCTTCTATCTTATTTAGGAGTTTCTCTGCTCTGAGCTTTTTAGCTTGGGCCTGTCAATGAATTCCAAAGTCTCAGAGAGATGTTATACACACATATCACTACTACCTAAGCTGTGCATAAGGTCTATACTGATGTATTATGGACCACAAAACATTACACAGGACCAATACAACTTCCACCACCTTCCACTGCACCTACTAACTCTGGAAATGCAATATCTAAAGAACCCCTCCCTACCAATGTTCCCTCATATATGATTAAATAGTGTTGATTACTCACAAGTCACAATCACTGAAGAGAAGGATACTTACAATGCCTAGCTTATGCTCAATTCGTTTTGCACGCCTGGCAAGCTTGGCTTTTGACTCTTCTTCGATCATCTTTTTACGTTCTTCAGCAGATATTTCTCTTCCCCATCGGGATTGAGCCTCATAAAACTCCGCCAAAGTTCCAGCAAGTGCCTGGCCTTCCTCTGTGCCTGAAGGAGCTGCATCTATTGCTTTGATCCGTACTTTCTCTTCCACATCTTGAACCTCTTTCGTCAATTCTTGTCTTTCAGCCAAAGCAGCAGCTACACTTGTTGGGATAAAGTCCTTCCCACGGTAAATGACGATGTAATATTTGTTTCTGAGTAGCAAAACACCACCTGTTAATGCCTGCAATAGAGTTTAAAATTAGTCTTATTACCCGTTGAATTCTATCAGGCAAAAGAAACCTTCATTTAGTGCCTTAAAGAGCTTTAAGTTGCTAGAGAATGCATGACTGAAATGGCAATCTGCAGCGTTGTCCATAATAAAGGATAACAGATTTTGATAGGTTCCTTACTGGTGGACGGGTGTTATGGTAGTTCTCATTTGTTAGGAAAAAGTATGATTAAAAAATAACAACTAAGAATATAGGACGTACCTTCAGCTCCTCAGCCATTATTTTGTTGTTTGTATTCTGGATACCTCGTTTCACAGCAATCTTAGCCACAGAGCTTTTCTCCCAAACTTTAAGTATGGCAGCTGCTAACCCTTGATGGTTTCTATTTCTCCCTTCATTAAGAAATCAAGCATGGCCATCAACAAATGTTGACATGGTAAACTAAAGTACAGAAAAAGATTTAAAATTAAAAATAAAAATATGAAGAGGTATACCAAGAGCAAAATGGCAAGGAATAGATTTAGCAAGTTTCCGTAGATTAGTCATCTCTGCATTAGTCAGCCGCGATCGCATTCCAGTCGGTAGAAGCCTGAAAGGTGTTTTGTAACCCGGAATTGTTTTAGGCAGTAAATCAGCATCAACAGGAAGTATCCCTGTACCCCAATACTCAACGAAACGAGGACCTAATTCATCCAGTAAGCTATTAAATTCAACTTCTTCCTCTGTCATCTTCTTCTGAAGAGGTTCTTGACTCTCTGCAGCTTCCTCGATCTTCTTATCCAAAACTGATGCTGCACCATATCCACTTCTCGTTTCGGGCGTAGTCTCAGTAGATGACACATCTGGGATAAAAAGAGCACCTCCTTCCTTACCAGCAGGCTCGGATTTCAAAGGTCCTTTGTAGTTACTCCCACGGTACACAACCATGACACTCCCTGATCTCCACAAAACTAAACCTCCTGTCCGACGCTGACCCATCACTACAAGCAGTCAGTTACATTACAGACCTCATATATCACTACTCCACATTTACTAAACAAACTAAAGATCATCACATCCTACTACACTACATTGTATTCCAGCAACAATTACAGTAAATGTATAAACAAAAGTTACAACAGAGCGCAACGAACCTCGACGATTTCGTGAGCAGTCTTCATATCATGAGCAAGAACCTCATTAAACTTGAGCCTCACAAGCTCCTCCTTCCTCCACTTATCATGTATCTTCTCCAGCACAGCCTGCGTGATTCCGGCTTTCGGCACACTGATCCTCTCCCTCAAGTACATTCCCAATCTCCTCAGCCGCCTCAGCTCCTCGTCCTCAATCGTCAGCTCCGCCAAGCTCGGCGCCTTCGACCTCCTCGCTTTCCTCAACCCCTCCTTCGCCTCATTTTCCTCGTCTTCACTCAACTCCTCCTCCTCTTTCTCCCACGGAAGCGCCACGTCATCGCCGCCGCCTTCCTCCTCCGCGAGCATATAGTCCGGCCTCACCCACTCCCGCTGCAGCAAATCGCCGAGCTTCTCCTCCCCGCTCGCCGCCGCCGGCATCGAATCCGGTCCGTCCAGTTCGAGCTCTTCCTCGTCGTCGTCGTCGTCGCCTAACCCTAGGTTACGCAGCCGGAAGACGATTCGCTCCATTGCGCTGTGGCCTTTGTCCTTGTCGACGTAGCGAGTAGCTCCGTTATTACTATTATTATTATTATTATTATTCGTCGGGGTCTTCTCCTTGACCCGTTCGTTGACTTTTTGGCGGGGGAATTCGGCGGCGGAGGAACCGCGGGAGGGCCACTTGTTGAGCCACGGCGCGGTGGAGGAGGAGGAGGAAGGCTTGGGCGGCGGTTTGTTGTGAGGCGGGGGTCGTCTTCTGTTGGCGTTTCCGCGGCCGTGCTCGGTGGTTCGGAGAGAAGAGAAGAAGATAGGCTTGAGGATGCGAAATGACGGTTTTGGGGTAGAGGAGGAGAAGAAGAGGAGGTTGAAAGATGAAGAAGAAGAATAAGAGTGGTGAGAGGTGGTGGTGAGTGGCGGAAGTGAGTTCCTCAGTGGCATTTCCGTAATTTTGGCGGTGGCGAAGGCCATTGAGATCAGAGAGAGGTGAGATTATTATAGTCTCGGCTGACGGTGGTGTCTGGAATTCACGGACATTGTTCGGAGCTTGAGAGAGGCGCGGGAGAGCTCGTATACAGACTTTGGTTGACGATAAGAATCACAAGACTTTCTTTTTCTCGGGAGTATTTTTTTGGATAATTATTTTCTGACTGTATATTTATACATGAAAAATGTTTAAGCTGGAATTACAGTATTTGAATTACTCTTTTGTAATTCGAGCTTTAAAATAAAAATAAAAAAGAAATATTTCTGCTTAGTGTTTCACTACTGGAGTTTGTACTCCTCCACGATTCTTTCTTTTCTCGTTAAAGTTCAATACTTATCATTTATTTACTTTAATTTGAACGGCAGTAGTTATTTTAAAATTAAAATTAAATATATAGTGTTAAATGTTTAGTTTTAAGTTATTTTTTCTCCTCTCGGTTACTAAATATTACTACAAATTTAACTAGAAATTATATGTGACTTTAACAATACCTGTTGAAGCTGATTTTAGCCAAAAAAAAAATTAATTAACTTTTAACTATTATGTTGAAGATGCTCTAAAGCATCTTAGCGGCGACGACCCGAGCTCAACTGGCTTTTCAGCTTTGCCTTGTCTTTGTGGTTTGCTGCCGGTTGAGAGTCGAGATCTAACTTTTGCTACTTGAGGTGTGTGTCCTTGTTTGGTATTTGAGTCGAGATCTAGCTTTTGCTACTCGAGGTGTGTGTCCTTGTTTGGTATTTTACAGGTTCTTGTGACTTTTTCAGTGGTGTGGTGAGGTGTTCTGGTATTTATAGCATCGCTAGAAGGTCATCATCCAGAGCTCTCGACTGTCAGCGGCGGTATGATCCATTTGCTACTAATTGAGTTTCGTTTGGGAACTAGTCTGTTTGGGTGTCGTGGTTATTTTCAAATCGGTGCGACGACATTGTTTAAATGATGGCGAAGTGACGGTATGAATGGGACAACGAGGAGGATGTTATGGATGGTCAGGGGCAGTTGCAGGTCGCTGATTTTGGTCACTTTTTTCTTGTTTTAGGCCTACAGTGTGGCTCGTCTCTTTTAAGCATTAGTCTAGGTGTTTAATTTGGGTTAGGGTGTTTACCTTATGCCCAATTCTAAGTATTAATTTATCTTTTACATCTCTTGCTTACTTTTAACCTTTTGTTAGGTGCATGTGTTGAGCAGTCCGAATAGTATACCACGATTGCGTGTCTTGGTGCTTTCAGACTCTGCTCTCTTCCTTGTTACTTTCCATATAATAAGCTTGACAATAAGTCGAGCTTAACAATGTTTTAAAGAATAATATTTGTCTCATCTTTGTTTCCTCACTCCTACAGAGAGAATTACATTTGTAATGCAATGTATGTGCTAGTTACAGCTTGGAGGTTATCAATGAAACTCTTTTCTTCTCTAAAAAAAAAGTGGCAAGTGACCGAGAGAAACTTTTACATATGCGTTACGCATATATGCATAAAAATAATCAATCCTTTAAAATAATCAAAATGATTATGTGTGTCATGCACATTTGTGTGATACTACACTCTAATCAACGATACAATAAATTATTTTGGTATGAGCCAAAATATCGTTAATCTTGGTAAGAACAAAGAAGAGCATATTATTCTATTTACGACCTTCTACGGTAAGAGGCGAACTTTTAGTCTTTTACTGTCCAAAAGATTGTCATTGCTTGCAAGCTCTTCCTTTTGATTTACATGGCTACTGCACTATAATTGTTGTTGACAGAGTGATTACAGAAAATAGAATTGATTACTGTCAATAGTTACAATACAGTAGTTTTCTCTATGGTAAATAGGACGTCAGTTCTCAAAAGGTAGTCGCTGCAGAAAATTGATCAAGCATTTCATGACCCATATACAATTATGCAGCAAGGTTGGAGGACTTGGAACTGTTTAGGACTCACTTTACACTCTATCTGTAAGGCTTTCCGTTTAGTTACAAATATGAACACCCAATAGTGAACAAACCCTTTAGGATTAGAACTCAAAATCAAAACGAACTAGCTTAGTTTCCAGAAAATCGTCTGCTAAGGGAAGGAAAAGGAGATGAGTTGAACATTTCCTGACCAAGCTCCTTAATCTTGTTAAGAAGAAGTTCTTGCTCCGTTTCGAGCTGAACCATGTACTCTTCTTGCGTATCCTCAAGGCTCTCTAACTCACTCAGAGCTGTCGATAGTCCTTCAAGATTTCCATCCTCAATCAGAGACTGTAACTTCATCATCACTTGTTTCATCTGACCAAACTCGAGTGTTAGAAAGGAGTTGAGTTTGTTTGAAACATTGATCTTACAGCGGCTAAGATAAGCAAGTCATTTACCTCGCTGGATATTCTGTGCGCTCTATTTGCAGATTGATCGGAGTCCATGCTTGGTCTTTTCTCCATGTCCGGGACTTTTCTAGTGATCTGAATGTGGATCTCTCCCCTTGTCACACCTTGAAGGGGTATCCACTTGTCTGACATTTGGTTCGGAGGCAGTCTCTGATATTCGACAACACAAAAGCCGATGCTTGATGTTGGTAATAAAGCATTGTGGTCTTTAACATGCAACTCCAGGGGGCTCCCATCATCAGGGAATTCCAAGGTCTGATTCCACTGGGGATTCAGAGTTTTGTACATAACCTGCAAGGCAAATCATAGTAGAATTTATAATTTGAACAACGGAAACATGAAGAAGGAGGAACTTGTACAAAAATGCAAACCGAAAAGGTAGCTTCTACGTTATGGCATAATGTCATAATTCATTTATTATAACCTTGGTTCTTTTCTTCAAGAACCCATACTGAACCCTCACATATGGATCACTTGTCCCTCTGATATCAGCAGCAATAAGGTCTTTCCCTTCAATGAGAACAAGCTCAAGCCAACCATTATTTGCACTCGTACTCAACCCCTGAACACTCCAAAGAGATAAAAAGAAAAGAAATGAGCAGAATGAATGAGTCACCAACACCAAGATATCAGGACGAATTAGTTGATCCACACACACAATCACACACGTGTTATACAATAGCATACCTTTGATCCTTCAGAGTTTTCAACTTTGACTGCTTCTATTTGAAGTCTAAGCTCTCCAGAATTCACTTTTTCCAGAGGGATCCATACATCCCTGATTGACCCTTCAACCAGTCCCTCTAAATTAACTCTTGCACTACCAATACTGTCATCACCAAAGGTGTCTTCACTGTGGCACTTTATCATAAGGTATTCACCACCTCCAATCTCATCAAATTCGAACTTCTGATTCCACAGAGGACTCAAAGCATGAGCAGTCCTTGTTCTCTGGAGAATCTGGAGGAACGCAAACATACATATTAAAATGTTTACACTTGTCTGCAAACCATATTCTTTAATCCACATGAAAGGACACTGACGGGAAATAAAATATCTACCTTTCCATACTTCAATTTAACGTATGGATTACACTTCCCGGATCTTTCTCTTCCAATAAAATCTTTTCCTTCCACAACAGTTATGTTAATTTTCCTTCCAGTTCGTTGCGGAAAGGTTGAGGACCCAAAAAGAGATCTTTGTGAGGCAAGATGCAAGTTGTCCAAGACGTGTGAACCATCCGAGAATTGCCATTCTTTGAGGACAAGCTTCACAGTTAACTAATCATCGGGCAAAAATAAAAATACACATGTTAAATAATGAATCACACATAGGATATAGAAAACAGGTATAAAAGTTAAAATTGTTACCTCTCCTGACTGGACCCCCTCAAATGGAACAACTATTTCAACCTCAGTTCCACAGAATGCAGCGTGTTTGGCTATTACACCAGAATCTGGTCCTATGGCCCAAAACACTGTAGAATCATCCTCAACATACTTCACCTACTTGCCGGGAGCAACAATATCTCTTAGTTGTTTCTTTCAGTGTTACAGTAAGGTTAAATATGACTAATTACAGCATTCAATTGAGCACAGTAATGATAGTACCTTCACTTCACAGCTCGCCAGATAGTCATACTTCACATTGTTTGGTGTGCACTCATAAAGATTGAATCGAAGAGTACCTACTTCTTCGTGTAACACCATATTAAATTTTGAATTCCATATAGGGTTTGAGCCCAACCTCATATCTGTCCTTCTAGTTAACTGTTCAAGCTCAACCTCCACAAATGTCTGTAGATCTTTGTCAACAAAGTGCTCATCCGAGGTTCTATCAAATTGCCTTCTGGATGGGCTTGATCTCAAGCCATTTCTAGAAAGCTTGCTAGCTGAAACGACTGTCACATATATAATACCTCCAACAGCTTTTTTCCTTAGGCTTACTGCTGGCATAGAATAACAACGGCGGCGAGGTTCAACCATTGTCTTAACTAAGGTGTCGGTGAGAATTTTCACCTGTGAGAAGAAGAAATCTATTATTTGTAAAATTAATAGATTTTGCAGCCATCAGTACAAAATGCATTCATGCTTAAGAAATCATACCAGCCAAGAAGAAACGCCTGGCAGCTCAGTGGCAGGTAATGATTGACTTCCACCACTTCCAAAGGCAACTCCTATCCTCACATCAGGAGCAGACAGAAATGAGTACAAAAACGCTCTCCCATTCAAAACTGGCATCAGGAGAAGCTGCAAAAGCAAATTAATAGACGAACTAACCAACCTTAAACTGCAATACACTCTAACAGGATATCCAAGACTCAGAGAAGGAAGAGAAAGCTAATATGTGTATCCAACATTTATGAAATCCTTTCTAAATAAACTATATGAGAAATATTGAGAGAGAAGGTGCTTAACATACATCTCCCTTTATGTGGAGGCTATTTATAACAATCCGTGCAGTCCCCATAATTGGCTTGGCGAGCTTTGCAAGCAACAAAATACTCAAATCATTTGTATCCCAGTCAAAACCTAGGCGCATGATTCGCTGTCAAAATGTATAGGCAAAGTGAATATGAAGATGTCAAAGAACTACAAGGCAATATATCAACATTACTGAAAAATAATTGGATCTCACACACTAAAAACACCATGACATCAGAAATACTAAAGAAGAAGAAACCAAAGTAGAATTCAAACCTGATCACCTGAAGTTGACCAACGAGTCCCATGAAGACCCAAGCTAGGAGGGCTTGAACCTAATGAAAATTCTTGCAGTTCAATTCTTTCCTACATGAAAAAAGAAGAAGAAAGATTACTCTTCAGTATACTCATTTAATGTACCAATACAATAACAATTACTCAAATATTCAAACTTTAAATGGTAATAGATTAGTAAAGAAATAGATCACTTACTATAAGCCTTGATTTTAGGTGCTTCAACCGTTTCTGCAAATACAAGAACTTAACTAATTAGCTGTATACATTAAAGTTGCTGTTGTTCATGTACAATGGACAAATTTAGATATCCTACCAAAAGCCGGAAATGATCACGATACTGACCATCTTCCAGCATTATTGCAGCTAATAAGTATCTATTGGAAGGATGTCACTATCATCAAACACAAGTGCAATTGCTATGGCATTTTCTCCTTGAGAAACATACTTAACGAAGCAAATAATAATGCAGCATAATATCAAAATGATGCAGACATGAAGTAACAAAACAGGATTAGTCTCACCTCAACAATGGATGAAAACTTTAAGGAAAGCTTTGGGTTAATATGGTTTGGCCATACTTCCGTCAGCATCTTATTCAGCCATTCGCAGGGCTCCAATGGCGTTATCGGCTATACAATCAAAATGATTAAAATTAGGAAATACGGTATCTAAGCACACATCTCAAACAACTAAAAGAAACAAAAACAAACATCATACTGAGGTGTTAAGTATCACTCTCTTCCATTTCTTGTTCAAATCTTCAACAACTATTCGACGTTGATAGTTCCCATACTGCAATAGAACAAGTAATTGCAGCTTACATCAGTAACACTGTGCTGCCAATAACTCCCAATAACTCCCAGTTGCCAATTGCAGCAATGAAGTAAAATTTACTAAAATCAGACCATACTTAAACGAGAATTAATGACCTTTGAAAAACGAAAACAATCCCAACCAACAGATAAAGTAGACCTAAAAATAAAGCAATCACCAAATCATCCACATATGGATAACTTGAAAACAGGGCAATCAGATTCCCCCCTCCACAATAAACAAAGATTATTAACAATTTCTATTTCAGTCCACCAAATATAAACCTGGGAAACAAAATTAGAAACAGTTCTCCTCAAACTCTCCAACCAAATGTCACATCGACCTGTAATTCAGCTACAAATATGATGAAGCTAAACCAAACCTGTAAAGTTGCCCAAACGGCGACGGCGAGTGGGACCCAATTGGTGAAAGAGAAGACCCATCTCTCAAACGCCCAAGCTAGCAAAACCAGAGGTACCAAAACTGGAACTAATGGCTTCTCTTCAATCACATAGTTGAAGAACTCAACAGCATCTTCAACTTTCAACGCTCTTCTTTTTCTCCAACTCATTTGATAAAAAAAAAAAACCAAAAACCCAGATAGAATAACAAAACACCCTTCTCTGAAAAACACTTCACCTCTCTCGTTTCATCAACAAAAGCTCAAAAAAAGCGTTGATCTTTGTGGTCAAAATTTATACAAGAACTGTTAATAGAATTATTTTTTTTTCTGGGTAAATGACGAAATGGGTATATAGTTTATGGATTAAAATATAACATCTCGACTGTTTCAGATAGTTTGAGAGTTGAAGAAGCTGAAACGGTGTTGGTAAAATTGAGCTGTGAGGAATTTGAAGCAGCTAGGCTTGGCTCTCCCCATTTTCATAGAACGAAAATAGGAAGAAAATTGGTATTAAAAAAAGTCAAGGCCTTAATTAAATAAAAAACAAAACAAAAAAACCGACTAAAATAAATAAAACAAAATTTAAAGTATTTTTACCTAAGAGGCTTTTAGGGTTTATTTGTCCGCAAAACTGGAGTTTATAGAGAAGCTCAAAAGTGCTTTTGTCTCCAAAGCACTTTTCTCCACGCGGTCCCTCTCCAACTGCTTCCTCCCCTCGCTCTCGCCCCGTGATGGCGGGAAGGTGTGTATTGATGACATGTGGGGCCCACTGGATTAATTAATAGGAACCGTTTGATGGGCTAGAGTTTTATTCCAGTATGTTTAAGTGTACTGCTGTGGTGTGTGGGCGTCTTGGTCTGACTGGGTTGACTGTTGTACGGCGTCAGAGCTGGTGGGCTACTCGGAGGAGGACGACCGTGGAAGCTTGGACCTTGGATACGTGGCGGCAGACGATTTGCGAGACTAATTGGGGAGCATGATTGGGATGTGGCATGCACGCGCCAGATTAGTTAGGAAACGGCCGTACAAAGTAGACAGAGTGTGAAAGGTTGGATTTAGTACATGGGACAATGGGAGTGTCATTAGGTTTGACAACAACCTTTATTTTCTTAATGGTATTTTGTGGATTCAAGATTCAATCCTTATTGAGATGTGCTTTTCGATCTTGTAACCCATTGACGAGCACGAGCATCGTCTTGCACTCATGGCGTTCTTAACTTCTCACTAATTATGATTAGGGAATGAGATTAGTCCATGGGTCACTAGTTTTTGGACATTTCAAGTGCGAGTGGGGCTCGCGAACTTAGTTAGCGTACTTACAACACCAATGTATTAGAGTTGAACACAATTTATATTCGTAGTGTTATGGTACGGAGAGATGAGCATTATATGTACCGTGACTTATAGTCATGGACTTGCGACTTATGGACTTAGATTTATCTTTTATTTTACGTATAATATGATTCAATGAAAGTTTGATGTTTTGTTTTTCAAGACGTACATGGTATACTTTTTGACAGTGTGGACAAATGATGTTCTTCAATCTATACTGCTATAAAATGATACTGAATCATATGTACTTAATGACGGTAATATATGTGTTGTGATGATGACGCATGCCATATTGCAATGAAAAATGTAAATCCGCCTTTTGACATAAATGATGTGAATTGAACACCCCTTTTGGCAAGAGAATATAAATCACCCAATTAAGACCTAGACTTTTCTTTTATCTACGTATCTATCTAGAAGCGCATGACTATAATATATAACAACTGATTTTAACATAAAAATCTTAGTGCCTGTGTTTCACGATCACTCATGATCGATCACCATCCTCTCATTTTCTTCTTTATGCTAATTACAATCCCAATTCAATGTGACACCACTATATAAATATGTAGGCTTTTGGTCAAAATGTAATACAGTGGGTGTAACTAGTCCATGAAATATCCTAATAAACATGATGATCTGGATTCTCTGAAGGTTATAAAAAGTTTTGTTATGCTAGATATCATCCATGATGAAGTTACTAGGAATTGAAGAGGAGCAAATACGTGCTTACTTTGACCCAGTGAAAGTTCTACATAGAAAGGTAGCTCCTCATCCAGGCCATATAAATGCTCAGTTGCTCACCACGATGAACTTTGAACGTTGATTATGGCTTCAGATGTGAAGAGAAAATATCTTTATTAATTGTAAGGGGACCTTCCCGATCAATTAAAAGGACACAGAATTAGTGGTCAATCGATCTTTTGGACCACAGATGCATCTCTCTGGTATTCGACGTCGCATTAGCTAGATGCCTTGAATATATGGACAATATATATATACAAGAAGAGACATATCATATGTATGCATGTAGAGATTGATCAAATATTTCTTCATTATAATTGTCCTATATATATATATATATTCAGAGAACTCTGTACGCCTAAATCATATGAATGGAGCCTCTTCTGCATATGCTGATATGAAATGATTTGTCTCTCTGTGTGTGTAGTTTGATCGATCGCTGTTGCTCGGATATATAGTCCTAACCGACTTAACGTACAGTTGCCGGCATAAGGAGTACGTGAAAATGAAATCGGCGTAAAAGTACACGCTTGCATGCATGGGACCGTGAGTGCTCGGAGAACATGAACGGGCTAAAGAAGCAAAGTTGATCGGGCTGCGAAGTATCCGGCCCAATATTTCACAGCTCATTATTTATTAATTTTTATTTTCTGTAAATTGAACAACAATTCGATCTCCATTGAGATTTAAGCATGTGATCACGATCTTTAATTCTTTACTATTGGACTACAACTCAGTAACTCGTACGTGAACTAATGCAATGTGGAAATCTCTATCAATTATGCAAAATGTTCTTAAGGTTAAACATTCCAAATGACGAATATTGTTCTTTCCGAAAAAAGGTAATTACAAACTTGGAAAACTGCTTTTACAGTTCTATTCTCAGCCTTATACTCCACTTTTGAAAAACTGTTCTCTCATCGGGGAACAATCGCATCTCACATCCCCCCGCCTCTCCGAACACCGTCTCTTCCACAAAACCCACTCTCTTCTCTTCTCATCTCTGAACCCACCCAATGCCGAACGGTCGCCTAATTCTCCCGAAACGCCATCGTCCGTCGTCCGATCGACTATGTGAAGCGAGAAGATGGTACAGATGAACAAGAAGCTGAAAATCGAGAACAACCCAAGTGAGAATAGCGAAGGAGCTGTCGGGAGTGGCGAGTCGGGTCCGGAGACCAAAGAGTTACCCACTGCTGTTAAGCTTGAAATGGAGAAAGCCAAAGAGTACAAGCAGAAGAAATGGATTGTGGATTATGCTGCGCAGAGTAACAGAACTTCAGGTAATTGCTTCATTCTATTCAAAGAAAGGAACTTTAAGTTTTAAGTAGTTCTGTGAGGTATGGTGTATGATATGTTGGTTGAGATTTGAGAATGAGAAATGTAATGCATATCGAATTAGGGTATTTGAATCAGTGAATATGTTTTAAGCAAAATGAGTCGAATGAGAGAGTAGAAAAGAAGTAGGGGAAATTGTCTGTGTCAAGCATGGATTTTGTGGGACTTGGCTTTGTGGATAAGGAGGGTAGCGCACCCAGCTGGGTTGGTTCCAAACTCCGGTAGTGGGCAGTTTTCTACAAGGTAGGGTGCCGGAGGTTGAGATTATTGGAGACTGAATTATTCTAACACGACGGAGGATTCGAGGAAGGATTATTCGGAGACCGGAGAGTATAGTGTAGACGGCGGAGAAAATCGGGAGCTTTGGAAGTGGAGGCGCTGAGGCTTTTGGATGTAAAAACAGGAGAGTCGTCGTCGAATGGAGATGAAGGCCGGAGTTGAGGCTGGTATGGAGGTGGCTGAGGAATACACAGAAAGTCGTCGAAAGGAGATGAAGGAGTTGAGGCTGGTAAGAAGGTGGCTGAGGAAAATTCAAAGTCGCCGATGATTGCAGGAAAGTTGTTAAATGGAGATGAAGGAGTTGAGGCTGGTAAGAAGGTGGCTGAGGAGAGCTCAACGTCGACAATGATTGTTGATGAAGATATGAGGCGATCATGGTTTTTTTTGTGATTTGGGTTGGTTTGGTATTGCTCATCATTCATCAGTCTCCGAGAATTATACCAATTGATGATATATTGTGTCTCCTTAATATGCAGGGCAGCTCTTGAGAGGAAAAATAAGAGGGTGGTGTGGACCGATGATGAGGTAGAGGCTTTGAAGGTAATGTATGTTGTCCTTTCGTTTGATTTCATCATCTGAAATATTATCAGCTAATATTTATCACACGATTAGCTGCCTATGCCTTGCCATATACTCAAGCAGTCTCTGGGTATACAGTTAGTCATCCAAGTTCACTTCTGTCAGGTATATGTGTGTTGAAAACTATTTGCTGACCTGCTACAGTAGTAATGCAGTGAAGGAATATTCGCAAAAACAAATTGAGATACTGAGGACAAAGTCTCACCGGAAGAAAGCGTATTTTTATTTGTGGGATGAGGTAGGACGGCTATTGTCAGAATACTAGAAACGTGGTTTTTTTGTGTGGATTGTGGTAGGAGAGTATTTTCACTATTTTGTAATTTCCATCCACACTACCACATTTTGACTCATTGCCGGCGACTTTTAAGTCGCCGGCAATGTTTTTGGACATTACCGGCGATTTTTGCCGGAAAAATAAAAGTCGCCGGCAATGTTTTTGGACATTACCGGCGATTTTTGCCGGAAAAATCGCCGGCAATGTATTTTTTTTTTAACATTACCGGCGACTTTTAAGTAAGTCGCCGGTAATGTCTCGATGGCAACGACATTACCGGCGACTTACATTAAGTCGCCGGTAATGTTTAAAAAAAAAAAAAAGACATTACCGGCGACTTAATGTAAGTCGCCGGTAATGTTAAAAAAAAAATACATTGCCGGCGATTTTTCCGGCAAAAATCGTCGGTAATGTCCAAAAACATTGCCGGCGACTTAAAAGTCGCCAGCAATGAGTCAAAATGTTGTAGTGCCATTAGGTAAATTCTCATAGTAGTAGCATACAAGATAACTAATGCAAAACTATTAGTCGTATGGTGGGTAACCATAATATCTTGGCCAGTTGGTTATCAGAATCTGTGGAAATAGACTAGAAGGGGACAATGGCTGGGGCTAGGATGGCTAATGGCTGCTATATACACTAATTTTTTTATTCTTTTTTGTAAGATTAGATTGATGCTCCTGTAGAATAATATATTTGTGCCAAGCGCTTACTGGATATGAAAGGAAAATGTCTCTGCTGTCTTTTTCTTTTAGTCATTTAAATCATCATTCTTGCTTATTTTCAATTCTGTAAATCCCTGAACCTCTTCATGAACTGAATTGACTTTGATGCTAGCTGTATGGAGCGTGATTTAGAGTATCATTGAATCTTGATTGGGACCTGGTATTCAATCATCTTCTTAACTATTTACTAGGAATGAAGGGAATATAAGAAACTTCACATTTTCTTACCAAGATTGAATAGTCAAAGTGACGAAAAATTCATAGCTACTGATAACTTCTTTTTTAAGATCCTTATCGCAGAAAAGAATGAAAAAAAGTAGACCGAATTGTTTAAACTGGTTCCACCAAATTTTGTTTCCTGTAAGTGACACAGATATTAGAATGTTTGTATCGTTATGAACTAGAAAAGTGATTGCTTATTTGTGTACTTGGTAGATGAAATTGGAAAGAATGCAGCATGCCCAGGTAAAAGAAAGAACAACTCAAATTAAATACTCTAATGTAGACTTTTGATCAAAATCATATTTCACCTTTATTTCCATGTCTTTATGTGGCATGTTGCTAGGGAGCATTATAAACACGATGTTGCATGTTTTATGTTTCACCCTTCTTTAATTTCCTTCTCTTTGGTACTGCCACTTTGGATATGACGCTGTATTAAGTGCATATAGTTGCTCAGTAACTAAAAGCTATCATATGTTGTAGGAAAACCTGTATACATGTATAGTATGGGCAGCCTTGCAGAGTACTGTGTTGTACCAGCAAATGCTTTGACTATATTACCAAAGTCATTGCCATATACGGAGTCTGCCATTTTAGGATGTGCAGTATTTACTGCTTATGGTGCTATGGCACATGCAGCTCAGGTTTGTCCTGGGGATTCAGTTGCTGTTGTTGGAGTTGGGGGCTTTGGATCCAGGTAAACATGCACAGTTTTGTACTCTTTCCTGTGTGTGTTTAACCTATAAATCTGGACTGACTGTAAAACACAAAAACCTTTGGAAATGTTTAGTTCTGGTCAGGCTTCTATACTTGGAAGATTGCAGTTAGAAAATAGTTTTAGACTTCTAATAGGTTATTTTACTTGAATTAGATTTCATGTATTAATATTGTTTTGTACTTTTTATTAGAATTGTAAAGGATTGTTAAAGCATTTAAAGAGTAGATTTTTTGTTTCACGCTATTGTATAGTCTTATTGCTCAGGATTCAACTTTTTCAAAATTACATCCAATTAAGACTTTTAGTCTCTTCTTTATTTCCTTTGGCTCTAGATTTCTCTCCCTTAGTTACACAAGAGTTTGATGTTAGTCATGTTATAACATATTCAATATTATATATGTAAATTTTGGGTTAGCTGTCATTTCGTACAAGGCTTGGGATATTATTTTGGATTTGAGGTTTGTATGGGGATTTCACTTTTTCCTGTTCTTTATTTACTACATCACTTCCTACAGCTGTCTGCAGATAGCAAGAGCATTTGGTGCCTCTGATATTATTGCAGTAGATGTACAAGATGATAAACTGGAGAAAGCCAAGATATTTGGTGCTACACATACTGTAAATGCTGCTAAAGAAGATGCTGTCGAGAAAATATTGGTATGTACAAAATGTATTTTAGCATGGTTCTTCCCTTTTATGAATCATGTATGCAGAGCATAATCAGAACAAAGTGTCATGTAATTGCTGGTAGTGGCATGATATTTTGAGTAATTCATCAAATTCGACAGAGTTTATAGGAGCAATTTCATTTTGATTGATCATTTTTTACATAGTGTTGACTTAATATGAAGTAGGCTAATATTATTTTACAAATTTTATCATCAATCATTGGTAATTCTTCTCACATCTCAATTAGATATGTGTTCGAATAATAGAGATCTCGATTAGATCAGTATTCGAATAATAGAGATAGGCCTGAAAGTGCACGATAGTATCTGTCATCAGCAATGGACTTAAGCAATTAAGTGAAAACGATATAATTGAACACTTTTATGTATGCCACCGATAAATCGCACGCGCGAGCGCGACAACTTTCGCACGAGCATATGCGCGTGCAGGAAGGCTAGTATTATGAATACGACAAAGCAAACTAACAAGGATTAGACGGCTCAAGATTTAGGGTTATTTTTTTCCCTTTTTTTTTATAGTAGATGTTAGGATTACAAGTGACATGTGTCCAAGGCAACCTTGATCAGTAGCAACAACAGCAGCCCAACATTTCCTTCCTCCTTTCGATCAATCCAACTCCAAAAATCTCTATCTATGAAGAAAAAGAATCGGATTAAATAGCACCCTCCATCTTATTGTTTCGCTTGCAGGTGTTCTTGGAATATTCCGATACCGGGGGTTGTGCCAATGCAAAAAATGTACTTGGTGGGAGAAAGTTTGGACGGAACATAGTGAATGCATATTATTATCCAGAGGACAAGTACTATAGCAAGGACTATAGTGCATAAGAGCTACTATGGTCCACAACATGTGATATTGTAAGATGAAATAGAACATCTCTATATGCTTCAAAGAGAATTAAAAAGTGCCCTTACAAGGTGTGTCCTGAACGGCTGTCTTGTTAATTTTGATGGATATACCTTTCTTCCAAGATTAAAGCCTTGGCTAATTCATTTCGTATAAGGTATTCGGACCAACGGCAGAAAGAGTTCCTTCTTCGGCCTATAATTATTTGAAGAAGTCATATTCAAGCACAAATAAATCAAAATCTTGTTTGGCCAATAGGTCGCGAGTTGGCATACCCACGCATCCAAAAAAGTCATTGTGAGCCAAAATTCATCGGTCGTCGATAAAGGCCATGAAGATTTTTGTGCAAACACTACCCACATCAAATAAGAGTAGAAATCTGGTTTCAGGGATAGTTCATTGATTCATTCATCCTAATTTTTTGGGTTAATAAAGATGTACAAGTGGTATCCTAATAGGAAAAGATATCTACATTTCATTCTGTCTATACAACTTTAATTATAATTACAAGAGAATATATTTTGTAATTCTTTCTAACACTCTCCCTCAAGTTGGAGCATAGATGTCAATCATGCCCAATTTGTCGATCCATTCAGTAAATGCATGATGTGACAACCCTTTAGTGAGCACGTCTGCCAACTGCTCTTCAGATGTTACAAACGGGAAGCAAATATTTCTTTTATCAAGGTGATCCCTGATGAAATGTCGATCAATCTCCACATGCTTGGTTCGATAATGTTGTACAGGATTATGAGCAATTTCAATTGCAGCAGTGTTGTCACAGTGTAGATCCATGGCTTTATGGAGCTTGAAACCTAGCTCCTTCAATACATTTCGAATTTATAGCAGTTCACACACTCCACTTGTCATTCCCCGGTATTCAGCTTCAACACTAGAATGGGCAATCACATTCTGCTTCTTACTACGCCAGGTTACTAAGCTTCCTCCAATAAATGTGAAGTACCTAGATGTAGATGCCCTATTCATTTTGGCACCCGCCCAATCTGCATCAGAATATCCTGTGACACCAAACTCACCATTCTTGGAAAATAGTAGAACTTTTCCAGGGGAAGACTTCAAGTACCTGAGTATTCGCATCACAGCTTCCATATGCTCTTCACTGGGATCATGCATGAACTGACTGACAACACTTACAGCATATGCAATATCTGGACGAGTATGTGACAGATAAACTAGCCTCCCTACTAATCTTTGATACCTGCCTTTGTTAGTTGGAACCTGTCCAGGACATAACTCCAGTTTGTGATTCATCTCAATAGGAGTTTTAGCAGGTTTACAATCCAGTATTCATGTTTCAGTAAGAAGGTCAAGCACATACTTTCGCTGAGACAATGTGATTCCCAACTTGGATCTGGCAACTTCAATGCCCGAGAA
Source organism: Geum urbanum (assembly GCA_946800695.1). Classification (NCBI taxonomy): domain Eukaryota; kingdom Viridiplantae; phylum Streptophyta; class Magnoliopsida; order Rosales; family Rosaceae; genus Geum; species Geum urbanum. The sequence continues at coordinate 43,955,859 of OX327013.1, read as the reverse complement.
ATATTTCAGTGGGCCCAAATCATTCATCTCAAATTCTTGGGATAACCGTTTTCTCAAATCTTCCATCTCAGTTGGATCATCACCTATAACAATCATGTCATTAACATATACAATCAGAGCAGTAATCTTACCACCCTTGCGTTTAATGAACAAGGTATGATCAGAGTTACTCTGTCGATATCCAAACTTCTTCATTGTTCCAGAAAATCTCTCAAACCATGCTCTAGGAGATTGCTTCAGTCCATACAACGACTTCTTCAATCTGTAGACTTTTCCAATATCACATGGTTTACAGTTGACACCTAGAGGAATATCCATGTAGACCTCTTCTACCAAGTCTCCATTCAAGTAGGCATTCTTCACGTCGAATTGATGCAATGGCCAATCATGTCTAGCTGCTAAAGCTGTGAGTATACGTACAATGCTGATCTTTGCCACTGGAGCGAATGTCTCTTGATAATCTACTCCATATCGTTGAGTGTAGCCTTTTACAACTAGACGAGCTTTATACCGGTCAATGTTTCCATCTGCCTTTAGTTTCACTGCATAAACCCATCTACACCCAACTGTCTTCTTTCCAGGTGGAGCAGGAACAAGTTCCCACGTTTTATTCTTCTGTAGGGCTTCTAATTCTTCATGCATTGCTTGCTTCCACTTTGAATCTGCCAAGGCATCCTGCACATTACTGGGAATATCTATTGTAGATAATTGATTAATAGCAAGCGCATGTGATCCATACACCCTATGGTGGGATACAAAGTTAGCAATAGGATATTTGGTTTTTGCTTCTACGCTTGGTTCATATTATTTTTTAGAGACCCCTTTTGTTTCCCGTTGTGACCTCCTAGGCATACTAATGTCTATCCTACCCAACCCATTTGTACTAATACGTACCTCAGGAGAGACACTCTGGGAAGACTCTTTAGTTGTTGGAGTAGAATGGGAGTCTTCATATGACATAGCTTCAGAAGAGGGATGAACTTCAGGTAATACTGTCTCAGAAATATTTCTCGACGGGTTGAGGATTTCTTCATGGTTTTCGTTCGACAGGTCGATGAGAGGAAATTGCCTCATTGTGAACCTTTGTTTCGATGGGTCGATGCGATCAATCTGCTCCGAGGACCTAATTTTCGACCGGTCAAGAATATCTCTTGACGGGTCGATGCGATCAATCTGCTTCGATGACCTAGTTTTCGACCGGTCGAGAATAATGCTCGATGGGTCGGTGCCTCCACTATGTTCTATGTTGGACATCCTTTTCGACGGGTCGAGAGGATTTTTCGACCGGTCGAAAAATCTTCCTGTACCTTCTTCCGTTTGATTTTTTGCACAATGTTCCTCCAACCTCTCCAGGTTTTCAAATTCATCTAAAAAAGGAGGATTTCCTTCATGTACATTATTCTCACCCTGAAGAGAAGACTTTGAAACTCCCCCTGAGTAATAAGGGTTTGACTCACGGAAGGAAACATCCAGAGGACATGAATCTTGTTCAGAACTGGGTCATAGCAACGGTAGCCTTTCTGGAATTCAGCATATCCAATAAACACGCACTTCACATCACGCGGATCAAGCTTCCCACGCAACTCTTTATTGATGTGAACAAACACAGTGCATCCAAAGACACGGGGTTCAAGATTATGCAAAGATGGCGCTTGCAACATATCATGCAATTTTTGATATGGGTTCTGGAAATTAATCACACGAGAAGAAGTGTGATTGATTAAATATGTAGCAAAACACACGGCTTCTCCCCACAAATTTGTAGGAACATTCATACCAAATAAGGAAGCACGCACTACCTTAATCAATTGTCGGTTCTTGCGTTCAGCTAATCCATTCTGTTGAGGAGTATAGGCAATGGAAGTCTGATGCATAATCCCATGAACACCGAAATATGCTGACATATCTCCATTCACATACTCTCCACCATTGTCAGATTGGAGGACTCAAATTTGCTGTTGATATTGATGGGCCACCATCTTGTGAAATTCCACAAATTGAGCATAGACTTCACTTTTGTACTTCATCAAGGACACCCAAGTCATTCTAGTGCATTCATCAATAAAAGTCACAAAATAGCGAAATCCAGAGCGGGAAGGAATTTTAGTTGAACCCCAAACATCCGAATGAATTTTCATGAAGGGAACATAACTTTTATTCAAACTGGGAGAATACGTAATACGATGGCTCTTGGCCAGTTCACATACATCACACTTAAAGTCGGATTCATCAACAACTGAAAACAAATGAGGTTGCAACTTTATAAGATATCCAAAATTCAAGTGGCCTAAGCGACGATGCCATAACCATACTGCATCCTTGGCTTTATTCAGGGTAGTAATATTGTTTGCTTGGCTACTTTATGATTGTTCACTGCTTGTCAACTCTAGATAGTATAACTTCTCCCTTCTAACACCATAACCAAGAGTCCTCCTTGTCAGAATGTCCTGAAAAATGCAAAAATCAGGATAAAAGGTTACAGAACAAGAGAGAGCCCTAGTGATTTGACTAAAAGATAAGAGGTTAGAATTAAGAGTGAGTTCAGATGAGAGTTGGACAGATCCTTCACCAAGAACAGGAGAAGGGGAACCTTCAGTAGTATACACAACATGTTCAAGAGAGGTATTAAGGGTACCAACTACACCAGGAGTATTTTTCATATGATCAGTAGCACCTGTATCAATTATCCAAGATCTATTCGCATAAAATGTGGTAAGAGAGGATGTCTTACCCCTGTTATCTGTTTCAACGATTAACGTAGTCGGTTGAGCAGGAGATTCAGTAGTGGTGACAGCTGCTTTCGGGGTGGGCTTGCGAGGTTTCCTAGTAAAATCTCACTATTCAGGATAGCCAATAAGCTCATAGCACCGCTCCTTGGTATGACCGATCTCTTTACAGTGAGCACATGTAAAGTGAAAGTTTTTGGGATGAGGTTTTCCACCAGAACGAGGATGGTCAGAGAAGCCCAGAAGAGGACCTTGGCGGCGCTGGGACTGAACAACATTAATTGTTGGAGAAGAGGAAGTGGCCAAGACAGAGGCTTTACGCAGAGGATTTGCATAAAGGGTTGCGCGATTGGTGTGAAACCGCCGGACATGGGCATATGTTTGGTCAAGATCCAACTTCTGCTCTCTCCACAACAACTCTTCACATACTTGACTGAATTCAGCATCAAGTCCCATTAAATACATGTATACACGTTGGCGGGTCATGTAGGAAGATTCATTCACCACCCCATCAACAGTTTATTGGGATTGAGTCATGCGGTGATCTATTTCATCGAGCCATTCAACAAGCTCATTGTAGTATGTGGAGAGGGGTCTCCCATTCTACTTCATTGTGTAGCATAAACGATGAAGCTCAAAAATTTGAGTTTCATCATAATAATCATAGTATGTTTGGTATAAGACATCCTAAATTGCTTTGGCTGTGGGCAATCGAAGATATCTTTTTCGTATTCCAGGAGACATATTCTCAATGAGCCAGCACTTCACCCTGCTATTATCGGTCGCCCATGTGGAATACTCCATCGAGGTAGCGGCAGGAGGTTCCTTGATGATGAGATCAAGCTTGTTTCGACCCTCAAGTCGAATTTTCAAATAGCCAGACCAACTAGAGTAGTTGGTTTCAGTAAGGAGTTTGCCGATGAAAAACGCGATGGTGTTTTGGATGGTGTTGTGGAAGTGATTGTGAACAGGTTGTATGACTGCGCCATTGTTGGGGATGAGTGTTCCATCATTCTCGTTTTCCATCTCTTTACGGTTCACAAAAACTTCTGAATTTTAGATTTTAGATTCAGATGCAGCGGAAAATGGTAGTGGGAATTCAGGGTTTCAATTTCAATTTGATTCAGGGTTTTTCATAAGCCAGGTTCGGCTATGATACCAAGTAGAAATCTGGTTTCAGGGATAATTCATTAATTCATTCATCCCAATTTTTGGGGTTAATAAAAATGTACAAGTGGTATTCTAATAGGAAATGATAGCTACATTTTCATTCTATCTATACAACTTTAATTCTAATTACAAAAGAATATATTATGTAATTCTTTCCAACAATAAGCAGACACGTGTCTAAGGGAGATCAACTTCAACAACAAAAAGCCATGCCAACTCCAGCCTAGCTCGTCGATTATGACCTTCCTGCAGTGAAGATTGAGATGTTGCGGTGTTTGTTCAAGGGACTAAGCTCATCTCTGCCTAGGCCTATTAACCCGCCCGTTACCGCCCGATAACGACCCATTAAAACCCGCCCATTAACTAATCGGGTTATTAATGGGTGACCCGATAACAACCCGTTATCAAAACGGGTGGTTTCGGGTGAACCCGTGAGCCCAATAACAACCCGATAAGAATTCATAAAATCTAACTCTAAGGTATTTTTTAAAAAATAATAATAAAAAAATGAGGTAATAAAATAATTTTTTATTTTATTTTGTAAAAAAAGGCTTAACGGGTTTTATTGGGCCCCAATGGGTAACCCGTTATCTTATCGGGCTAACCCGATATAACCCGTTAAGCTTAACGGGATATATCGGGTTGAACCCGTTAATGACCCGCCCACTAATAACCCGCCCATTTGCCTGGTCTACCTCTGCCCATGGGAGATCAATAAAATGCATATTGTCAAGAGATAGACAATGTAATATCATCTGATACCAATCTCTCCACCAATACAAGGGCCAAAAGAAATTAGAATTATTTTCGGCGATGCTACTAAGAAAGAACCCACAAAGAGAGAACCAGAGAACCAGAGGGAGATTGAATTAGGTACAGGTATTTTTCGTAATCCATCTGTTTCACTTTTACACGAATTATGTCCATGTTACTGAGAACTTTCAAAGTGGATGGTGCGGATAGCATGAACCGTATTTGAAGTAATGTGTTGACTAAAAATGAGTATAAAGTTTGTAATGCCATGATGTGTGTTGCTGAAGATGTCATCACAATTTGTGATAAAAACACGTACCTTTGAGATGTAGAGCCTCCTGATTTCGAATGGAGAATGCAAAGCTCAAACGTAGAGGCCCATATTAAGGAGCGTCATACCTATTATTCTATTTGACCGGCCATGCCATCATAACAACTTTGCTTCTCACCCTAAAATCTTCAACGTTTTAAACCCTTAAACCCTCGGCTAGATTTTAGTTTTACATGAAGCTGTTCGTGAATGTATATGGTTGAAAACGATTTCAAAACATGTTCGAAGCACTTATGGGCTGAAATCCACTACTGATAAACCCAGTGTCTTATTCGAGGATAATGTTGCATGTATTGAACAGATAAAGACGGGTTTTATTAAAGGTGACAATACCAAACATATCTCACCAAAATTCTTCTTTAGTCAACAACAAGAATATTAGAATATTTAAGTTACAAATAAAATCTCAAGATAATCATGCAGATCTTTTCACCAAAGCTTTACCTAAGTCTACATTCCTAAAGCATGTACGAGGTATTGGCTTAAGTAGATTATCATATTTGGATAACTTGTAGTTATCAGGGGGAGTATCTAGAAGATACCCACATAATCATAGTGTACTCTTTATCCTTCCCAGGTGTTTTTGTCCCAAAAAGAGTTTTTTTTTTCACTTGGTAAGATTTTTAACGAGGCACACGCGAAATATGATTACAACGTTACATCTTGAAGATATCAAAATTTATATGCACTTACACATCTTTTTTTTCGACCAAGGATTTTGTCCCGCTGGGTTTTTCTAAGCAAGGTTTTGATGTAGTGGAATTTATGAGCATAACTATTGGAAACTAATATGCAGGATGAGTAAACGCGCATTATCTCTTTTCTCCTTCATTCAAGATTATTTTTGTCCTACATGATTTTATATATGTCTATTCTTGTAAATACTTTATTATATATGTCTGTTCTTGTAAATAGATGGGGCATCTTTGTAATTTATTCTATAACCCTAAACCTAAGGTTTTATACTCCTATATAAAGACATTTACAGCAAATGCATAAATAGATCTCTCTCTAATATTCTCTCCCACTCACAATAAAACGTTCGCTTTATTTTACAATAAAATTCTTTTTGTTTATGGGTTTCTCATATCTAAAGCTTAAGCTAAGGTCTATGAGTCCCAGTGTCATGTGGAAATATAATTAGTTTTTTCTATTTTTTTTCCTTTCGAAAAATTATAGTTGAAGTTTTTGTAGACATGCAAACCAAATATAACGTGAATCAAGATTATATTTTATAAAATAACTATGAATCAACCGTAAACTATGTGTTTGGACCTAAAATTTATATTTTAGTTATGACTAAAACCTATGGGCCGATTCATACGGCTCGTTGAATAAACATAGTTTAGGAAGGAAATCATACTATCTCGCATCAATCCTTATTAAGCGAGGAAAGCGTAAATCTTATGTCTGGTATTCAAGATCATTTAGACCAAGATTTCATAATCCTCATGAGGCAGGGAATACCCATGGTGATCACTATAAATATAGGTGTTCAGGACAATGTTAAGCACCTCTCTACAAACACAATTTTCCCTCGGCAAACACAACTCTCATCCCGAGAGAACCGACAATGGTGTTTCTAGAATTCAGGTCACCCGACAAAGCGTGCGGATTCGAAGGTTCACTCTAACCACTATCAACGACGGAAATCGGAGGAATCTAGGCCACCCGACAGAATGTAGAGATTCTAAAGATCTACGAAGTCACCATATCCACCGACGACAGCAATCAGAGGGATCTAGGCCACCCGACAGAGCGTGAGAATTCTAAAGATCTACGAAGTCAAAACCTATCCATAGTTCTCAACACTTTGTCCTTAGAATTGCTCTGCTTTATACTTGCCCGAGGGTGTAAAGTATCGATCCTTTGTGTCTTAGGGACTAGATACGAACTAAAAGTCCTTAAGACACCTAGGCAGAAAGAGATCACCAAACAGTCTGCTCAGCGAGGCTCGCAGCTTAGGATATACCTAACAGTGAGAAATTTAATATTCTATGTTTGGGCCCTAAATGAGAGTAACATTTATTAAGGGGCTGAAATTACTAAAGGCATGTTCCTGCGGCCCATATTATATCAAGATCTAGAGCGAGGGAGATAAAATGGGCCAACCACGTGTGTCCTGACTAGAGCTGCAAATCGGGAAAGATATATATGCGATTCCTAGACAACCTAGAGGAATCTAAGGGCAAGATCTTATTCCTAATCAACAAACATTACCTTGTCAAGCGAGGAGGATCAAAGTACCTATCTTTATAAATAAACGAAGCAAGACAGATTTATAGAGATCTACACACATACACAAATTTGCGCATTAGCAAATCTACTCACCCCGAGTAAACAACTAGCAACCAGCGAACTCAAAATCTAGGCCACCCGACAGAGCGTGGGGATTTTAAGGTTCACTAAAGCTAAACAACTGGCGACAGTGAATTCAGGATCTAAGCCACCCGACAGAGCGTAGGGATTGTAAGATTCACTCGAGCTACGACAACAGAAGTCAGCGGAGTCTAGGCCACCCGACAAAGCGTATGGGTTCTTAAGATCTACGGAGTCAAACTATCCGATGTTCTTAACACCCACGTCCTTAGAATTACTCTTCTTTATACTTGCCCGAGGGTGTAAAGTATCGATTCTTTGTGGCTCAGCCGAGAGACACGAAGCTTATGTTTTGAATCAAGAAAAGTAGGACTCAACGAGTAGGGTTGGTGCTCTCCTCACTCCAATTGCTTAATAAGAAGCAGAGACTATGCGGCGCACTACACAACTACATTATGTCCTCGGAAGTGGAACGCCTCGCACACAGCACACAACGACTACAGATAAGAAAAGAGACAGTTTGCGATCACTCCACTCGCAATAACCTAACTGGAGAAAACTCGAAGCCAAACACTATGTGTGTAACTTAAGTGGGTGAAATTAATAATATTTCATGGTGAACTCAGTTCGCCAAGACGTAGAGGAAAATTTGAGGGTTTAAAAAGTAAATATAAATTATTCACCGTCCGTGAGATTGAAGATATTCATGATGAAATCGAAAGTGCGTGTGACCAATGAGAAATCAATCAGGTTGATGTACTCTTATATCACAGTGAAGATGAAGGTGAAATAAACTCGGTCGTCAAATATTTGTGAGGTAATATGAGTGTGAATGGCGAATTGCATCGACCCAATCTGGACTGGCAGAAAGAGATCGATGAGTAGAGAGCGCTAAGTTAACCAACTACTCCTAGGTGCAAGGAATTGAAGTGCAAAAACTAAACAACATTAAATAAATTGCAAGAAAGTAAAGAACAAGAATGTAAATAGCGAGAAGATGAATCTATATTATCAAAGTCAAGGATGAACAAGGTAAAGTACCTAAGAATACGAAAGATAGAAAAACTTGTAAGTGAGTTTGTGTGTTTGGTGCAGGACCTTTTACAATGTGCTATAAAGATTCTATATATACAATTTGTACAAAAACCCTAGGTTGGCTGACTCGCCCGTCTGGCTAACGAATCCTAATAGAATTTGAACTCCTTGATTTCAGTCGAGTAAAACCTTCCTTATCTTGAACATCACTTGATACATTCATTCTCGGACTTGGTCACTCCTTGATTCGAGGACAATCCATTCATAAAAACTTGATCCGGCCAATCACTACAATCTTTGCATTAAAAACATTCCTTACCCGAATGACACGTTCCTATCAGTGGACTTGAATCCAACTCACACCCAGTCGAAGCCCAGAAAGTCACCCAACCAACTCACATTCGAGCTCGGCCCATTTGATCGCCCAACACTTGTACGTCGGCTATCTGGATCCATCATGCCCAATTCATAAATGCTTGGTTTTTTGGGTCTGACGTCTCACCAGACCCGCATGATAAAGTGTTCATTTTGTAGATCACCGAATAAGCCATAATTGCCTGTCAACATGGCTCGACGTTTGAAATGAACACTCATCAGTCGTCAGGGTATTTCATTGTACTGTTGATCGACGTCACAAATACTCATCGGTCGTCAAGCTTAGCCGACGAAAAATACATTAGCCGACGACACACCTGGTACTCGTAAAATCAAGTACAAACAGGTAGGAATGCTGCCTAAGAATCATCCTAAAAAATTATCTGTAACTTCATTTTTATGTACTCGTACTACTTAGGGATTTGGGCCATGTGATCCATACAACCGCATAGGATATCTGATTCGTTAACTATCATGCATATAGACTATAAAAGAGTTCTCATGGGAACGGGTTCAAGGTATACCCAATGAGTAAAATATTGGATATCGAGGATATATCGACAACTAAAAATATGGATGTTACGATGGAGATATCGATGAAATATTGATACTAGAAATTTTTTTGAAAGATATTATGGAGATTTAAAAATAAAACTTAATTGTTTTCTTCTAGATCTTGAATCCAAACTCATATATAGTCATAATAGGTAAGTAATAAACCATAAACATTGCATAGCAGGATTGGTTGGGTTGTAAGACTGGAACTTTTGTTTGGAATTCACTCTATACATTTAAAATTGGGCCTGTGCCTTCAAAGATTTGGCGGGCTGGTCGTTATTAACAATGCAATTTCGGTCAGAATCCAAGAAAAGTCAATATCTGTGATATCTCGATCTTTTTATATTATTTATTATTATTAACGAATAATTTTCGATTTAGTGATCGCAGTAAAAGATTTTTACCATCGGTAAGTACCGAGGTGTCTTGATTTGACTTTTTATCGAATTATCGAAGTCGGTTGACTTTTAGAATAAATGGTAGTATTTATCAATACGAGTTCGTAGACGCGAGACTCACCATTTTCGAGGAGGAAGTTATTAACGACGAAAGTTTGTTGTAAATCATTTACCGAAGTTACCATAAAATGGAAGCATATTATTAGAGGAGGTTTCCTCTTTGGGAGGTATTCTGGTTGACTTTGGGTCAACCCTTCCTCTCCTTTTTCGTTCGACTCATTTAGGGTCGGTTTGCTCCGGTCGGCGGCACGGCCCCGTCCGGCCTTCTTCGGCCATGATTCCGGCCGGAATCGGTTCACCTCATCATTCTCTACCTCCATATGGTTTGATTTGCATTGATTAGAGGCCAAGGATAGAGAAACGATGAGTTGAAATTTTAGGGATTTCAGGTGAAATCGCCGCCGTCGCCGACGATGGTCTCCGGCGATATTCTAGGTATGAATCAATAAGATTTATCTTGTGATTGTGAATATGTGTGTTGTGAATGATTTTGGGTGCAGGTACACCGTCGAATTCGAATTCAACTTCGAATTTCGACGGAATCCATTCGGTCTCCGTCGGAGTCGGCGGAGCCAGCATTTATTGGCGGCGGGGTGATGGGATTTTGGTTCCCCTCTCCATCCTGAGTCGATTCTTACATGTCTCAAGCTCTACCAAGGCTCAATGGCAGAGATCCGACCAGAAATGATCTCCAGCCAATTTTGCTTCCGGGATCGATTCCGGCCAAACGCGCCGGAATCTGCCTCGGGTCCTTTCGAACAGTTTGTTGTGCTCATTGAACTTTCCATTGATGTGCTACTCAGCTCTGCCGGCGGTGGTCGCTAATGGTGGCGTGTGGGCGGCATACGCAACCGTTTGTGGCGGTGCGTGGCCGAAAAACTTGACCGGAAAACCTATTTCCAAAACGTGTCGTGTTATATGTCGCTGGGTTCGTATCGGCGATACGAACACCATCGTGAGATTTAAAATATCATTTAGGCTTTGTTGTCCCAGTGAGTGGGCGGTGGCAACGAGGTTCGACACTAGAGGCGGTGTAGGCAACGAAGAAACTAGTTTTATTGTTTGTTGTTATGATTACTTCGTCGTAACAAGTTATCGTAATTATTTTTCGACTGAATTAGCATATTTGAGTTTCGTATCGAGTATTTTCTTGATTCATCAGATTATTTTATTTTATTTTTTCATTTTGACGATTTTCGACAAGAGTCGGGCCATCACAAATGGTATCAGAGCATGGTTCAACTCTCGGACTTCGTTTTCGTTGCGTCTTGTGTTAGACAGTTAGTTGTGAACATGTGCCTAGAAAAAAGAGAGTGTAAATTTGTATTATTATGATCGTCGCGAAGACGAAGAAATGGTGGTCCTGGATGTGAAGTAGTTATGCATTTGCCGATGCCGGACCTGAGGTACGCGGTTCTGTACTACCCCTTGTAAATACAGTTCAATTATCGATATATTTTATTATTTGTTTATCGATATGTTATCGATATTCACTTATCGATATATTTTATTTGATATCAGTTTATTGATTTATATTTTTGATTACTATATTGATTATATATATTGTGTTTGAACGAAAATTATTTGAAACACGAAAATCGAGACAGTTACAGTGTATGGGTTGTCAAACGAAATGGAAACGTGATATTACAACGATCAACGAAAATGAAAAGTATATTATTTTTATTGTACTTGTGATTAGTTGTACAATATGTACAATATACGAATTGACTATTTGCATATTGATGCAAAACGATTTATGATCATGATTTATGATCAATTTGACTTGATTAGATCATTGAAATTTACTGAACTAAAATTGTTACGATTTTAATTATTGCATCGATGCACTGCCTCTCGATTGATCCCCGAGATGCTCCGGGAGGGATAGGGCAAACTCCTGACCCGAGGATTTACTGCATTGCCTCTCGGTTGATCCCCGAGATGCTCCGGGAGGGATATGACAAACTTCTGATCTAAGAATTTACTGCACTGCCTCTCGGCTAATCTCCGAGATGCTTCTCGGCTGATCTCCGAGATGCTTCGGGAGGGATAAGACAAACTCCTAACATGAGGATTTACTGCATAGCTATTCGATTTACGAAGGCACCAGGATAATTTAGAGGCCATGATTTGGGTGCAATTTTTTTGCAGTTTATTATTCTTGAGTAACATTATAACCAGTTTGAATTCTGAATATTATTCAGATATCACTATTTTATGTGTAATTTGATTGTACATGAGTTTTGTATATATCGCTGAGACATTGTTGAAATGTAGTAGTTGAGAAATCCGGACGAGTGTTGGTGGCTAGCAGTATAGATTGTGAATTGTGATTATAGAAGTGTATTTTGATATTTGCAAGTTTTTGGGATTCCTAATTATAGAGGAGACTGCTTGATTTTTCACAGAAATATTCTGTGATTTTATTTTTGTAATTTTGAGGACGAAATTATTTTAACGGGGGTAAATTGTGATATTCCGATCTTTTTATATTATTTATTTATTATTAACGAATAATTTGAGTTCGGTTTAGTGATCGCGGTAAAATATTTTTACCGTCGATAAGTACCGAGGTGTCTCAATTTGACTTTTTATCGAATTTTCGAAGTTGGTTGACTTTTGGAACGATACGAGTTCATATATGCAAGAATCGCCGAAAACAGAGTTACGAGGAGGAAGTTATTAACAACGGAAGTTTGTCGTAAATCATTTACCGAAGTTACCATAAATGGAAGCATATTAATATAGGAGGTTTCCTCTTTAGGAGGTATTCTGGTTGACTTTGGGTCAACCCTTCCTCTCCTTTTCCATTCGACCCATTTAAGGTTGGTTTGCTCAGGTCGGCGGCACAGCGCCGTCCGGCCGTCTTCGGCCACGATTCTGGTCGCAATCGGTGCACATCATCATCCTCTACCTCCAGATGGTTTGACTTGAATTGATTAGAGGCCGATGAGTTGAAATTTTTGGGATTTCGGGTGAAATCGCCTCCGTCGCCGGCGATTGTCTCCTGCGACGTTCTAGGTATAAATCAACGGCTTTTACCTTGTGATTGTGAATATGTGTGTTGTGAATGATTTTGGGTGCAGGTACACCATCGAATTCGAATTCGACTTTGAATTTTGACGGAATCCATTTGGCTCCGTCAAACACGACAACGTCGACGTTATTAGGCCTCGTGTCGTGTTATATGTCGTTGGGTTCGTATCGACGATACGAACACCGTTGTGAGGTTTAAAACATCATTTAGGCTTCGTCGTCCCAGTAGATGGGTGGTGGCGACGGGGTTCAACACTAAAGGCGCTGTGGGGGACGAAGAAACTAGTTTTATTATTTGTCGTTATGATTGTTTCGTTGTAACAAGTTATAGTAATTGTTTTTCGACTGAATTAGTCGATTTGAGTTTCGTATCGGGTATTTTTCGATTTATCCAATTATTTTATTATTATTATTTATTTTGACGATTTTTAACAAAGGTTGGACCGTCACAATATCGCCGATAAAACATGACAATTATATCGAGATGCTCAGAAAACGAAAAATTTTGGCTAAATTTCGCCAAAAATGTCGATATTACATACCTTGAATATACCCCTCATTTTTTATACACAAAATAGGTGAGACCTGTTTTTCACATATACGGACCCACCTTTTTTATGTGTAAAAATTAAAAGATTCAACTTGAACCCGTTTCACTACATCAGTACTCTTTTTTGTACCCTTAAAAATGCTTTTTTATGCACCCAATTCATCTAGATTTGAGTCATCTCAGTTTTGTTTTCTCTCTGTTCTTCCTGCAAATTTTTAATTTTTTTTCCTACTGATATTCCATCTTCTATAGCAAAAGCCCTAATCTTGCTTTATGAGATTTTCCATTCATACTCTAACACTACAAACAATCAACAATTCGATCAACAACAGAATTTTAAAGTCTCATCTTGATTCTCAAGATCATTTCTTGCGCTTTTGTTATTTTTTCTTTTTCTTTTCCAGTATACATAATTACATATCCACTAAGTTTAAATAAGAATCGGCGAACATACCCAACAACCATATCGATCATATGTACGAGGGCAATACGAGTCATTACATGACATACGCCACATGGTCTATGGCCACAAAAAGACATTGGAACAGAATCAGAAATTCAGGATAAGAGTGAGAGCCGGTGATGTTTGTGCAGCTAGCAGTGATACCAGAATATTCCATCTGTTGGCAGCTCCCACAAAATGAACACTTAAAACTACTTTCCCGGTAAGCCCTCAAACCCTAACACCTCACCAAATGTCTCAACGGCCGCTCCCTTCCTATCGGCCACACCTCAATAGCAAATCACGGAGCTACGTACCCCCTTGAATACATAATTTATATATTGATCACATTCCCAATATTTCCCATACGTGGCTCGATGGCATTACATGTCTCACGCATGAATCATTACTAATTGCACTCGATCTCGATCGTAACCGTGAGCAAAATGCTTTGTTAAGTCGGACGTTAACGAATTTCGACACGTCCGACTCACCAAATTGTATACTCAATTTTCTTTATCTTTGTGATAGAACGCGTTATTGTGAGTATTTGTGACATGACGGTGGCATGCAAGTGTTTCTTCTTTATCTTTGATGCGAAATTGTTACCCTCTAAACCAGATAAACCGTACGGCACATTACCTCTAAATTAGTTTCAACCAATCCCACCCAAATAGGAGCAAAACTTACACACGTGCACTGTCTACTCCCCCATTCCCTTGTATATATATTCCATCCTCGTCTCATTTCTCCTACTCTTGAGGTCCTTGATTGCAATTATAACCTAGTTTATTTACAAACCAGAATGAGCCCTCATGCAACTAAGATCTGCACCACCACCACCACAACCAAAATCAACACCACCACCACCAATGCATCCCTATATCCACCGCCGTTGAAGATCAACAAGGACTCTCATTCGATCAAGAAACCCTCTTCCTCCGCCGCCGCGTCTCCGCCGTCGTCATCTTCCTCGTCCTCCGTGTACGCAATGGCCAGACCGCCGCCGCAGCAGCAGCGCCACCCTGTCATCATCTACACGCATTCCCCCAAGATCATCCACACGCACCCGCGTGACTTCATGGCCTTGGTCCAGAAGCTCACCGGTCTCTCGCGGTTCGATGACGAGGTTTCGCTGCCTCCCTCTGCGGCGGCGGTGAATCCCGAACCGCCAGAGACAGGACACAACAACAACGTCAACGTCAACAACATCAACATCAACATGATCAATAACAATAACGGTTTGACGTTGGAGGGGGAGATGATGATGAACAAGAGCCCTAATCAGGTTCATCATAATAACAACCTGATGATGAGAAATGACGACAACGAATCGTCGTCGGTGATCACCGAAGAGAATTGCAGCAGTAACAACAGTAATAATAATGTAGGAGGAGGGGATTCATCGTCGTGTTTTGTGCCGCCGTCGAATCCATATCTGGCCAATATTCCGGTGTTCCCGACGTCAAACGCGGCGGATTATTTGTGCAACAATTCCATGAACATTTTCACGAATTTATGATTGATCGATCATTCGTTGTGGAGATGATGGAGACTAGTAGCTTGCTTGTTTCATAAACTCGTCGTCAAATTCGAATTCATTTTTCAGAGATAAAAGCTTCCCATGATGGCAGCGCAATAGGTGCTTATAGGGAAGGACTTTAAACTTTCTTTTGTTAGAGTAGTCGATTAAGTCGATTCATCTCATTCTTTTGATTTGCAAATAAGGAGAGTTCCAATTTTCTGAGGTAGAACTTGTTCTGTTGTTAAAGGTTAAACTCAAACTCCTAAACTAGTGTTTGTTTGCCACTTGATGCTCAAATTTTTCATAAAGAGATACAGAAGTACAAAACATTCCTTTGGCTACCTATTAATGTTCTTTCTTGTTGCATTTCCTTTCTTATGTGTTTCCACTTCCCACACTGTTATTTCTGGTTTGATTTGATGAATAATGACATGTTTACTTACGTAGAACCTTTCTTATATGGTTCATATAATTTGCGAGATTGTGTACTGATGGAAACTCTTGATTTACGAGTTTCTCCGTGTTATACAATTTGGAGGTGACAATAGTTGGAACAGGAAAGCGTACATAGAATTCTTTTTCCTAGCTGTGAAACCATAGCTTAATTGCATCAGACCACCATTTGTAATCTGTTATATATCCAATTGAAAACACCGAGTAATAAGAAAGTTGGAGGAGCAGAAACAGAAGCAAAGTTCGACAATGATCCAGGCCAACTCTTAGCAAACATTTTCATTTTCTTGAAATACACCAGTTTATTTTCACTTTTATTGCTAAGATTTACACACACACCTCTCTCTACTCCGGATATGAGCTCTCCACCTCTATTTGTATATGTGCAAAGAAAGCACTACATTAACTTACAATAGTGTACATCAGAGATATTAGTCTTTATTACAGCATCATTTCTTCCTTTTCTCTTCCTTTTCTCTTCCTTTTCTCTTTCAAGTATAACTGGAGCTGCTGGTATGCTGAACCCCCACTCTCGCAATCTTCTCACCAATCTTTCCGTGCTAATTTTCCTCATTGGCAAATACCATGTAAATGTTTCCAAGAAGATCAATAAAACAACATATTTACCGGGGAGGAAGGCCAGAGTCACAGCCATGACTAACAGTGCCGCTGCAAATTTTTTGCTTGCCTGATCATAACATGAGTAAACAAGCAACATAATGGTGACGGAGACGAGTAGTCGAAGTTACAAACACAAATATAACAATTAACAAGAGCAGGTTTGAGGAACAAGCAAGGACAAAGAGAGTAGACCTGAGGAAAAAGAGACAGCAACAAAGCACGGAGCTTAAGAAGAACAATGTTTCCATCCTGGACAATCCCTTCGGCTTGGGAAACTGCATTCTGGACAGCCAGAAGCTGCTCCATTGTATTCATTGGTGGAGGTGCTAACACCTTAACCTCATGAGAAGATTTGTCTTGGCTAAAAAAGCGGGTGAGCATCATGAATATCGCAGTAAAGACAAGTGCCAGTGCAAATGCATAAATCAGGCATCCCCTGAAATGCACACTGTAAGTTAGCTGAAAATAGATGCCTAGAAATGTGATATGCGGAAAGAAACACAACAGTGAATAGTATTATTCTCCATAGAGTATCTCTCTCTTGAGCTACATTTCTATCCCATCCAATAGAGTCAAAAAATTCTAGCGACTGTATTTTTATAAATCAGTATCCAGAATTTATTTCTTTACTGAATAGGAGCATAGTTTAACATAAAGCATATAAAGATTATACACATTCTTCACTGAGTACTACTAGAGTGATTTAGATATTTGATGCAACCTAACACGCTCTGTTGCATTAGTCATGCAGATGAATTCTCATTTAGTACTATATAAGCACTAAATATAGACTTCAGGCAGACAGAATTTAATAATAACTAATTTTACACTATGCTATTGTCAAAGTTTACCTTTGTTATCATATATGCTATTATCATGCTTCCAGATATTCATTTTATCAGATAATAAGAACAAAATGATTGACAAGTAAAGCAAGAAGATGAACTTTTGGCTGGTACACTTTACCTGCAAATAATATAACTGGAAACAAGACAGAACACAATAGACTTCAGTGGATCCTCCCAAAGTGCCAAAGAAAGAAGGTATTTCCCTAATTCCATGACCGGGAAGAGCAACTCCTGCGAGCAATTAAGGTTCAGTAGATGATAGAAAGTAAAAGTAAAGTCAGATTAATTTCCCAACTCTATGGTGGAAGCCTTAAATTTAACTATTGACTAATTAGTAATTACTAATACTTTAAGAAATGGCAGATATGTTTCAAAGCGATGAGAGTCATGAGACCGAGCATTTAGGATGAATGATAAATTTATTCCATAAGTTTTTGTATATTAGTCAATCATCTTCAAATAAGACTAGAATGGAGAAGGGAAAAGGAGAAGGTTTAAAAGCTCAGAAAATAAACCCTTAATATCACCAAATACCTTCATCACTACAATGTTTGTATCTATGCCTTCCACTTTGACTCCATCTACTGTCGCTTGTGCTAGAGCCACTTTTTCATAATTGTGCTTTGACTCCTTAACTTCTCTTTCCAGTGAAGTCAGCTCACCAACAGTTACCTCACCCACAGCAAGTCTAGCCCCAACAGAACTATTAGAACTTGTTCCAAATGCAAAGCCCAAGTTAGAAATCATATCTAATGCTGAGATTGAATACATTCCACCTCCGGACCCTTCAAATTGTTAGACCGATCTAATTTGCCTACAGTAGACATATTTGCAAGAGTTTCCAGTATCATGTCTCCACCAGGTAATTGATCACAAAGATTGAACATTAAGAGACCCTCACAGCGTAACGGAAAAGAAGAAATATCTTGAATGGCCTGTAATCGCAGAATCCCAAGCACAGCCTTCGATAACGCTTCATCTCGTTTAACCCCCTTGATTTGGTATGCATGTATAAATCTATGAACATACAAAATCTCTCTTATGATTGCTAGCCAGTAATCACGTCGAGTATGCCCCTTCAGCTCAGGAAACTCTATGACAACCGGTTCTGATCTACAGAAAGATAATTCCTTAGAGTGAGAATCTAGTCTTAATACAGCAAGATGAATTCCTTTGCAATATTAAGTACGGGACTAACATGTATAGAGACATTCTACCATAACCTGATAACTTACAATGACATTGATTTATAATAGACTGCCTTGTCAAACAGAGTAGTACCCCATGGGCCAGTCAACTCAGGTTTCACAACCTGTTTTAGATCATATGAAAGATCATATCGTTTTGGCTTGTCGTATGATACTCACGCAGAGCCTCAAAGTAGAGTGCATGGTCTGTCAGAATCAATCGTCCTGTTGGCAAACCCTAACCATATAAGAATGGTGAAATACTGAATAACAAATTATAGACTATTTTATAATTATAATCATATCTACCTACCAGGCCACGTAGAAATTCCCACATGCTCAAGAACTGGTTGTGTGGTTACTGTTCCATCCACTTCCAGAATTCTCTCTCCTCTTGATGATCTTACAGTAGAAAGAAGTGATGACTCAGACTGTGTCCTCATTTTTCTTATTGCTCTGCATGACAAAATTTAGTATCAGGAGACTATAAATACAGGTTGAAGGAATATGCTTCCAGATTTACCATATGCTAAAAATGACATTTTTCTTATCCCTGTGTTTATATCTCTAATGCTTTTGCCTCCTCAAGTGTGTGTGCTCATGCGAATTTGAGAGAAGTATGTACCTATCTAGTCCACTCAGATACTTGTCATAAATGGTGAATTGAAGCCTCCTACCAGTTGATGTTGCAAGCACCTCAAAGAGATTTTCACTGATAACCACATTTGCAATAATGGGAACCGATGGAGCTATTCTAGAGAAAGCATCTATTCCAACTGCACAAAAAGAAGGGGCTTAATGAATGCATATAAACATTTTTTTTATCTGAAGGTATCAACCTGCTAAAATTTTGGAAATTAATGCAAACAAGAATAGGCAAAGACATGTCCAAGCACAGTAGACTTACTAAAAAAATGATTATTAGGTAGGATAGCATGCTTTAATGGAATGTGTATAACAAATTGAAAGGTCAAAACGTCAGCAACATAACAAATAAGCTCATAAGAGAGCAAAACCAAAGAATTCATAAACACCAAAACCTTACATTTAGCAAAGGTTGGCTGTCAGCAGATGGCGCTTCCCAAGCTAACATCATATCATAAGTCAGTCGTCGAAACCATTTATCAGCCAGATGACCTGTCACCTGAGTTGAGAGAGCAAGAGCTCTGAATGAGCTGTATTCCAAAAAGTTCCTGGCATTGCGAGATGGATGCTTTACAGATTCAGAAGCCTCGGAAATGAAGACCTCACAAAGCTGAGTTGTAGAAAGACCAAGGATTCTGCAGCATTGTTTAGTCATCACTAACAAACCATTTCTTGGAACTAATCATCATATTATGAAAAGTAAGTTACGAATCCTAATAGTCAAAGAATAAGAATGAGGAAAATGGTTAAGGGAAACAATACAAATACTTCGAGCAGTATGAGATGTAAGCACAGAAAACTTACTTGGAGCATCTACGAACAACTACATTTGCAACTCATCCAATTAGTTGGCGCCGAAGGAGATTTTTCCATCTCCTCCAACTCATCATCAAAAGGTCTTCGATTTCCAATCAGCCACTTAAACGATCCTTCTCTCACTAGATTCTCAAACATATTTCTGGTTTTGCTTGCCACAGCCATCCACACTTTCCACTCACTATAACACTACCGCCACCTCGTATCTCTATTCAAACTGCAAAGAATCAAAACACCATATTATAGCCTCAGTTCTTGCATTCAGCTCATCAAACCCAATTTCATAGAAATCAGTAATTAAATTTTGATACATATTCCTCATACAGCACAGTACGGGTGAGTAATCTATCAAAAATTATCATAGTCAATAAAGTTTACTCATTTTAAAAAAGCAAAACTACCCAATTTCAGCAACAGTACCAATCAAGCACTTCAATATATCATTGAAACCCAGAACTGAATTTGTAAGCAAACCAACCAAAACCCAACAACTATTACGAAGCCTACCAACCAATTTACAGTAAAGCTCAGGCCTTTCTCCGCATTCTGAGCTTTGGCATATGAAATACTCCAACTTTTTTCAACGTTTCAGAAAACCCACCTGGGATTATAAGCTGAGGTCGAATCTCCTCAAACCCAGTTCACCAATATGTGGAACTACGAGTCGGTGGGCGCAGCAGCCACGTAGATAAGACATGGTGGTGATGATGGTTCTGGCGTGGGTTTTGGGTTTATAATATATTGATCGACTAAAGAAAGAAGACTAGTATTTCAGAGGAGCAACAGTAGTGTCCAAGAACTGTTCGTCATTTCGAGGATTTTCTTCGTTGAGAAACGGTGACTCCAAAAATGATCGAATGAGGTAAGGTGCACCGGAAATACAACACTTTCCATTTAAGTAATTGTTTTTTCTTATTCTTTTTGAAATAAATATGTTGTAATAGACAGAGTAGAAATTTACAGGAAAAAAAATTAATAAACATATTTGAATCTCATCGAACATCAAAAATTTATAAGTCTACTAAATTCGCCTAAATTTTCATCAAAATATTTGAATAAATTATGTTATTGTGATAATTCAAGCTAAAATGTAAGTTAAGAAAATGACTTCTTCACTACATACTCTCACACTACGATAAATATTGATAATTCATCATCAAAATGCCACCATGCCAATTACCAACCTTAACTCACCATTTTTCTTACTATTCTCTTCACCAATGTGAAATGATCGATCCTACCTTCATCATCTTTTTCTTTCAGATCACCATCATTGCTACTTTGCATCTGTATCTTTACATCCATCCATATTCCATAGAATCTTTCTAGCAAGAATAAATCCAGAACCAACTCATTGCCCATAACGAAGCAACAAAAAGCCCACCTTTCTAGAATTTCTGTTACTTTTGGTCTCTGGGCCCAGCTAGATAATGGACTTCAATTTTAGAAAGTTTTTTCCTAAAAGCCCAGACTCTAGTAGTAATAGCTGGAGTAGTAGTGGCATTTCTGGGTTGGCCATACAAAGCTTACGAACAAACTGTGAGGGGACGTTTGTTACACCGCTAACTATTAATACTGTCCTGGGCTCTCATGCACCTTTTTAGAATGCACTAATTTTGAGATGCGTTTGGTCACTTTGGTATAGTCCAGGACTCAAGTTCTTTTCTTCTGCAAGTCAAAACTTGAGACTTGAGGTGCACGAGCAGTCAACACCAACTGAGTTTGCATGAAGTGATGAAGTTTATGTTGTTTATGCAAACCCCGTTTAATCTCAAATAAAATAATCCCATTAGTACCAATTGGCTCGATTGATCAAAAGTGAGCTGTATATATCATATCAATGTCACAAGTATGCATCAATCAGCTTAATTGACCCAGTTCAAACCTGGATACTAATGAGTAGTTGGGTACTAATGCGTATCCATCAATGCTGAACTGGGTTTTCAATTCAAACCCAGCTTTTTGTCGATCAATGTTGGCCTTAATTATGTTGGGTTTATTCAATCTCACGCCCATGTACCAAAATTCCCTCTAGCAATACCCCGACGCAGATCAATCGAATTCTTGAAATAACAAGATCTCCTCTTGCAGCTTCTTAAATTTCAAAGCTTCTCTGAAATCATCGTCGTTGAAAATTACTTCAGTCCCCACCTCATCAATTGCCTGCAATTCCAAATTCTCAGCTCAACTAAAATCAAGAAATTCAGATACCCAGGTGTTTAAAAGTTCAGATATAATCAAACATATGTTATTCTTCGAATGCAAACAATACTCAAAGCTAGATCCAGTGTCCTACAAATCACCCTGGAGTCCAGAACCCAATTCAAATTTTCATTGAATTCAAGAGATCAAAGTGCCACACTGAAATGCAGGTTCAAGTGTTCAACAAATTTATTGTTGAGAGCCATCGACAAAGAAAGGTAGGATCAGGGTGAAAGAAAAGAGATGCCACGAGCGTGCAATCGACCGTGTTATTTTGAGTCACTGAAAAGTAGTACTCAACATTACACCAGCTAAGGAGCTAAAGACAAAAACGACGACAGTAGCCTGTACCATTTATATTTGTACTCATCGTCAACAAACGCCGGTCCAATAGATTAAGACCTCCTATTTAGCACAGTACCAGCTAAGACGGTGAAACAAACCCACCCGAAAGTACTAGCATGATTAGAAAAACCATGAACTCCATATGTTTTGGCACAGCAAAAAACATATATTCTTGCTGGCTGCAGTTGTTGTATAGGCAACTACCAATTTTGCGTTCTTAATTGGTGAATTCGAGTTGAATAGCATCAATACAATGATCTGCACAAAGCAAGTCAATACAATCTGTCCATCACTGTCCCCTAGCCATTTCAATTCTGCAGCATTCACGTGAATATATAATCAAGAGTTTAATTCCTGCAACTATGTTTGATCAGTATTCACACTGCACATGCTTCAGCAGTAGTATCTGTGAATATATGGACCACAAGCCTAGGAGCTAAGCTAACTTCACCTCAACATTTTACTAGTTTCAGGGAGGAGGAGACCAAATCATGCTGTCTACTTAAACATGTTGGATTTGCCATTGATCCTGCATATAATCCAAATCCCAAATGTGGAGTCTTTCATTTAGCATTATTGTTTGACCCATAGTCTTAAAGGCATTCTGCATATGTGCTATGTCCCATGGAAATTGGAGAAGATAAGACATGGACATGACTATGTCTAGCTATTATGTAATCGCTATTTCCTTCAACCTAGCTATGCACATCATGTTCATTGTCAATGAATAGTACTACAATTCGAAGTTAGACTACAGAGTAGGTATGCAAATTATATTTGTTTAGTTTGAGTTTAGAACAGAGGAATAGTGACATGAAAAAGCAAGATCCATTGAACTTTTTTTTAGTTAGTTTAGGAACAGAGGAATAAGGACATGCATGCACATATGTAGTCTTTTCCCCTTTTTTTTCTCAATCTTAGTTTTTATTTTATGTTGGGGGCCTCATATTTTATTTTTTAGACTTTTATGATTTTTTTGAATATTTTTAATTTCATTTTCACCCTTTTATAATAAAAAACAAAACAAATCAGTAAAAATTCATATAAATCTAGAGCCTTCGCCTAGACTCCTGAAGCAAATGTATAGAAATGAAGATGAGAGTTTATGAAGGAGATGTGAATGTGGGAAAAGATTTTGGCAGAGTAACACAACTTTCTTTATATCTCATTTCTTTCATTGTTTCCCTCCTTTCAATCTCATAGTTGGCTTCGAGATCGTAATAATTGGTCGATTGTAATTGTAATTAAGCACAAAAGTTTAGACTGGGTTTGGAGTTAATTAACATTTTAATTTAAAATTTCTGGGTTGTTTAGAATATCGGTTCATAATTTGGGAGATGAGCTGCACTTAAGTATATAATTTTCTGGGTTGTTTTGAATGTCAGTTTATAATTTGCAAAATTTATTTTTATGGCCAAACCTATCTTGGTTATTTGAATTAGCTTCCATGTGAAAGATTTGATACTAAAATCTCAATCAAAGCACATTGAACAAGGATAATGGAGGAGCTAATAGATAAAGTGTTGCCTTGTAAGTGGTGACGAAAATAATTGGGGAAAGAGGTTCAAGACAAGAGAAAAAGCACAAAAATGATTAAAATTAGAATTTAATAGATAAATTTTTTTTTAAAAAGTTGAAATAATAAAAAAGAAATGTGTGACTAGACGTGTCATTTTTTTTTCATAACAATGGGAATGACTCCTCAAAAACTTCCACTTCCATATAAAAGCTCCATAGACTTGTACTATTTGAAGGGTCCTTGAACTTGCCCATATAGGTTCGCAACTTCCCAACTTCACTACCTGATATGTGATCCCCAATCTAATTATTTTATGATTTATATGTGACACGATCTATTCACTAACTATTTCCATGGGACCCTTAAATCCCCCTTCCCCCTCTCTGTTCAATTGTTCATGCATATGCCCCAAGAGACAAATCAAGACTTGGTCAAAAGAGGGTCAAAGAGAAATAGAAAGATCGAGTTCAGTGGGATATGATATGAGAGGAGGAGCTACCTAGATATAGCTTTAGAGACGAAGCAAGCAAGGTTCATAAACCCTTATCATTTTGAGAAGTTGGAGAAGAGTACTGATTGACTGAGGGAGTGAGTGAGTTCCCACATTGCCCATGCCTCTTTTGAAGCCAACATCTGGCCATTCTAGCTGTCCTCTCCCTCTGTCTGTCTCTCCAAGTTCCATGGGTGCAATGCATCTAACCTTTTCTTCCTCCTGCCCTCTCCTAAACTCGCTTACAAATTAAACTTGAAGACAAAAAAAAGAAGCTATTATATTTTTTTTTTTCCTTCACTTCATGAATTGGCAATGTCCCATAAGATTTCATGTGTATCTATCTATTTGTGGGATATCACCACCTAGCTTGGTTAACTCCTTCTTTAGATATTGTAGGTTGCCTGTCAATTCTGGTTTTAAGTTTGTGGCAGTTTGCTCCCATTCAGCTCATAAGTCTTATTCAAAACCTATATAGGCGCCACTTACTCATTTCTAAATTTTAGTTAACCAAAATAAATATAGAGGATAATTCCAAAACTTATCTGATATATGCTGATTTGATGTTTATGCAAGTTGCTGCTATCTAAAGATGCTGTTGAAGTTACTGATCATCAAGCCGTGTGTGAGCTGTGTCCTTCATTTTAGTAGACAGCTTAGCGTTTATCCACCTCAATGTGGATTAATTGAATATGTTCTTTCAACCGTAACACTATTTGTACCACTAGTATAGTTACATCTCTTATCAAGATATGTATCATTCACGAGTTAGGATGCGGCTAGCAAATATGATACATGTATAAAGACATATTCTTTCAGTAGGTGGCGAGTAGCGACTATGTTGTTGGCTTTCTTAACATGTCGACATAAAATGTTTGACGAATTGTCTTAAAACAGTTAGAACAAGTGTAATCGGTCACATAAATTAAACAAGTTGATCGACTTAAGGTTTCATATTGATTGCAAGGGAAGTTATATAGTTGGTGATTATGACTGTGCTGGGATCAGTTTTTACCAAATGTAGGTAGTAACCGTTAGTTGGTTTCAATTATTGCAAATTAGGATTCTGTAAGAAGAAGTTATTAAGGTTACTGTACTGATTGTAGAAAGTGATTTTCCCTCGATAAAAATTGATTACAATCGTTCAATACATAGAAGAGTCTAACCACTGTTACAAGGAGAATTGAATGATAAGATTCTTGGGTTACAAAAAGTTATAAAGTCAAATATACACAAATCATAATAAATGCTGATTTCCATAACAGTAGTATCCTGCAATCAATGAGTGATTGCAGAAGAGTGATTCTCGCTAATACTCCCCTTCAAATTTGACAGTGTTGAACATACAAGTTTGGTAGAAAATAGCTGATGACGGGATTTGTGAAGCGCTTTAGTGAGAAGATCTGCAGGCTGATCTACTAAGAGTATAAAACATACACGATGACTTCCTAATACAACTTTTTCACTAACAAAGTGGTAGTCCAACTTCTATGTGCTTGGTACGAGCGTGAAAAATTGGATTAGAAGCCATATATGTAACATTAAAGTTATCACAATATAGTGAAATAGGAAATTGAATTCTGGCCCCAAGTTCAAATAATAGATACCCTAGCCAAGTAGTCTCAACACTAGCATGAGCAAGGATGATAGTTGCATAAATATGCAACTCTTTTGTATTTAATTATTTTAAAAATACTTGGTTTATTTGTTTAGTTTTCAATAATTAATTATGTTTTTGTTTATTTAGGCTATTTGAAGGAAAATGCAAAAAAGAGCAATAAAATGAGAATTCTATTCTAATAAGAATTGGTGATGTGGCAAGTCCATGTGGCGGTGATTCAATCCTATGTGGATAAGGAGAGACCCCAAGCTCACACCTATATAAGCGTATTTTGAAGATCAAATTAGGGTTGTTGAATTTGGAGAGAAAGAGCTAAAGAAAGAGAGGGAGTAGCCGCACCAGGAATTCTAGCCGTCAATCTTTGATCCATCGAAGATTGAGCTTCGATCTGTCGAAGATTGAGCTTCGATCCATCGAAGACGGTCCTGCCAAGTATTATAGGGTTTTGGTTTAATTCTTCCTTCTCCATCATGTTTTGCTATTGGATTTTTATAACTATGAGTAGCTAAACTTTCCTAGTTAGAGGCTGATCAAAGCTCTAGACATATTTACGATTTTGAACCCCTTTTGATCTTAATAACTATTTGGATGAGTTTTGTTTCACTACTTTTACAGTGATGATTTCTATGTTCATGTTACTTTGGTTGCAAACTTAGTTGCATGGCTCAGGACCTAGAGTCTAGGATGTGTGACTGACAGATATATCAATGCATATTCAATATAGACAAGCAAGCCCGTTGTGATAGCTTGTGTGAAACAATTCCTTAGTGATGTTAAGGCGAACGCTATATTGACATTAAAAGCTTTTTTGGCTTTCAAACACTCTTATAAATTAATGAATTTAATTGATTAGGCTAGGATGCCAACATCTACCAACCTATTAGTTAAAGATCAAGGTAAGTCAGTACCGACATTCTGCTTAGTACGACCAGTAAGAGAGTGTAATACAATCGATGTCCTATCGACATTGGTTCAATTGTGGGAGTCAGTCATCCATGGTTCTTTATATTAAAATTGGGGTAAATCATAGGGTGTTAAGGGTGGAGAGAGGTTCCTAACATTCATCTCTATCTGATTTCATCAACAATTCACTTTTCTGAAATTTATCTTTTTTCTGCATTAGCTGTAGATTCGCCGAATTGTTTCAGAAACCAAATCAATTCTGAATATCCTCAATTTTTGTGTGCTAGTCCGAAACTGAGTCTACTCAATTGTTTTAAATTTTCGTAGTATTTTGTTTAGTATAGATTATGTTTATAAATGAGTTAGTGTCCAGTGGTTGAGTCTGCTAAATTTCTGATTTTTGCGTCTTTTTGTGTTTCTTGTGTTTGTAAGTCTTAGTTTCACCACTCCTCTGTGGGTAATGACCCTTATTTGCCATTAAACTATATTGAACTAATTTTCATATATAGGGTATCTTTGAGGGTGCTTTTACGCCTATCAAATTTTGGCATCGTGCTGCCGGGGATTGTTTTAATTCTAAGTCTTAATAGTTTCATTTATTTTTTGTTTAGTTTTTTTTATATTTTGAGTCTTACATTTGTTACCATGTGCAGGAGCTTATTGCATGCATACTCGTCATTCTACAAGCTCTGACCCACTGTTACTTGATCCACAGATTGAGAAATCAGTAAAGCATAACCGAAAACTAAAGAGACTACTGGCGAGCATGAGTAACACTGGTGGTGAAAATTCTGAGCCCGAGATACATTCTGAGTCTGAGCCAGAGGTTGAAGAACAGGAAGATCAGTTCATTCTAGCACCACCATCACCACCACCAATAGCCAATAACCAGAAACTCAGGGAATCTTTCACTCCGAGTACGGGGGCAGCCGATTCACCAATTTTATTGCCAGCAAATTTGGGAGCTTATTCGATACCTCCATCTCTCATCTCAAATTTGCCACACTTCAGGGACACTCCTTCTGAAGATCCTCAAGACTATCCGAATGAGTTTACAGCTCTGTGCAGAATACAAAAGTCATAAGCACTACAAGAAAATTGCACCTAGACCACGGACCATTTCCGTCGTCTAGGTGCAGTTTTCCGTCGTCTAAGTACTTAGACGACGGAAACTCCGTCGTCCAAGGTCCGTGCTCCAAGTGCTGTCGTCCAAGCACCTGGACGACGGAGATTTAGTGATCCGTCGTCCAAGTGAACTTGGACCTCGGACATTATCCGTGGCCCAGGTAGCCACCTGGACGACGGAAACTCTAAGTCTCCGTCGTCCAGGTGAACACCTGGGCCACGGAGAAGCTAACAATCTCCGTCGTTCAGGTGTCCACCTGGACGACGGATAACTAAGTCTCCGTCGTCCAGGTGAACACCTGAACGACGGAGAACGGCAGGGTTTAGGGTTTAGGGGTTTAGGGGTTTAGGGTTAGGTTTAGGGTTCTGCACCTGGACGACGGAGAACATAATCTCCGTCGTCCAAGTGAATATTTAATTTTTTAAAAAAAATAAATTGAAATTAAATATTATTAATTTAATTTATTATTATTTTAATTTAAATAATGAAAAATGCTAAAATTAAAAAAATAAACTAAATTTTGAATATTAATTAATAACTTAATTATTAAATAATCAAAGTAAATTAATTTGTACATACGAAAAAATCCATAAATTAAAAATTAAAATATTGTTCGGAATGCGGAAAGAAACGAGATAATATACTACTAGCTAGCTAATACACTGGAGGAGCAGATGCGCCGCCGAGTCCTCCGCCTCCAGCCGGGTCGTTGTCGTCGGGGTGTGGGTTCGGAGGAGGTTGACATACTTCTCGATTTTGTTCCATGAGGGCGATGAGTTGGGCTATTTGTGCTTGTTGTTCGTCAAGTCTTTGCCGCATTGACTCATTCTCCTCTCGTGCCAGTCGAGCCTCTTGAATGGCTGCTTCGACGGCCGCAGCCTGACTCCTTCTCCGCTGCCTCGAACCTCCCGTAGATGATGAGCCGGAGGTCGTCGACAAATCTCGTACCACCCTAGGCCCAAATTGCCTAACCTCCTTGCCAGCTCTACGACCGTAGACCTCATCCGCGATTGCAATTTGGCTCTCTAAGAATAGAGGAGGCAGGTCTTCCAGCGGCACATCTGGGAACGCAAGCTGAGTGTTGGCCAACTCTTCATGCGCACGCTCTATCGCCATTGCCTACAAAAGAATAATTAATTTATTATAATGAAATCATATTTAAATAATAATTACTATAATTAAAAGCACATATATATATATATATATCACTTACGCCGCATTGACTTGCTTCATTATCGAGTCCTGGCGTCACGTACGCGCTTACGCTTGCATCAAGATAAGGGTGTTTGGAACCCTTATCCTTGTGCTCCTTGGCAATTTGAATGAACTGCTTGGCGCCGGTAGTATGGTGTTTCTCCTTCATCCCCCGGTTGGCTTTGTTGACACCGGAGAATTTCTGTTACACAACATAATTAAATCATTAAAAATGAATAACTACAATTTAAATAATTCAATTATCTTAATTGAAATAAAAAAAATAAATTAATACCTTAAATTGTTCATCGGCAAAGTGGTTACACAACCACTCCCACTCATCTTCTCTCTCCCCTTGTAGCTCTACCGGGGGAGGCACGGGACCGACATCTTTGAAGTACTTATGGAGCCTGTACTTCCAATCTTTGTAGATGGAGTTGGAGGTTTGATTGATATGCCTCAACATAGCCGGTGTCGGATCCACGTCAAATTGTTCCTATCAAAAATAAATAGAAAATTATAATCGTATATATTATGAAATTTTAGGCCGAGATTAACAATATTATATAATAACTAAATTGAACGTATTACGTACCGAAAGATCTTTGAAGACTTTCGCCTTCTCATGATCCGGCGCCTCCTTCCAAGTAGGGGCAGTGATACGAACCCGGTTACGGATGATTGACCATATCCCATGCGCCGAGAGACTTGCTAGCTGAGCTGTGGGAGGGCCACCGGTGAATTCGTCGTACGGCAAGTCGATCTTTTTACCGGTCGCCTTGCAAATACGCTCCGCTTTGCCCCCTTTAACGAGACCCCGAGTCCTTTTCAGTTCCGGGTCAGTGGGGGCCCTCCTTTGCCTACGGCGGGCGCTGTACATGATTGATTCGGCGGTCGAGGACGCCTGAGTACTTCCCGTTGAATGGGTACCGGGCGTCGGAGATTGGAAGGGGTCGACGTCATCACCGCTCGAGATGAATGGGGGAGCGGGAATTTCCCCAGAGGGCGCTACGGACGGACCAGATGATCCGTCCGGATTGAGAGCGTCGTTGCCCTCCGGTGGTAATTCCCAACCGACTTGGTCCGCCAAGCGGCGGAGCATGGCATCTTTTGCCTCTTGTTGGGCTTTCTTCTTGCCGGATGTCGTCTTTGGCGGAGCCATTTAAACCTAAGAGTACGGGGTTAAAATACCTACTTACCATAATAATTACAACTTAAAAATTTACATTAGGTAATTAATTAAGTACGTTTAAGATTTAAATAGAGTACACTAGCTTGGCATTTTCGGTCGTTCAATGGACGTGCGACCCGCGCGATAAAATGTAAATTTTCAATTAATCAGCCTTGGTTAAATCGAAAAACATGGCCAGTTAGGGATAGAGATAACGCGAGAGGCAGGACTAATTTCGACAAAAGTCTTTCTTAGTCCAAATCCTGTCACCAGTCATAACCCGTTTCTAGACACCATGTCCGACATTCGGCCAATTTTTCGAAAATTTACACTCCCTCAAGTCCTTTGCAAACTCCGCCCTCAACCTCGTGTCCATAACTTCACTTAGGTTATAGTGTGCAGTGATGAAATCCACACATCACGAGGGGTTAAGGAGATAAGCAAGGAAAATAGGCGCCATCTATTCCAAAGAGTGCGACTTAATTACACCAAGCCTATGTACTAAATTTAAATCGAACACGTACTACTAATTAATTTACTAAAACATACACGTAATTACATGCAATAATTTATTTTCCATTTAGCATGCAATAATTAACCATTTAATTAATTAATAACAATAATTAATTAATTAATTAATTAATAACAATAATTAATTATTTATTTAATTAATAACAACAAATTTACAATTATTCATTTAATTAGTATTAAATAACAATAATTATGATTTAATTAATTAATAACAACAATTAATCATTTATTAAATATTTAAAACTAATTACTAAATTAATTTCTACTAATTAATTATATTTAGAATTTAATTAATTAATAAAATGAAAATTATTTAAATAAGGGAAAAATAGAAATTTACCGAATCGGAGTTTTCGGGAATTTCGCCGAAGTTGTGTCGTCGGAGAGGAGGAATCGAACCACGCCGGAGTTGTATCGTCGGAGCGTCGTCGCCGGAGGAGAATATCGCCGGAATGAGATTGAGAGAGAGAGGAGAGGAGAGATGGAGAGAATTGTAAGGGATGAGGAAAAGAAGATGAGCCGTACTCTATTTATAGAGTTTCACTTAGACGACGGAGCACTATTCTCCGTCGTCTAAGTGCACTTGGACGACGGAAACGTGCTTCTCCGTCGTCCAGGTGGCGGTTTCAAAATTTTGAAACGGCGCGTAATTAAGGGGCGGGACGTTTTGAACCGCCATGGAATTGGACTTAGACGACGGAGAATGAATTCTCCGTCGTCTAAGTGAAAATTCAAGCGGTGCCGAAAACGGAAGCGGTAAATTGAACCGCCATAATTTTGGACTTGGACGACGGAGATGGTAAGTTTCCGTCGTCCAAGTGAAAATTACATGAAAAAATTAAACAAAAAAAAATTTGAACCGCCATGATTTTTGAACCTGGACGACGGAGATGCTCATTCTCCGTCGTTCAGGTGAACACCTGGACGACGGAAAATGACCATCTCCTTCGTCCAGGTTCATATTACGTAAAAAAAAATTTAAAAAATAATTCGCTAGGAATTTAGCGATCTTTCATTCGAGTGAAATAGTCGTACAATATCGATGAACGCATCGTATATATGAACAGTCAAATTTGAACCGCCGATTAATTTTACGTATTGAAACATGTTAAGTATCGACTAATCTTTACGACTTCAGTGTTCATGAGTAGACGCTCATTTGCAGCAGAGTATTAACGAAATTGAATTTGGACAAAACAACCGTTGGATATGTTCGTCGTAACATAATATATAATTGTCTTCAAAGGACCATAAAATAATAAGTTCGGGAAGGGTTTGATCGGCACAGTCAACCGCAAAACCGATAATTTCACAAACCGGAAACGTGGATACAAGGCATTTCGCAACTCCGATTTTCGAACCGTCGAAGCTCACACACCAAGAATTGTTTGCTCTAAAGTCTTGATGAAAAGAAAATGCATTGGAAGAAGGTCTAGATGGTCGTTGTCTTAGAAAAAATTACGATATCTGCACCTGGACGACGGATTTGAGCGTTTCCGTCGTCCAGGTTTGCCGCTATAACCACTCTCAGTCAAGAAGTCAAGACTATGGGTCAACATCATGGAAAATCCATTGAACTTCTGGAGCGGCAGATGAGTCAAGTGCAACAAATTTTGACTCAACAGAACCTTGGAGCACTTCCTATCAAAACTGAGCCTAATCCAAGGAATGAACGTGATGTGCATGCTATGGAGTTGAGAAGTGGGAAGGTGTTGGAGTAAGTTCCTAAGCATGATAAGAAGTCACAAACATTAGAGGAACCAGTGGTTCAACAAATAGTTTTTGACAACCCGTCCTAAGAAATTCAGCAAAGAAGACCCGAGCAGAACCTTCGATGCATCGAAGGAAAAAATCTCGATGCATCGAAATCATCATAGAGCAAACACGAGAAGCTCCTTCGATGCATCGAAGGCCAAAATCTCGATGCATCAAAATTTTCCCAAAAACAGACCCGAGATGATGCTTCGATAGATCGAGAGAAAAGTCTCAATCCATCGAAGGATCCTGTTCAAACCACTTCAAAGACAAATCAAGTATCTTTTAAACCTTCCTCTTCCACTGAAATTCCCGTTCCTTTTCCAAACAGGTTGAAGAAGCAAGAGAAGGAGGACAAGGTTAAGGATATACTGAAGATATTCAGAAAGGATCAAGTGAATATTCCTCTACTTGAAGCACTCGAGCAAATTCCACAATATGCAAAGTTTCTCAAAGAACTTTGTACAACTAAGAGGAAGTACATGCCAACTGAGACAGTAGCTCTGAGTGAGAAAGTATCCGCTGTGCTACAAAGAAAGCTACCTCCCAAAATGGAGGATCCAGGTCGTTTCACCGTTCCATGCATTGTTGGCGATAATAGGTTTTCTGGTGCTTTATTGGATTTATGTGCTTTTATTAATTTGATGCCCTATTCTATTTATAACAAACTGAACTTAGCTCAACAATTGCAACCCATATTGGTAACTATTAAATTGGCTAACAGATCTAGTTGCTACCTGTTAGGTGCTGTTGATGATGTTTTAGTGTAGGTGGGTGACTTGATCTTCCTAGCAGGCTTCTTCATCTTGGAGATGGAAAGAGAACCAATGCCCTATAAGCTTCCATTGATTCTAGGTCATCCATTATTGAGAACGGCCCAGACAAAGATCAACTGTTATAAGGGAACTCTCACCATGAGAGTTGATGATCGAAAAATTCGCTTCAACATCTTTGAGGCAATGAAGCACCCAAGCAATGTTAGTGATTATTCATGTTGCAGTTGATGCGTTTGATAGTTTTATGCAGGAATACATTCAATACTCTATGGAAGATGATGCTCTAAAGAATGCTCTAGAAGTTGGAGGAAAATCCGTTCCAGCCATTGACAATAAATATATCAAAGAGAAAGAGGATGACATTGAAGAAAAGTGGGAACACAAGCCCTCAAGTATGGGGTGGAGCGATGATGAGGAGTGTTTGAGGATTTAGTCCACTCATGACTTGAAGATGGATGAGGCATTTTATGATGTGGTGGCAGAAATTGATGCAACACCAAAAGCTACAAGTAAGTTTGTTAAGCCTTTCCCATTACCGGTCTCTGACACAATTCTTCGTCCCTTTATTGAGGTATCTCCTGAACTTGAACTTAAACCACTACCCGAGCATTTGAAATATGCATTCTTGGGAACTGAGGACACTTTACCAGTTATTATTTCTTCAAAACTAACTCAATTGCAGGAAGAGAAATTATTAACTGTCATTTGGGAATATAACGAAGCAATTGGATGGACCATAACGGATATCAAGGGCATTTGTCATACTCTTTGCACTCATAGAATATATCTTGAGGAGGGAGCTAAGCCCACAAGGGAAGCTCAAAGAAGGCTTAACCCTCCAATGATGGATGTTGTAAAGAAGGAAGTCATCAAACTTTGGGACGCAGGTATCATATATGCTATTTTTGACAGTAAATGAGTGAGTCCTTTGCAGGTTGTTCCAAAGTGTTCTGGCATCATCGTGATGAAGAATGATGAGAATGTAATGCTGTCCCAAAGAACCCAAACTGGATGGAGAGTTTGCATTGACTACCATAAACTAAATGCAACCACACACAATGATCACTTTCCTTTACCCTTTATTGATCATATGTTGGAGCGTCTTGCAGGTCATGCTTTCTAATGCTTCTTGGATGGTTATTCTGGCTATAATCAGATTGCCATTCATAAAAATGATCAAGAGAAGACCACTTTCACGTGTCCGTTTGACACTTTTGCCTTTAGACAGATGCCTTTTAGTTTGTGTAATGCCCCAACAACGTTTCAGAGATGCATGATGAGCATATTATCAGACATGGTTGAGAAAATCAGTGAGGTATTCATGGATGATTTTTCAGTTTTTGGTGATTCTTTTGACATGTGTCTACATCATTTATCCACGGTTTTGAAACGTTGTGTTAAAACTAACCTTGTTTTGAATTGAGAAAAATGTCACTTTATGGTAGAACAAGGTATAGTTTTGGAACATCTAGTATCTGCTAGAGGTATTGAGGTTGATAAAGTCAAGGTTGATATTGTGCGTACTTTACCTCCTCCTTTTATTGTGAAGGAGGTGAGATCTTTTCTTGGACATGCAGGATTTTATCGCAGGTTTATTAAGGATTTTTCCAAGATATCCAGACCATTGTGTGCACTGCTCCAGAAAGATGTAGCTTTCAACTTCACAGTTGAGTGCTTGAAAGCGTTCAACAAGCTTAAGGAGTTTCTGATAACTGCCCCCATCATACAGGCACCCGATTGGAATTTACCTTTTGAATTGATGTGTGATACGTCCGATTATGCAGTTGGTGCTGTTTTGGGTCAATGTCCAACTAAGTTGCCCCATGTCATCTATTATGCTTCCAGAACTTTGAATGATGCATAGTTGAATTATTCACCTATTGAAAAGGAACTCTTAGTTGTGGTTTTTGCTTTGAAAAAAATCAGGTTTTACTTGTTAGGAACTAAAGTGATTTTTACTCTGACCATGCTGCTTTGAGATACTTGATGACTAGACAGGATGCAAAACCCAGGTTGATTCGCTGGATGCTACTACTACTTTAGGAGTTTGATATTGAGATTAAAGACAAGAAAGACACTGAGAATGTGGTGGCAGATCACCTGTGCAGGGTCACACATGGATCCAACGCAGATGATGACTCTTTACCTCTGCGTGACAGCTTTTCGGATGAGCAGCTTTTTGCTCTCAATGTTTCTGAGCTTTGGTATGCAGATATTGTTAACTTTCTTGTGTCAGGAAGAATACCAAGTGACTACAGTCGAGCTCAAAAGGACAAGTTGGTGAAGATAACAAAGTATTATGTGTGGGATGACCGTATCTATGGAAACATTGCCCAGATTCTTTGATACGAATGTGTGTTCCTGAAACTGAATTTCAGTCTATATTATCTTTTTATCACTTACATGTAGAAGGATGTCACTTTGCTGGTAAAAAGACTGCACTAAAGGTACTTGACAGTGGTTTCTTCTGGTAAACTTTATTTAAAGATGCACATGAGTTCTATAAGTCATGTGCCAGATGTCAACTCACATGTAACTTAGGTCTTAGATATCAGATGCCCTAGCACCCAATTTTGGTTGTAGAAATCTTTGATGTGTGGGATATTGATTTTATGGGTCTTTTTCCTAGCTCCTAACAAAAAGTATATATTCTACTTGCAGTTGACTATGTTTCTAAGTGGGTGGAGGCAGTGGCCACTCGAACTAACGATGTTGCTGTTGTTTTGAAGTTTTTGAAATCACTATTTGTGAGATTTGACACTCCTAGGTACATCATCAGTGATGGAGGTTCTCATTTCTGTAATAAGTCTTTTGCAGCTCTACTCAGGAAATACAATATTCATCAAGGTGGCAACACCTTATCATCCGCAGACAGGTGGGCAAGTAGAAGTCTCCAATAGAGAAATCAAGCAAATTTTGCAAAAAACTGTTGGACCTACCCGGAAAGATTGGAGTCAACTCTTAGACGAGGCGTTATGGGCATATAGAACAACATACAAGACATCGATCGGGATGTCTCCTTATCAAATAGTCTATGGGAAGGATGTCATCTTTCAGTGGAGCTTGAACATAAGGCATATTGGGCTATTAAATAGTTTAACTTTGATATTGATGTTGCAGGTGTTCATAGGAAGTTACAGTTGAATGAGTTTGACGAGATTCGGAACAATGCATATGAGTCTAGTTGGATTTACAAGGAAAAAACCAAGACTTTTTATGGTAAGATGATTAAGGGCAAGTCTTTTATTGTGGGACAAAAAGTCTTGTTATTCAACTCACGTCTGAAGTTGTTTCCAGGTAAGCTTTGATCTAAGTGGAGTGGACCTTTTGTTATCCTTAACGTGTTTGCTCATGGTGCAGTTGAGATACGAAATCCAAAAACCGACAATACGTTCAAAGTGAACGGACATAGGCTCAAGCCGTTTTATGAGCCGTCTCAAATAAGGGATGTGGAGGAAGTACCTCTCCAAGATCCTTCTACAATGGAGTGAATTTGTAGCATATTGTCTGGTTGAAGACGTTAAACTTAGCGTTACTTGGGAAGCAACCCATGTTAATGGAGAAGATTGGAAATCAGATTTGCATTCTTAACCCTTCTCTTTTCGTATTTTTCTCCATGCTTAGTGTGTTTTCTGATGTGTTATGTTTTTTATTCCATATTTGTTTGATGTATTGCATGCTTCAGTTTTGTTTTAAATTGAGGATAATGCAAATTTCAAGTGTGGGGTGGGGTTTATATCATATCTTTAGCGTCTATGTATAATTTTTTTCCTTTTGGGTGTCAAATCAGAATTGTTTAGTGTGCTGACTTGTGTAATTTATTTGACATATCTAGAGGTCTCGAAAAATTCTGAAATTTTGAGAAAATGACTATACATGTGTCTAGTTTATGATAATAAAATTTTAGCTAATTATGATGTGTATTGAATTCTGTACAAGTTCTGCAAGTGATTATGCTCAGATTTTTGATTTTTGAGTGTTTCTTAAGAGTTCCAGGGACTACCCTTCAATCCATCGAAGCTATGCTTCGACGCATCGAAGTGTTGTGTCAGTTTAAGTATAGGGAGCATGCTTCGATTGATCGAGACATTTGTCTCGACCCATCGAAGTTGTGTGTCAGTTTTTGGTATTTTTCTTTGTTCTCTTGTGTGTTTTTGAGTCTTATTTGGAAAAAACAAAATACAAAGTAAAAAGTGTCAAGAAAAGTAAAATAAAAAGAGTCTTTTGATTTTTGTTTTGAGTCTTAAGATCCCTTAACTAGTCCATGATGTTATTATATCTTCCAAAATTGTGACTAAGAGTGAACATGTGATATGAGTTTCTTTGGTTAATTTTGATATATGGTGCATGTGCTAATATGTATTGGATATAGAAACAAGTTAACTTGGTACAGATCTTTGAGCATGCTTAAAATTTGTTGAGATTCATTTAACCCATGAGCAATTGAGCCTTACTGGCATTGAACCTTAGAATAATTATATCTCTACCTTTGTTTTAGGACTTAGTAGAGCTATACAAGAGACAAATACATGAAGATGAAGGTGAAAAGTTGTGAATATGATGCAAAGGAACAAGTGTGGGGTATCAAGCTAGTTGTGTTGAATTAGAACAAGAAAAAAGATGAATAAAAATATGAAAAGAATCGGCAAGAAAAGGAAAGAAAAAATGTGTTCTTTTGTGATGTCTAACTTGATACCCCAAGTTAACTGTTGGTGGGAAGAATGACGTGAATGCCCAACAAGATGAAATTCGGCCACAATAGTGACACAATGGTGGAAAAATTTAATGGTTGTAAAGTGCAAGAAAAGTCTCTACATTTGGTGTTTTACTAGGTTCTAGAACTTATACTTAAATTCCATATCCTTTTGTTATATATACCCATGAGCCTAGCCCCATTATAACCTTTGAAAGACCTTTTTGATCCTCAAGATAGGCAGCCTTTGATCTTTGGAGATAAGTCACAAGAGTTGAGCACATGGTTCGGTCTATTTGGCAAGTAATTGAGTTGAGTGAAAACCTTAGACATATTATGAGAGATACATTTATGCGAGAGGTTGAATCTTGACAAGTTTATTGTATGTTACAGCTTTATATTCACCATGATTATGTCTTTGTTCTACATATTACATGTATGCCATGCATTGACATTAACCTTCGAAATCTTATGGATTGAATTGATATATCATGTGAACTTGATGTTGCAAAGCTAGGGAGATTGCTGAGATAGTGTGTTAAGGGCATTAACGTGTTGTAGTTTGTTTAATTATCGAGTCTTTTCAGAGTCTTAGTTTAGTGTTTTACTCGAGGACTAGCAAATGTTAAGTGTGGAGTATTTTGATAGTTGCATAAATATGTAACTCTTTTGTGCTTAATTATTCTAAAAAACTTGGTTTATTTGTTTAGTTTTCAGTAATTAATTATATTTTTTTTATTTAGGTTATTTGAAGGAAAATGCAAAAAGGAGCAATAAAATGAGAATTCTATTCTAATAAGGATTAGTGATGTGGCAAGTCCATCCGGCGGTGACTCAACCCTATGTGGATAAGGAAAGACCCCAAGGTCACACCTATATAAGCATATTTTAAAGATCAATTTAGGGTTGTTGAATTTGGAGAGAAAGAGCTAAAGAAAGAGAAAGAGAAGTCGTACCAGGAATTCTAGCCGTCAATCTTCGATCCATCAAAGATTGAGCTTCCATCCATCGAAGACGGTCCTACCAAGGATTATAGGATTTTGGTTTAATTCTTCCTTCTCCATCCTATTTTGTTATTGGATTCTTATAACTATGAGTAGCTAAACTTCCATAGTTAGGGGTTGATTGAAGCCCTAGACGTGCTTACAATTTTGAACCCCTTTTGATCTTAAGAATTATTTGGATGAGTTTTGTTTGTGATACTTTTACAGTGATGATTTCTATATTCATGCTACTTTCGTTGCAAACTTAGTTGCATGTCTCAGGACCTAGAGTCTAGGATGTGTGATTGACCGCTATATTAATGTGTATTGAATAGAGACAAGCAAGCATGTCGTGATAACTTGTGTGAAACAATTCCTTAGTGATGTTAGGGCCACCGCTATATCGACATTAGAAGCTTTGTTGGCTTTCAAACACTCTTAAAACTTAATGACTTTACTTGATTAGGTTAGGACGCTGACATGTGCCAACCTGTTAGTTAAAGATCAAGCTAAGTCAGTACCAACATTCTGCTTAGTACGGCCAGTAAGAGAGTGTAATACAATCGATGTCCTACCGACATTGGCTCGATTGCAGGAGTCAGTCATCCATGGTTCTTTAGATTAAAACTGGGGTAAACCGTAGGGTGTTTAGGGTAGAGAGAGGTTCCTAACATTCATCTCTATCTGATTTCATCAATAATTTACTCTTCTGAAATTTACTTTTTTTTGCATTAGCTATAGATTCGCGAATTGTTTCAGCAACCAAGTCAATTCCGAATACCCTCAATTTTTGTGTGGTAGTTCACCACTGAGTCTAGTCAATTATTTTAAATTTTCGTAGCATTTGGTTTAGTCTAGATTAGGTTCATAAATTAGTTAGTGTCCAGTGGTCGAGTCTGCTAGATTTCTGACTTTCGCGTCTTTTTATGTTTCTTGTATTTTTAAGTCTTAGTTTCACCAATTCTCTATGGATAATGGCTCCTATTTACCATTAAAATATATTAATCTAATTTTCATATAAATATGGTATCTTTGAGGGTGCTTTTGCGCCTATCAAATGACTATATATTCAAATTCATCACTGGATCTTGCTATTGTAGGTTGTTTCTTAGAACACCAATAAATAAGATTGGAGCCAAGATAGATAAAATAATGTGAAGTAGACGGGCAAGAATCTGGACAGCCTGCTCAATCAGCATCATAGTAGGCAGCAATAAAGACTGGTTGAAGCTGAGGCGTGAGGGACAAACCATAGTCAAGTGTGCCTTTAACAAAACGTAATATCCGCTTCACAGCAACAAGGTGAGGGGCACGTTGTTAACTCATAAATTGAGAAACAGAATTGACAGCGAAAATAATATCACGGCGAGTAATTGTAAGGTATTGTAAAGAACCGACAAGTTCTCGAAATGTGGTTGGATTGGAGAGCAACACACCCTCAGTAGTAGAGAGATTGACTTTGGCATACATTGGTGTACTGGATCAGAAGGCTTACAATGCAGCATGTCATGCTTCAACAAAAGATCATGGGCAGCTTGTTGATGTGAAAGCCATTAGAGTGGGATGTAACATGTAAGCCAAGGAAATAGTGAAGAGGACCTAAGTCCTTGATGTCAAAACCACATCCAAGAGCATCAATAAAACCTTATAGCAAACTATCACTGCTGCCCGTAACCACAATATCATCAACATATAACAAGAAGAAAATAGTGTGACATCCATGCTGATAAATAAACAAAGAAGAAACCATGCTTGAAACTTTGTAAGAAACCAATAGACTTGAGAAAGGAACTCATCCTATGAAACTATGCTCGAGGAGCCTGCTTAAGGTCATATAAGGCTTTGTGAAGCTTGCAAACATATGATGGACTTGAGGGATCAACAAAACTAGGTGGTTGACTCATGTACATGCCTTCATTAAGAAAACCATGAAGAAACGCATTCTTGACATCCAATTGACACAAAGGCCAGCCACGAGACACGACAATGTTGAGAACAGGGCTGAAGGTTTCGTTATACTCAATACCGTGTTGTTGATGGAAGCCTTTGGCTACAAGGCGTGCCTGACTCAATCGAGCCATCTGGTTTGTGCTTGACGTAGAAAACCCATTTGCAACCAACAGTGTTATGCAACAGATGAGAGGGAACCATGGACCATGTGCCATTCTTTAGGAGAGCATTGATCTCCTCTACCATTGTAGCGCGTCACACCTCATTTTTTTAGGCCTGAGAATAATAGGTAGGTACGCCAGACTCAATAGTAGTCAGAAGAGCTTTAGGTATATGATACCTGACAGTGCCATCACTTCGATTTTTGGATGGAAGAGTGCCATCTTGAGATCGAGAGACCATAGGATGTCTTGAAGGAGGAGGATGCAGTGGTGGCGGAATTGGTTACTGAATAGGAGCTCCGGGCAAAGCAGCACTATCAAGTGCTGGAGAAGATTTGGAAGCTTGCAGTGGCGACACAATGTAAGACATCGATGGTGCAGCTAGATTCTGGGCTTGAGGTGGCGAGGTGAACGCCACAGAGGTGTTAGGGATAGCACAATTAGAATAGGATATCGACATGACAGTAGAGTCAAGGCGAGATCGTTGGCGCTGGTAGATAATGGGAGCGTCATGAGGCATCAGGTGCGACAACGATAGAGGAATTAGAAAAAACGTAGGGGCGTGCGGCTCAATCGGCAAAGGAGCAGTGGTGGATGTCTGGGGATCGACAGCTGCGGGAGCAAGAATGTGCTGGAGCCGATGCCGGCGTTGATGAGAGATGCGATGGAGGAGTCGGATATATCTAGGTGCCGAGAACAAATGGCAATGCGACTAATTCTTGCACTAGAGCGACTAGACTAGAGAAATGAGGTGAGACTGGGCTTGGGGCCGATATTGATGTGATCTCAATTAGGGCTGGGCTAGAAAGAAGAGTGAATTCCAATGGGTCATAATGATTTTCTGAATGTACCTGCAAATTTTTATATGGAAAACTTGTTTCGTTAAATACATGATGCGAGACATAGACACGGCCGGTGGTGGGATCAAGACAACTATAACCTTTATGTTTAGGACTATACCCAAGGAAGACACATTTTAGACTACGACTCGACAATTTATTAGAGACATAGGGGCCAAGATGAGGAAAACATGAGCAACCAAAAACACGGAGGGAGGAATAGGAAAGAGAACGACCATAGAGACGGTGTGTGGGGTATCTCAATTAAGAATTGGAGTAGGGAGAAGGTTAATGAGATAGGCAGAAGCAAGGACATCATGTACCCAAAATTTGTGAGGAACTCTCGAGGTGACGAGAAGAGTGCGCACCATGGTGGCTATATGGCGATGTTTACCCTCAGCGAGGTTATTTTGTTCTAGAGTGTATGGACAGAAAAACGTTGTTGAATTCCAAATGATATACAAAACTCTGAAAAAGCATTATTGACATATTCAGTCTCGTTGTCACTTTGTAAGTATTTGATCGAGCTATGAAAAATGGTGTGGATCATGGCCACTAGAGTTTAAAAGCGAGTAAAAACGTCATTTTTGCCACGCATCGGATAAACCCAAGTGTAACAAGAATACTCATTTGTAAAAGAAACATAATATTTATAGCAACTAACAAAGGTAATTGGTAACATCTAGATGTCACTATGGATAACATCAAAGAGAGAAGAAGCACATATATGATCAGATGGAAAAGGTAGTTTATGAGACTTACTAAAAGCACAATTAGTACAAAAAGAATTAAACGATAGTTTTGAACTCAGTGAGGACCCTAAATGAGTTGAAGGCATACACGATAATTGGCAACTCATTGACGTTAGAAAAAACACAATAAGACTAGAAGATCATCCAGACAAGTGATTGAAGCTGTTGGCATCACCTACTTATCTCTTTGGTAAATCAGGTAGCTCATTCATTGCATAACATGTTTTTCATCAAGGATACGTTAGTATGCATGTATCCCTGCTGTTCTGGTATGACTCTGTAAACATGTTCATAACTGGGTTCAGTTACTTAGGTTAATCTTGTTTCAGTTTGCATATGTTTTACAGCAGCCTAGGTTAATCTTTATGCATGTACCCTGGTTCATGATAGTTGACTTTACAATTCAAATAAAAGTGTGTTAAGCCAACATGTGATTCTTAGGACTTTGTGTTGCTTTATGCGTGTGCTTTACAGTCCAAAAAAGGTTAACGTTGCTCTTCCCATATGCACCTTCTTCACGTGTTATTGCTTACTGCTTACTGTCTTTGCCATTTCTGGTATTAGGCTGTGTATAGCTTTTTCCCTCCTAAAACACATCTTGCCCAAAACGGAAAACTGGTGTTGACCTTGCATATTGCCTTGAAACATGTTTCTGCTTTGCAAACTGTGTTCAACTTGTCTCGTCAAAACTAGGTCTGTTCTAGGACTGCCATAGGCTCTCTCTTGTGATTGTTGACCACGTGATTCGGTGCCATTTTGACCTCTGTTTGTGTGTTGCTTCTTGCTGCTATGTCATACTGTTTATAAGGGAATACAAAAGCTGTCTTGGTTTTGTTCACCTTATAGACTTGCATTTGTCCCATCAGTAGCTGGCTAGTGTACTACTGTATTAGGACGGTTTTAGGGCTGCAATAGGGCTGCTTTATGTGCTGTGCTTTTCGGCTATCTTTGACCTCTGTTTTGCCTTGCTTACTTGCTGCATTTTGCTGCTGTATTGTATGGTCTATATAAGGTGTCTAAGGCTGTGTTGAAAAGTTGGTTGGGTGAGTGAGATACTTTGGGGTTTTAGGTTATTCTGTTTGGTTATTCTTTGAGAGCACAATTCTGTGTAGTTTCTCTTCTCTCTTCTCTTCCCCTTCCATGTCTTTTGGTTGCTCATAACTGTGCATAATAGACATGGATTCTCAAGCATAAAAACTATTTTCAAAACTCATATGCATCATTGCATTGTGCATTCCATTGAGATAAAGTATGGAGATGCCCAACCCAAGAAGTTGATCAAGAAAATTTAACTTGAGAGTAGTTAAGATCTGAGTTGATACTTCTGAATACCTTCCAAAGTGTAAACACATAGTTTGAGTAGTGTAGCTCTGTTAGAACTGGTAGTTAGACTAGTCATGATAGCATACGGGTTATGTATCTCCAGAGTACGAGAGCCTTGTAATTGTGTGTGTTACTTGTTAGTGGAAAGGTTTGTCCCTCAAGAGTTAGGGGCACGCAGTTTTAATCCTGGTTGTAGGATTTCTGCGTTATCAAAAATATCTTGTGTCACTCTTTACTTACTGTCTTTACATTTCAATACTCGTATCCTGCGTTTCGGGATAGGACAATATCTTGCTATCCCGAGAACAGATTAAACGAAAAAGTGGTAAAGGCCTATTCACCCCCCCTCTAGGACCTTTAAGTGGTATCAGAGCGGCCACTAGCCTTTGCTAGTGAGATCCTCTGAGGGGCCAGTTATGGATCGTGAAAGAGGGTCTTCCATAAATGTTCCTCCTTTTTTTTACGGACATGATTTCTCACAGTGGAAAATCATGATGAGTGCCTTCCTCTCCTACCAAGATGATGGTATGTTGTGGCAAATTGTAGAGGAAGGCTGGACACATCCCACAAAACTAAAAGGCGTTGAATCAACCGAAAGAATTTCAAAGCTGAGGTTCGAATGGGAGAAAGCCA
The DNA here is from genome assembly GCA_946800695.1 of Geum urbanum. Classification (NCBI taxonomy): domain Eukaryota; kingdom Viridiplantae; phylum Streptophyta; class Magnoliopsida; order Rosales; family Rosaceae; genus Geum; species Geum urbanum. The sequence goes on along the minus strand of OX327013.1, from coordinate 43,911,041 downwards.
ACAAGAATTTGGCTAGAGCAAACATCAAAGCTCTAAGTTGTCTATTCAATGCTGTATCCGAAGCAGAGCGCCAAATGATCATTCATTGCTCTACTGCTAAGGAGGCATGGGAAGTGTTCATCAACACTCATGAAGGTAACTCTCGTGTTAAGCAACAAAAACTTCAACGTCTTATTTTTGAGTTTGAAGGTTTAAGCATGAGTGACAAAGAGTCTATTGATGATTTCTATGGTCGGGTACTCAATATCACAAATCAATGCCGTAGTTTAGGCGAAGCCATAGAATCAAAGAAAATTGTTAGAAAATTTCTAAATGCCTTACCTTCTTTCTTTAACTCAAAAATGAATGCTATTGATGAAGCACATGATCTAAACACTTATCCTTTAGAAGAACTTGTTGGTAATATGAAAACCTATGAGACTCTCAAGAAAAGGCCCATGCATGAGAAATCCATTGCACTAAGTTCGGTTAAAATTGAGGTTGAAAAGATGCATGAAAATGAAGATGATGAAAATGATGAATTTGCTTTTCTAACCAAACAATTTGAGAAATTCTTAAGGAAAAGGAAATCTTTCAACTCTAACCAGAACTTCTCAAAAGGATCTAGCTCTAAGCCTTTTAGAAATAAGGTTTCACAGAAAGGTCGGGATATCAGGTCCTCTTCCATCCAAAAAATGGACATTAAATGTTTTGAATGCAATGAAGTAGGACATAAGGTTGTGGATTGTGCTAACAAGAAAAATAAGTCTCATAAAGTATTAAAAGCAACTTAGAGTGATAGTGATTCAAATGAAAATTCTGAAACTGATTTAGAAGAAGATGAAAATGTTTCTTTTGTCACCCAAGTCACGTTAGATGAGTCTCTTGAGGACAAGGATTCTGATGACGAAGGGCATGATATGTATGTACGTTTATGTAAAGCTTCTAAGTCTATGCTTGCTAAGAATGAAGCTCTAACTAATGAGCTATCATTGAGTAAGGAGACACATTCCAGGATACAAGGAGAGTACATATCCCAGAAAGCAGAATGGAGTTCTACCAAAACTCAACTAGAAGAACAAGTTAATTTCCTCAAAGGAGAGCTGGACCGTCAGTCTTCCTCCATAATCATGCTAACTGCTGAGAAGCTGAAACTTGAAGAATCCCTGCTGGACGCCCAGAACCAGTTCGCAAAGTTCTCCATTGGCTCGGAGAAGCTATCCCAAATCTGTGGGATGGGAAGACTGGATGGCAGCAAGAAGGGGTTGGGGTTTGAGGATGATGACAAACCCAAAGGCTCGGGGAAGACTACATTTGTAAAAGACACCAGCTCGGTGTTAAGAAAGCCTCCGCCTTAACTAAAGATCGATGCCCCTGAAATTTCCAAAGTGTCCATGCTCAAGAAAAACTCGCAAATCAGGTGCTTTCACTGTGGGAACAGTGAACATATTCGACGGTACTGCTACAAGCTGAGAAGGAATCCTGCACCGGCAAAGATCCCACAGAGCAATGATCTGCTCGCTCATTTTCAGAAATCTCTTAACGAATTGACCAGGATTGCACAGTCTCTTGCCATCCCGAAGCAGAAGAACAAGCCAGTTTCTTCAAACTGGGTCAGAAAATCTTTTCGTGGAACCAGGGATACCAGAAGCGTCATGCCTCCCAAAGAACCTGGTGTCAAGAAGAAACAGGAAGAAGTTATTTGTTTTCTCTCAAGAGTGAAGACCTCACCCATTGCTGCAAGAAAAGTTGTAGCTGTTTGCAACGTTGCCTTGACTGCCCTTTCCACCAGGAAATCCGATTCTTGGTACATGGACAGCGGCTGCTCGAAGCACATGACCGGAGAACGGAAATGGTTTACTTCCATGGATGACACTCATCCAGTTGGTGACGTCATGTTTGGTGATGGTGCCAAAGCAGAAATTATTGGAAGTGAGACAGTTGACACTTCTGGTCTCCTAGCTCTGAAGAACGTTCTACTGGTGGCAGGTTTAGAAGTCTGCTTGCTGAGTGTGAGTCAGATTGTCGACGAATATGAGACATTGACACATCTCAGTGCACTGTCCTTGATGGGAAAGGAAGGTGTGTGATGAAAGGCGAGAGGTCTAGAGATCATTGCTACTGCGTTCGTGCTAATAAGAGGTTAGAACCTGAAATTTTCTCTCAATCTTTGACACAAGAAAGCTCGCTAGATCTGTGGCATAGGAGGATGTGCCATCTCAATCATCAAGATGTGGTGAAGTTGTCCTCGAAGGATGGAGCTCGAGGTCTGCCCAAACTGTCCAGGAGAGCAGCAGGTATGTGTGGAGACTGCAAAATGGGTAAGCTATCCCGAACCTCTCATCCTGTCTTAAATGCTAAGCCAACCTCTAATGTTCTTGAATTGCTACACTTAGATCTAGTAGGCCCTGTTGAAACTGAAAGCATTTCTAAAAAGAAATATGTGCTTGTTGTGGTAGATGACTTTTCTAGATTCACATGGGTCATGTTCTTAAGTGATAAAACTCAAGGTCAAACTTTTGGGAAGTTTTTAGAACTAGCGAAACGTATTTCAAATGAAAAGCTTTCTGAAAACAAACGCATAATAAGAATTAGATCGGATCATGGAACCGAGTTTGAGAATTCTTTATTTGCGGAGTACTGTGAAGAGAATGGTGTGCACCATGAGTTTTCTGCCCCCATCACACCACAACAAAATGGGATAGTTGAGAGGAAAAATAGAGTCTTGGTAGAGATGGGGAGGGTAATGCTTAGCTCTGCTGATTTACCTCACATGTTTTGGGCCGAAGCCATTTTCAATGCTTGTTATACACTTAATCGTGTGATCTTTAGGCCGGGTACTAGCAAAACACCTTATGAACTCTGGAAAGGCAAGAAGCCAAATATCTCACATCTTAAAGCTTTTGGTAGTCCTTGCTTCATCTATAAAGATCGTGAGTACTTGACAAAATTTGATGCTAAATGTGATCGAAGTGTTTTTCTAGGTTATGCATTGAATAGCCGTGCTTACCGAGTCTATAATAAAAGAACTTGCAAAGTCATAGAAACGGTGAATGTGGCTATCAATGACTCTCTTGTATGCTCTCACAACCACTCTTCAAGAAATGTGCAGGTTGAGGATGTAAGCACTGAGACATCTCCCGAAGCTGCTGAGACTCCTATCGATGAACAGAATGCCATACCCGATGACGTATCCCAGGATACAGAATCTAAAAACTGAAGGTGCCGGGATAGATCAGACCCTGACTATCCAGAAGTCACATCGCGTTGGGAAACGTCAAGTTCAAAAAGATCACTCTCCCTCGGATGTGATTGGCATGGTTGATGAACCAAGACAGACCCGAAGTAAGTCAAAAGTGCTTGTGAGTAATCTTGTTAGTCTCAAAAGTTTTCTTACTTTGCATAGGCTAGCTATCAATCAAATTGCTTGCTATGGTTTTGTCTGTAATGTTGAGCCTAAGAACATTAAAGATGCTTTGAAAGACTCGAATTGGATTGTTGCTATGCAAGATGAACTAAATCAGTTTGAGAAAAGCAATGTTTGGCATTTGGTTCCTAGACCTAAGGATAAGAATGTAATAGGAATAAAATGGGTTTTCAAAAACAAAACGGATGAAAAGGAAATCATTACTAGAAACAAGGCTAGGTTGGTCGTGCAAGGTTATTCCCAAATTGAAGGCCTAGACTTTGATGAAACCTTTGCTCCCGTAGCTAGACTTGAGTCCGTTAGGCTACTCTTGGCCATTGCTTGTTTTCTGAAATTTGAACTCTTTCAAATGGATGTGAAAAATGCTTTTCTAAATGGAATCTTGAAAGAAGAAGTTTATGTGGAACAACCTCCGGGATTCCAGAGCTCTTGCTATCCCAATCATGTTTACAGATTAGACAAGGCTCTCTATGGTTTGAAGCAAGCTCCTAGAGCTTGGTATGAAAAATTGTCTACACATTTGATTGACCATGGGTATGTGCGAGGTTCCATTGATAAAACCATGTTTGTTAAGAATGTTTCACATCATATGATTATTGCTCAAATATATGTGGATGATGTGGTGTTTGGTTCCACCTCTCAAAAACTTGTTGAGGAGTTTGTCACTTTAATGAAACAAGAATTTGAAATGAGTCTTTGTGGTAAGCTAAGCTTCTTCCTTGAACTACAAGTTCAGCAAAGGAAAGATGGTTTGTTCATTTCTCAGGAAAAGTATGTGAAGGAACTTGTGAAGAAGTTTGGGATGGAAGGAGCCTCTCCCATCCGAAACCCAATGGGAACTTCATGCAGAATCAGTGCCGATCTAGAGGGTATAAATGCTGATCAAACTCTCTGTAGAAGCATGATTGGAAGCTTACTCTACCTCACAGCCAGTAGACCCGATATATCCTTTAGTGTGGGTGTTTGTGCTCGGTATCAAGCCAACCCCAAGGAATCCCATGTGAAGGCAGTCAAGTGTATCATCCGATACGTTTCAGGTACGTGTGCTTTTGGAATTCTGTACACAACGGATACTAACACTGAGGTTGCAGGGTATTCGGACTCGCATTGGGCTGGAGATGCCACTGATAGGAAGAGCACTTCAGGTGGTTGCTTCTTTGTTGGGAATAACTTGGTATCGTGGCATAGCAAGAAGCAGAACTGCGTATCTTTGTCCACTGCCCAAGCAGAATACATAGCTGCTGGAAGCTGCTGTACACAACTTCTTTGGATGAAGCACATGCTGAGTGACTACAGATTTGAGCAAGGTATCCTATCCCTATTCTATGATAACACCTCTGTAATCAATATCTCAAAGAATCTTGTGTTGCATTCTAGGACCAAGCATATAGAGATTAGATATCATTTCATTAGAAACTTGGTTGAAGATAATCAGCTCGAAATGACATTTATTCCAACTGAACAACAATTGGTTGATTTGTTCACTAAGCCTTTGGAAAATCTGCGATTTGAGAGTCTTAGGAAGGCTATTGGTGTATGCACCATTACTTGAGATATCTCCCTCACTGGTCTAATTTTATCTTTCAAGTCTCTTTATTTTTCTGAAAATCAATGTTGGCTTATGCTGGGATACGAGTCAGTGGATACATCCCTGGAAAGATTTCTGAACTTGATCTAGAATGCTGTGTTCTTATTTTCATGTTTCTTGATAGAAATTTGCTGCATCTTTCACTTGTGCATATGCATCTATATCTTTAAGAATGTTGGTGCATGTGGTCTAAATCATTCTTGGAACTAGAAAGATCTCTTGAGCATGAAGGTTACTCTTGTGGGGTGTACACAGTTTGAGCTAGAAAACTGAGTGAGTTGAACTAATTACTGAAGAACAAATGTGAAAATCTGGTGACTATTAATGAATGGATAAATTAAAAGGATGGGCTAGTCTTTTTCTGGGTGCACCTTAACCGGAACCAGTAGGGATCCTTGAGATGTTATCTATCCTTCGATGGGTTCGGACTAGTTATCCACTGAGTGTCCTTGAAACACACATTATTCTTTCGAGCATTATGCTCAGGACATAATGATAACTACTCTGTTACATGGACCTAAGAGGATGTATTTCTCAGATGAGCTCTTGGACAAATTTAAAGAGAATGGCAAAAATGCCTTGAACATAATTGACAACGGCCAAAGGCCAAGTTGGGACAAAGTCCTTGATATGCTAAAGTTCCAGAACTCTCAAAAGGTTGTGACAAAGTCACTTGGTTATTCTTGATGTCCTCATGTCATTTGATGCTCTAAACTAGTACTCCCTTAGATGAACCTTTTACACACACACACTCTTATGGTTCCAAGGATTGATGTTTCAAGAACATAGCATTGATGTTACTTTTTAGTCTTATACTCATGTGAAAAATTTGAGCCATCAAGACATGTGAAATTTAGTTGTCACATTTTTGTGTATCTTGCTTAAATTTTGTCTGATATCTGGGATTTCACTGACTGTTTCCATCCCAAGGTAAATGCTGACAGGTTGTAAAAATCTTGAAATAATTTCTTTTCTGTTTCCTTTATGCATCACATGAGGGGGAGCAGCTCTTGTACTATTGGGTACACTAGTACCCTCTGTTGTTCAATGGAAATTAGGGTTATCTATGCATGGGTGCCCTTTTATCTGCTTTTGGGGAGTTTTCTAGGTGCATGTGTGTCTCACCTAGGTCTAGGTCATTATTTCTTTTATCTCTGACTTAACTCTGCAGAAGTTGGAAAGTGAAGAGTGAAGATGGTGTGTTTAAGAGGAGAAACTTCTTGGTTCAAGAATTCATGAGTGGTCTCGTTTTTGCTGCAACCCTCTCTCTCCCACCGAACTGTTTCCCTTCCGTTCTGTCCTTATTTAAATCCACTGAATGGTGAGGATAAGAAACGGCAAACCACTCACTTCCTTTCACACACTCTCTCTCTCCCAAACTCTCCCATGGCTAACCCAGATCCTTTCATCCCTGAGGAAATCTTCCTTTTACCTCCTCCACCTCCTAAGCCTTCTCCTTCAAAACAAGCCCCTGAGTGTAAGAAGCCTTCTCCGGCTAATATCGCGTCCACCTATCAACGACAACGGCGTACTCCCAAATACCCAGTCAAGCCAGTAACAGTCACCAAGTTTGTGCCACCTGCCTCCAAGAAACCTTCACCTCCTCATTTTCCGCCTGAATCAGCTTTACCCTCATCTCCTCCTGTTACTGAATCTCCGCACGCCCCTCCTATGAAAGATGATGTGCCTTCCACCTCTCCTCCTCTCGCTCAACCTCCAGCAAATCTCTCTCCTACTGTCGCCCGATCATCTGGTACCCACTCTCCGCCTTCCCTTCGCAAGCGCAAACGGACGGCTATGGCTACAGTATGCTCATTCGGTTCGTCTCCTGCTTCGTCATCCTCTGAACCTCTAAGAAAAAGGGTCACTCGGTCAAAAGCTAAGGCAACCCCTGTGGCTGCTAAGGGCAAGCCCACGCCTGCGAAGTCCAAGCCCAAAGCGCCCTCCAAGCCTCGTCCTGGTGATTCCTCTCTACTTCCTCCTGTCTCTCATTTTGTCTCCTCTGAAACTCGAAGTCTCTTTGGTTATGTAACAATCAACCGGCCCATAGTTGCTGAACGGCCCATCGATTTTTCTTCCTTGCATCCTGCTCTGCTAGCCCTAGTCACCCATCAGGGATGGGTAAAGGCATTGAGCTCCCTGCCTCGGTACAATCGTACCTTGGTCCAAGAGTTCTATGCTAACTTCCCTGAGACGGTGTCAGCGGAAGTTCGTCTTCGTTCGAAGCAACAAGTTTGTGTCTGTGTTCGAGGTATCCAAGTCAACTGCTATCCATCTGGGATTCGGCATGCCTTAGGTCTCCCTACTACCACAGACGGTGTTCTACAAAGCTATACTGAGTATTCAAACTCTTATATTATTCATGATTTAGCTACCCGTCTCTACTCTTCTCCTCCAGCAGAACCAGTCACGGGCACCTTCCTTTCCAGCAGATTTATGACTGAATGGTTCAAGGCTCTCGGCTTCCTGGCTCGGACGCTCTTCTATCCAGCCTCTCAGACTAGCAAGATTCCATTCAAGCAAGCCGCGCTGATGGCCTACCTCAGCCATGACCCGCCTCGTCCGGTCATTCCTGCGGAGTACTTCATGTTCCAGGTTATTAGGACTGCTGGTGTGAGCCACCGCAGCTCACTTGCTAAGGCCTTGGTGTTTCCTTGTCTCATCACCAAGCTTTGCGGTGATGCTGGGGTTCCTCTGTGGGGAGGCGATAGCTATGGTCCAGAACTCTGCTTGGTGGATGCATTCACTATCAACAAATCTGCCCATCAATCGAATGAGTATGTGGAGCCAATGGACCAGCAGTTTCTCAAGCCAGCAGTTCAGTCAATGATCAGCGTGGCGGTTAAAGAGTTAAAGGAGCACCTAGTGGAGCAGTTCGAAAAATTTAAAGCTGAAATCTCTGTACTCGTCTCCAGCACAGCGGACCCAGTTCCTGAGCCCAGCGTTTCCTCTCCTCATGCGGATAGCACTGCGGACTCGTCTCCCTCTGACTCTGGTGCGACAATCCATCTTGGGGAGATCGGTGTTGTGGCCGAGGAGGCTGATGATGAAGTTGCCTGATTCACTCTCTGCAAATCTATCCTGTTCTCTGTTTGTTTTTCTGTTTTTTCTCTTCTTTCGGTCTTTCTCTGAACAGCTTGGATTTTGGTTTTGGTTTTTGATGTGTTCCCGAACAATGGAACTTTTATCTATGGCATTTTCTTATATGTGGTTTTACCCTTTGTCTTTCCTAGACAAAAAGGGGGGAACTAGCTAATCTATGCAGGTACAAGTGGATGGGTACCTGGCTGGGATAGGTCCTTGAGGTCCTATCATGGTTAACCAGCCATGGGGAGTACTGAACTATTTTGGTTCAAGTATTTTGGATACTTTTTGGCTGCATGTGTTGTTTGTGCTATACTCTTTTTATGCAGGCACTCTGTACAGATTGTGTTTTGTCAAGGAATGCCAAAGGGGCAGATTGAAGGCATACACGATAATTGGCAACTCCTTGATGTTAGACAAAACACAATAAGGCTAGAAGATCATCCAGACAAGTGATTGAAGCTGTTGGCATCACCTACTTATCTCTTTGGTAAATCAGGTAACTCATTCATTGCATAACATGTTTTTCATCTAGGATACGTTAGTATGCATGTATCCCTGCTGTTCTGGTATGACTCTGTAAACATGTTCGTAACTGGGTTTGGTTACTTAGGTTAATCTTGTTTCAGTGTGCATGTGCTTTACAACAGCCTAGGTTAATCTTTATGCATGTACCCTGGTTCATGATAGTTGACTTTACAATTCAAATAAAGGTGTGTTAAGCCAACATGTGATTCTTAGGACTTTATGTTGTTTTATGCATGTGCTTTACAGTCCAAAAAAGGTTAACTTTGCTCTTCCCATGTGCACCTTCTTCACGTGCTATTGATTACTGCTTACTGTCTTTGTCATTTCTGGTATTAGGCTATGTATAGTTTTTTCCCTCCTAAAACACATCTTGCCCAAAATGGAAAACTGATGTTGACCTTGCATATTGCCTTGAAACATGTTTCTGCTTTGCAAACTGTGTTCAACTTGTCTCGTCAAAACTGGGTCTGTTCTAGGACTGCCATAGGCTCTCTCTTGTGATTGTTGACCACGTGATTTGGTGCCGTTTTGACCTCTGTTTGTGTGTTATTTCTTGCTGCTATGTCATACTGTTTATAAGGGAATACAAAAGCTGTCTTGGTTTTGTTCACCTTATAGACTTGCATTTGTCCCATCAGTAGCTGGCTAGTGTACTACTGTATTAGGACGGTTTTAGGGCTGCAATAGGGCTGCTTTATGTGCTGTCGTTTCACTGCTTTTCGGCTGTCTTTGACCTCTGTTTTGCCTTGCTTACTTGCTGCATTTTGCTGCTGTATTGTATGGTCTATATAAGGTGTCTAAGGCTGTGTTGAAAAGTTGGTTGGTTGAGTGAGATACTTTGGGGTTTTAGGTTATTCTGTTTGGTTACTCTTTGAGAGCACAATTCTGTGTAGTTTCTCTTCTCTCTTCTCTTCCCCTTCCATGTCTTTTGGTTGCTCATAACTGTGCATAATAGACATGGATTCTCAAGCATAAAAACTGTTTTCAAAACTCATATGCATCATTGCATTGTGCATTCCATTGAGATAAAGTATGGAGATGCCCAACCCAAGAAGTTGATCAAGAAGATTTAACTTGAGAGTAGTTAAGATCTGAGTTGATACTTCTGAATACCTTCCAAAGTGTAAACACATAGTTTGAGTAGTGTAGCTCTGTTAGAACTGGTAGTTAGACTAGTCAAGATAGCATACGGGTTATGTATCCCCAGAGTACGAGAGCCTTGTAATTGTGTGTGTTACTTGATAGTGGAAAGGTTTGTCCCTCAAGAGTTAGGGGCACGCAGTTTTAATCCTGGTTGTAGGATTTTTGCGTTATCAAAAACATCTTGTGTCACTCTTTACTTACTGTCTTTACATTTCAATACTCGTATCCTGCGTTTCGAGATAGGACAATATCTTGCTATCCCGAGAACAGATTAAACGAAAAAGTGGTAAAGACCTATTCACCCCCCCCCCTCTAGGACCTTTATGAGTTAATACTGAAGACGAAGGATGACCTAGACGATCATGCCACAGAGACGAGTGGATGGAAGCAAGAGTTTGAGGACTAACGGACGCAGAAGACAAATGAAGCGAATAGAGACCATTTTTACATGAGCCCTGAAACAATAAGTGACCGGTGAGTAAGCAATAAATTTGATAATAATTTGGTGCAAAGAGAAAGAGGACATGATTATCCTTAGTGAAACGAGCAACATATAAGAGATTTTTACGAAAACAAGGGAGACGAAAAACATTTTGTAAAGAAAAGTTTGAGTGACCGAGAGATAGAGAAATGTCACCGGTTTGAGATACAGACATTGAATCACCATTATCCATGCACACATTGTGTGGACCACCATAGAGTCGAGGATTGTTGAGAGGCATGGCAGTCATGTGATGAGTTGCACCGGTGTCTGGATATCAATTTGGGCGGGATCACAGAAGTTGGCTGAACATTCTGTGGCGACTGAGCAAGGAAAGGCCATGATCCTGAGCGTTGGCTATTTTGATGGAGCACAATAGAATTGAGGAACAAGTTGGGAGGAGCCATGATAGGGAGGTACAAAAACAAACAGAAGAAGAAAGGATCGAGTAAAGAAAGAGACGCAGGGAGACAAGTCTGACGTAAGTAGATGCAAGTAGAGTTTGAGACACAGGTAAGGATCCTAGACATGGGTTTATACCATGTAGAAAGTGATTTTCCCTTGATAAAAACTGATTACAATCGTTCAATATATACAAGAGTCTAGCTACTGTTACAAGGAGAATTGAATGATAAGATTCTACAGTTACAAGTTACAAAGTCAAATATACACAAATCATAACAGTAACTGATTTCCATAACAGTAGTATCCTGCAATCAATGAGTGATCGCAGGAGAGTGATTCTCGCTAATACTGATGAAAAAGCTGTATATGTATTATAGTTATTTCTGGAATTGACATCTTCCTATAGCTAGCTGTCTGGTTATGTTATGCTTCTTGGCTTGTGACTGTTTCATTTGGCACCAAATATATCATACTATGAATTCGGTATAAGCTACTGTACTTTCTAACATTAGAGAAGCCATATCCATATAATATTTAACCACGGCATGAGAGAAAAATCCGACTCTAGTCCTTGTATTAATCTGGATAAATTCCCTCCACAAGAGTGAGGGGTTTACAGTTTAAAGTATGAGACTTTACACTTTGTGCAGACATGAGCAGCATGAAGTGGGGACTATTTTTATAATAAAATGAAGGCCCTATAATAAAATAAATATGTGAAATATTAGGAGGACATGGGAGCTAGTAACAGCAATAGCAGCAGCAACTAGGAACAGCAATGGCATCTTCATGTGTTTGTTGTATGGCATGCACCAAATTCCAGTAGCATCCAAAATTATAGTCAGACTCCTCTATCTCAAAGGGGCCAATAATTATTAGTTGAGGAATACTGGAAGCTACTATCAACTACTCCTCCATATCCTGCTAGTTCTATCTTTACTCTCTCCAACTCCTTTGCCCTCTGCATCATAATTCAAATACATACATTAACATTATGTTGCATATATTGAGTAATCTGGCTTAAAGTTTTAGACTAAGCTAGTATATATACCAGCTGCATTGTTTCCACAGCATTATCTGCCTCTGAGTTGAAGTCATGAAAAGAGCTTGCTGCAGTCAATTTCATCGACAGGAACTGATTTTGAAAACAAAATCAGATATTAGCCACTTGAAAATAACAAGATGATAATAGTAACAACTCTAATTTGTCTGATGGCTTGATAAGTGTCAGTTAAGTAACTAACCTCAACCTGGTTCTGCAAGGACTGGACATAGTTAATTATCTCATCTAGCATTACCGCCATTCCCATCGTCTGCGCGCAATCACATGATATTAAGCACCAGATTATAACACAAGCCATAAGGTTTCTGATATTTCAAATACACGGTTAATTTTTTTTTACCTTAGAGCAACCTGGGACAATATCTTGCAAGCATCTAAGTCTTTCATTAATTTTTCCCCTTCTAACCTGTATTGAATATAATGCAGAGAACCATTCAATAAAAGCACATTTTGTAACCCATAATATATTTAACAATGATATCTATTGGATTAAATTGAAGAGCTATTTGCAAGCGTACCCTCTCTGCTAAACTGTGACTATCAGTGGCCTGGCCTCTTCTGGCTCTAACATGAACCACTTCCTTTGGTTTCTCATCTTCCTCTTCACTATTGGATTTCACTCTCTTCCCTCTTCCTGAGCTCTGCAAAATTAACAAACCATATCAATATACATCACTAAACCGAAAACTTACAAGCCAGAACAGACTATTAGAGAAGATATAATAGATGGTTACATATTTTCTCTTGGTCCCAGATTGTGAAACTGGTGGATTAGAGACTCCTGAACTGCTCTCTGACATCTCCATTGATATTCTCTTCTTGCCTTCTTGGAACTCATGGTTACCAGCCACGGAGGGGCATTGAGCAGCTGAGGCCTTATCATTCTGAAAGTTGTTGTTGATGTTACCAGTTTGGTAATCAAAACCAGCTGGAAAATTTTCAACAAAGATTCCTGGGAATTCAGGTCCTTGGTTGTTGCCAAAGAAATTGTCACTTGTAAAACGCATGTGGCCTTGAAAGTGATTCAAGCCTGAGGAGTAGTCCACAACACTAGGGTGGTTGAATTGGTCTGTTGCAACATACTGGTTCATCACTAGCTGATGATCCTGCATGTTGCTTGGCTCACTGTCTAAGAAAGGAAAAGAAGGTTTCAGATTTGCTAAGAATTGATCAGCCATTGGTGTTTGTTATATTGCAGACTCACAAAGCTAAGCTCTCCTGCTAGCTCTAGCTCTAAGCTTAATTGGGTTTTTGGATAATGTAGCTGTGCAAGTGTGGAACTAGTATTTATAGTGTTGGATTACATGTTCATGTAATCTCGTTTTACCTTAACACCAGTTTTAATTAATTAATTAATACCGATCATAATGAGGAGGCAATGAGAAGGGTCCACGTGGCAGAGCAGTGTGTTCCCTTGTGGGACCCTTTTCAGGGGGGTGTATATCCAATAATAAGAGAGGGGCCATGAAGGCTTTTGGCACTAAGCTTGAAATGGTGTTGTGCTATATGATATGAATGAAAGATGTATTGGGTTGAAAAAGACATGAGAAGGGTTTGGAAGCAATGTACTCGAGCATTATAGCTGCTACATTTTGTTGGGGGTGGAGTTGCTGTCAAATACAGAATTGTCTGTTGCTTCCTCATCAATTTGAGTGAATTACATTTCAGAATGTTGTTGCATTGCTCTCCACACCCAAGAGAAAACTTAAAAAAAAATTGGGAGAAAATTTAAAAATGTTTAGATAGAAAATCAAACAAAATACCAGTCCATGTTCTCAAGGCCTTGGGCCTGGAAAGAAAATTGGTTTTGTACGTACAGTTCTTTTGGGGCCGAACAAAATGAATACCAGTCCATATCAGAGTTTTGCTTCAGAGAAGTTCTCACTACAAACATCTCCAATTCTCCATCAACTGATCAAAGAAAAAAGGAAAAGCTCCAAACTAATGTACATCAAAAAAAGAACAGGTCAGAAGCTCCATACTGTTTTCATTAGAAATCCGAAGAGCTCTACGTGCTCAGTCATGAACCCTAAACAGCTCCATCATCATCTATAAGTTTAATTCTATCTACAAAATGGAGTGGAGCAAGTACCTTAATTTTAGGGTTCAGGAAGACTCAAATTCATGCATATATGGCACAAAAGATGAACAAATACACAACCTAATGGGCCATGAAACAAGTCTCATTCAAAAACAAACTACAGTACTTCATCACATTTGAAGAAATAGTGTGAGTATTAATTAATATAAACAGTGAGACCGCCCGACTATATATGAACAGTTTCTTCTGGCGATCCTTGACCGTTCTGTTGCTCAAGTAGTCAAGTTCTACGAATTACAGAGTAAATTTCTAGCTAGCTATTATTATTCAAGACTCAAGAGTGCATGCTAATAGATTTATTAAGATTTTAATTTCTGTTACAGGGTCACACACTCAAACCAGCAGCCAGCACTACATATCAGTATGCTTGAACAGATACACAATGAAGATTGATAGCTTGATCTGGAACTTTAGTCACTGTAATATCAAACTCTGCGCTCAACAAGAAAACTAGCTAGCTAGGTATATTAGAGTAACTCCAACAATATCACAGAAAGTTTGCTTATTTTGTTCAAAAATGAAGCCGAAACTTATTTTAGCTAATCACTTGTATAAATTTACTCCAACAATATCACTTAAAATGTAGTTAGATTTAAACATATGCTTAGTTTTGATTGGTTGATAATAAAATATTTATTTATTAATATAATTATTAATTACATTTACAATCTAGAAGAAAAGTATTAATTACAATATTGAATGTTTCGTTACCTATAATTTATGTTTTCGGTATATGAATAGGGGATGAAAACATGAAATATAGGGAATCCCTAAATTGGCTAATAAGATAGAGGAGCTGCTGGAGTGAATTTTAAGAGAAAATCTTTATATTTTAGCTAAAAATGATTTATAGGAAATCTGCTGGAGTTGCTCTTAAGCTTTGGAATATGCATATTGTTGTTAGTATTGCACCATTAGTTCATAGATTAAACATACTTATCCACTTAAGCAGGTAATCAACACCTACCCGACCACCTGAAAGACTACCAGGCGGATTACAACTTCACTCACAAGACCGAGCCCATCCGATCGGGCACGCACCCGATAAGCGCACATCCGAATACTCGTTCCACATGACAGCAAGTACAATCCTATCCCACATCGAAGAGTACAGACAAGCAACAATCTCACCCACCTATATAGGTAAGGCATTTACTATAGGTGAGAGGGAGAGACGTATACATTGATTCCAATCTTAAACACTCCAACCTACTTTCTTACATGTTCGCTTGACTGTTATATCCAATACATCTTCTAACTTAGGCATCGGAGTGTTGAAGGTAGGCCAGCCCTGTCTCGACTTCCTGACCGCCCGTTTGTTGTATTCTTCTAACAGTAGGAAGCTGAACGTGCAAGTCCGCATACCCGATAACCCGAACACCCGAAGAGAGAGAATAACTGATCATCAAAACAGCCCGAACGTTCAAACATCCAGAAGAGAAGATTACTCGTACTTGCTTCTGCTGATTACGTTCCGCGTAATCCGATAGAAACACATATATAGTGCACTGCACAATGCCACAATGTATGGAAGATGCTAATAATATAGATCAGCCACAAGTTGCGTGCATATTCAGTACTAATTTGATAAGAAATTTTGTTTTTCTTTATCCTTGACATCAGATATTTGCCGTTGTTGTCATGTTCTCTGCATACATGGCAGTTTCGCCGTAAATTACGAGTGACCAGGAAGATTATTTTGTTATCGTTTATTGGCTTATTATCGGACATGTCCTTATTAATCATGTCCCTATGTCATGCATGAGGTATTTTCTTTCTTCAACGCTAGTTTGGCTAGCTAGTTATTACTTCTGCTTTTTGCAGTCTCAACTTGGCCATTTTAGTGCTTATCAGATTGGAGTCTCTTTCTCTCTGATTTTAATACACATATAATTTGCAAATTAAGAATCACTCAAGAATAAATCTAGCTATAGTAGGTAGATTTGGTTCTGAATCTATTTCCACCACAAACAATATAAATATTTGAACTTTCTGGCTTGGATAGATCTATTTGAACTTCAAAGTTTCAGTTTATTACTCTAAAATCTACAGTACTTGCTTGTTCCCAAAATGTATTCAAGTACCAGCCTCACAAAACTGCATAGTGCATTCCATATATTAGAGATTTTGATTAGTACATCACTAGAGATTTTCATTAGTACTAGAAGCATTTGTTTCTATGAGTTCTATCTGAAATTTTTGACTTGCTACTTATGTGGCACATATATGAAGTTCCATCCTAGCTAGCTACATACTGTATAGCTACCCTCTTGCCGACTATGGTTGAGCCTAATGATCACTATAGCTTCCAACAGTGATTAGCTTAAGATATAAGGAAACTGGGCGGCGGCTGCAACAGTAGTATTCCAATATACCGATATACAGAAGATAAAAGATTTTATATTTATACAGTACCTTTGTGTAGTCAAATATAGCTGCCTTTAACAGAATGATGCAGATCGAATAGTCCCGTTCCTGCACGTGTGCTGTCCTCTTTTCATGTCTCTGTCTTCTGATCGAACTGATAGGGTTTGGAGGAACAGGAACCACATAGGGAAAGACACTGTTTCATACAGGAGCAGACTTCATATGACATCCAATAAAAGTATGTAAAAGGGCGGTGTTCGATGATAATGTGTTTGTTCTGAGATTCCTAGTAAAAGCTAAGAATGCCGCCTCCCGCTCGCAAACACCAACAACTCAACAAGACGCAAACTCTTGTGTTGATTTGAGGCACGTTTCATATATTATTATTGGCATCTTAATTGGTTTGGAAATGTGGAAATTCTAGAGAAAAAAAAGAAATGATGATACTTTGAATGCCCTGCTCCACATTTTTCCTTTTAAAGAAGTTGACAAGTCATGTGTATTTCTTCCTGTTGTTTTGGGGTTATTAGGGGGCTATAGCTGCATGGTATGACACTTCCCATCCCATACATGCATATCTTATTTTCCAAATGACAGCTGTGTTTCTTCGTTTCTTGTATTCATTGTATATAAATTTACAGGTAAGAAAATATCTTGAAGAAATTTAGTTTGTGAAAAATATAATTACATTTTAATTTATACAGTAGTTGACTAGTAGTGCTCAAATTCTTGGTCACCTTGGTGACGGTGTGATCATCACTGATTGGTTGTAGTTTTAGGGATCAGTTTTGAAGTTTATGTTTCCATTTGAACAATCCCCCAATTGGATTCAATATTCTTATTAAAGTGATACGCAACCCACTGGTGGGATTGTTTTTCTAAGTTTTGCGTTGAATTGAAATTTATTTCTATCCCATCATTTGATCAAGGTAATTTGTCAAAATTTAACAGTTATGGAATGATGAATAAGTTTACATTGACCAAGATTATATGGTAGTCCAGTAGTGCTGTTTACTTCCAAGGGTTGGTTTTAGATGTAAATAGGTGAAGTTGAAATATTCTCTTCTTTTTCCTATTGGAATCATGGACTTATGAAATTGGAAGCTCAGTGGAAGCTGCTTACATCTACCAAGTCATCTTTCTTGAAAATTTAGTTTTTGGGGTTTTCCTAATAAAGCATTATTTAAATATGGAAGAAGAAAAAGAAAAAAACAGGAATATCTGGTCCTCTATGTATATATAGTAGGCTAGTTATGGTTTTGCATTATTTAGTGATACACAAGTATAGCATGCATAGTTATTTAGCTTCTACCTCCAAAGAGTAACCAGAGCTGCTATGCCTACAAATTCTAAGAGCTTAAGCAGTAGTTCTAGTGAAGATGACAATGAACTTAGGAGAGGACCATGGACTCTTGATGAGGATACTCTTCTGATTCAGTACATAGCTCTTAATGGTGAAGGCCGATGGAACCTGCTAGCAAATCGCGCAGGTAAACTCCTAACCAACTTGCAAGCAGATCATGAGAGTACAAGATTAGTAGTACATCATAATGCATTTCCATTAGAAGTAGTAGCTTGCTTAATTATTTCTTTTAATTTATTTGTGGTGCAGGACTAAGGAGAACTGGGAAGAGTTGCAGATTGAGATGGTTAAACTATCTGAAACCAGATGTCAAGCGAGGCAATCTTACTCCGGAAGAACAGCTCTTGATTCTTGACCTCCACTCCAAATGGGGAAACAGGTTTGTTCTTAGCTTATTACCTAATCTAAAGAAGAAGAAGAAAAATATTCCACATGTTAATCTAGTTAAAAGTAGCACTCAACTATATATTTCCATTCATTTTGTGATTGTAGGTGGTCGAAAATTGCGCAATACTTACCTGGAAGAACAGACAATGAAATCAAGAACTACTGGAGAACAAGAGTGCAGAAGCAAGCAAGGCATCTCAAAATTGATACCAACAGCACAGAGTTTCAGAATATTATCAAGTGCTTTTGGATGCCAAGATTGCTGCAGAAAATAGGAGGCCAAAACCAATTAGCTGTTTCTCATCAACATTCAATACCAACCACATCAGCAGCAGCAGCACCACAGTTTACTGAGCAAGGTGCTGTTGATATGAAGGGCTTCACATATGGTTTGGATATCGAAAACCAGATCACAGAATCAAGTTCATGCATTTGGCCTTCAGAGCTACCAATGGATAAGTCTAATAGTACCTGTCATTTCTCAGATTATGACCCTTCCACTTTTTCTGGTGGAGCCATACAGACCACTAATAATCATAATGTAATGAAAAACATGGAAGTCTTCAACTTGGAGAATTCTGCTGCTGCTGCTGCTGATAATTGCTATGTGCCAGAAAGTGAAACCAACTGGCTTGACACTGATTTTTCATGTAGCATATGGAGCATGGATGAATTGTTGCAAAGGTGTTAGCACTATAATAGTGCTGCAACACGAGTCTCTCCACTAATGCCAATTAGCTTCGGATTGGAAGCTCTAATTCTAGACTGAGGGGGACATTTTTCTTCCAGATAACCTCGCAGATCGAACTGATAGCTTTCTAGTATATATTAGTTCCTAGATGATTCATCCAGTGAACAGTTTTTTTTTTCCACAACTTTTACACAAAATAGTGCAAGTTGTTGGTTTAAACTTTTATCTATGTTTAACAGATTCCTCTATTATAAATGTGCATCTTTTTTTTCTTCTTCCATCGGTCTTGTTCAAAAGCTATCATTATACTTCTGATGAGAGTCAAGAGCGCATAATGGAAACTTGGAATAGCCACATCATTCACAGTTCATATCCGAACCAAATTTTCATGATACATAATTGCTTTGAATATGTCCAAGCCTTATAAGATGTTTCATGTTTATCAGCATCCGAATTTCTTTCTTGCCCGTTTGTGGGACGGTGAAGAAGAAGTTCTTGACTGGAATAGTCAATTATATATAGGAAGCAAGCTGGATCTTCTTGTAGTCTAGTGGATCCATGGAGTCCACCAGAACTGTATGAAAATCATTATAAAATGACTGCAGATGAAATTAAAATAGGAGGAAAAAAAGAGAGTTGCTATCTAGCTATCAGAAAGAAATGCATACATTCAAACTTGTTTAAATTTGTCAGCCACATTACATCAGCGTGAACTTTGCATATCACATATGCAGAGACGTATCTATTATAAAGACAAAGACTGCTGCAAATCTAGCATGTGCTCCATGTAAAAGAGCTAGAGGTTCCTACTCGTCTGTCACCAAAATATTATGACCACTCATACATATATTCTGTAAATAGATTTTTCATGTATGGACGGTTTGTATCAACACATAGCCATCAATTATTGTAGCACAAAACTTTTCAGCAAAAAGAAAAGGGGTTAACTAGGCATGAGAAAGTTGTCGTGATCATAAGCAAGAGAGTATGAATTTGATTTCGAGTCGACTTGCATTGGTCCAAGACTCCATCACATTGTACAATTGCAAAGTCGGTCTGACTAATCACACAACATTGATTTAGAAGATCGATCAGACCTATACACAATTGTCTTCACATGTTGATAGATATCTCATCTCTCTAGCTAGTAATAATGCATTTTCCAGTACCCGAAAATTTTCTGACCTGAAATTCATTAAAAATTAAAAGAGTGGAACTATTTCCACCCCACAAAATGCTAAGTTTACCCTAAATATGTTATATTTATTAAAAGACTATTATACCATAGTGTAAAATTACAAACAAAGACGATAAGTGAGCCTGAGATTAAAGGAATAGAAGGTCAATCGCAGCAATCGTGGGTGAAAAAGAATCAATTTTTATGTAGAACTGCGAGTAAGCTATCCGAAGTCGTGGCTTGTAAAACTAGCTATGAGGATGATAATTGAGTATGAATTGCATCGCATTTTGATCTCAAAATTTAAAGTATATGTTGTAATAGATTCCATTAAATTATAACCAGATGCCTTTTTGTTTGTTCTGCAGTTCTGCCCATATATGTACGATAAATATCGATATCTAATAGATCGAGTAGACCTTACAGTAAAGAAAGCTATTCAGAGCAACTATATGTTATATAATTCTATAATTAACCTTAAGGACGAGGGATTGCTTTTCGCCAAACTCCAATCTTGAAATTGAAAGGTTTTGACATCGTAAAGTGTAGAATTTAGAATACTATGGCAATCCAACCTTGGCAGTCAGGATGAATATCTCAATATAGGCCTGTTTGGAATAGGTTTTTAAAACACTTCACGTGAGTACTTTTTAATAAATTTTAGAGTGTTTGGTTATAATTAGAAGTGTTTTGAGAAATTTTAGGGAATCACTATAAGTTCTAAAATCAGTTTTGCTCATGTGCTTCCACTTAAAAATGCTTATAATAAGAAGCATTAATAGAAAAAATCACTTCGAAAATCAATCACAAACAGACACATAGGAAAATAAAGAATGAGTAGTTTGAACACAGTGTTCGTGATTTAGAGAATAGGGTAATTTTGGAGATTAAAATGGGTGAATGAAGTAAACTTGAATGTAAAAAAATAAAAATGGGGTGAAGAGAGTAATGTGGGTGAACAAAGCAATTAGTAGAGTAGAAGTAGTCTCAACCAAATTAAAATCGTTAGTAAAAAAAGTAAAAAACTGTTTCTAATACACCATGTCATGGGCCTCCAATTGGACCTTTGGATTCTGTCCTCTTCTTGGGCTTTACACTCTTATTTCACGATGGCCCAAAATAGAACATTCCACAATCAGCCCAGCTAATCTGAGCCGTTCAATCCAACAATGAAAAGGCATTCTCAGTCGTCCCCCATAAATACCTTGTTTCATTAGCTAGGGTTTTTCTCTTGTTTGCAGCAGCCTAAAGTTTCGAGCTTTCAGTCTCTCTCTGAGCCTCCACTCCTCTGTTCAGGACTTCAGGTAAAAATCTCTTCCACCATTTTCGTCTTCTTATTCCAATCTCTACCAGTTCTGATTTTTATCTCTAAATTTTTTACTTTTTGAAAGTTCATCGATTACTATGAAGCTTGTTATATTGTGTCTGTAATTTAGTCCAATCTATTTCACTGTTTAGCTATTTAAATCTCATTCGTACTACCCTAATCGGAAAGCTGTAAGATTTATACTTCTCATTGTGTTAATCAAATCGATTGATGTGGTTTAGCATGAATGCTTATATGTTACATGATTCAGTGGTCAGATTTTTTCACCATGTACACTTCAAGGAAGAAGATCCACAAGGATAAGGATGCCGAACCTACCGAGTTCGAGGAGACTGTCGCACAGGTAAAGCTCTTGAATGTTTCTATTTTGTTATTGAATGATTGAACTATTGGTGAACAATGCTTTTACATAAGGAATTTGTGTGTTGTGGATGTAGGCAATCTTTGATTTGGAGAACACCAACCAGGAGCTGAAAAGTGACTTGAAGGACTTGTACATTAACTCTGCAGCGTAAGAATTGTTCATTCAATGTTTGTCATTCTAATGTAAACTGTTGCACACTGTTGAACTAATTCTCTTTCTCACTGATTGCAGTTTAGTCGATGTTACTGGAGGTCGCAAGGCTGTTGTTATCCATGTTCCTTACAGATTGAGGAAGGCTTACCGCAAGATCCACGTGAGGCTTGTGAGGGAGCTTGAGAAGAAGTTCAGTGGAAAGGTGATTACTGATTTCATCTTCAGGTTTATTAGAGAATATTGGATAATATGAACTCTGTTTTTCTGCATCATATACGCATTACGTTTTGTAACTTTCAGGTAGACTTTGTTTATTTGTTTACCTGTGCTTGTGTAGGTTCTATCTCTATTACTTTTGTCACTTGTAATTGATCATCTGTAATTTTAAATGCTTTATTATGTGATGTTTATTCGGTTTTTGGATATCATGTGGCAGGATGTGATTGTGATTGCCACCCGTAGGATTGTGAGGCCACCAAAGAAAGGCTCTGCAGCTCAACGTCCTCGCACTCGTACCCTTACAGCTGTTCATGAGGCAGTATTGGAGGATGTCGTTTTGCCAGCTGAGATTGTTGGGAAGCGGATCAGATATCGTCTTGATGGTTCCAAGATAATGAAGGTATTCTGTTCGATCCTAGCAAATCACATGCTTTTAGCATTTGGGTGCTGATACTCTTGAATATAGAGCTTCTGATCCCTGTTACAAAATAGCTGAACTCCTTACTGTATATAAATAATGTTTTGGTTCCCCTGTCACATATGAGAGTCCATGTAATAGCAAATATGGCCTTTCTTTGTATGTTTGGTTTGATATCTATCTTCGTTGCTACTTTATGTTGAGCAGGTGTTCCTTGACCCAAAAGAGCGTAACAATACAGAGTACAAGCTGGAGAGCTTTTCTGCTGTTTACCGGAAGCTTTCAGGGAAGGATGTTGTCTTTGAGTACCCCATTACCGAGGCATAGAAGTATTGTGCGATTGCATGACCTAAGTACTGTTACACCATTTTCATTAGCTGAAGAACTATGTTTTGGCTGGCAGACAATTTAAAATTTTGATGTCGTGGGCCTAGAATACCTTTTAATGACTTTTGTTCTCATCAATGCTAGCCTGTTAACCTTGTATATCATATGGTTGGTTTGATGTAGGTGTAATATGCTTTGATTTTGAGAATGAGTCTTTATGAGTTGATCTATAGTTAGTCACAGGTATCGTTGGTTACTGTTATTATTAACTTTTAGGATAATAGTATTGCAACATGGTATTGTTGGTAAATGATGTCTGCAATAGGGTCAGAATCAAAACGATGAAAGCTGCAACCGAAGAAACTTTCCATGGGTTTGACGAGTAATTGTGCTTCAGTCTCTTTAGCCACTTGTTCCACCTGACCTTGTGATATTCATTCACTTCATAGCAGAAACCTCCGCAGTAGAACTTTCGGAATACGATGCCATTTTGAATCTTGTTGATGAACCGAGAAGCATCTTCATTGCTCAACCAGACTGCAATTATTTCCTTCTCACTAAGAAGCTCCATGTCCTTGCTCGAAGCAATGAGGCTGGCCATCACGAAAGCATAAGATGTTACTTTATGTGAGTGTTTGTGATGGCATTGTTCGAAGGCAATGAGGTTCATGAACATGGGTTCAGTTCCATCTGGAGGTTCATGAACATGGGTTCAGTTCCATCTGGAGAGCAAATTTGATTGTGATCCGATCAAATTTGATCAAATGGAGTAGGAGGAAATTTAAAGGGGATAAGGAAGAGATACAGAGGTGTATGGAGTCTTTGAAACAAATTTAAGAGAGTGATTATAATCATGAATTACAAGAACATGATGGCATCCTTGTAAAGCTAGGAGAACTCTGGAAGAGAGAAGAAGCTTTCTGGCATCAATGGTCTCGCATCGGTTGGCTAAAAGCAGGTGATTCTAACTCCCGTTTCTTTCACCTAACCACTATTCAGAGAAGACAAAAGAATAAGATCCTTAGAATACTTGATGAAAATGGTTGTTGCTTGGAGGAGGAGGACAAGATTAGAAGAGAGTTTGATCTGCACTTTGAAAGAATGTATAAAACAAGTGGCCCGAGGAGCTGGGGCTCGGCTGTAGATGGAGTGAAGAGACTTGTTACTTCTAATATGAATTTGACCTACTTAAACCAGTCACAGAGAAGGAAGTTAAGGAGGCTACCTTTCAACTGGGAGCTTTGAAAGCCCCTGGACCGGATGACGTCTATTCCGATTATGTTTGAGTTAGGACTTGAAATTACGCACTAGTGATCCTTGGTAACTAAAGACAACGAACACCATTGTGGTAAGAGGTGGATAGTTAAGGCATTCTTCCACAGTCAGACCATTTAAGCTCTGGAGAACAAACCAAGGTAACTGATTTTCTAGGAGCATAAGGTCATGTGAGAGATACTGAAGCATGCAATCCATGTTAAATATAGGATCGTTCTCAATTTGTAGTACTTCAGCTGGAACAAACCTATATCCGTGACAGAATAATTTCTTAAATAGTTCTACGAGGAAGCAACCATCGAGTATCATCATTTCTATGAATCATTTGGACTAAGATGATCGAGTGGTTCAGCATAAAATGCACGGGCACGTTTTTCAAACTCGAAAATATTGCAAACGCTTCGGATCAAAGCAGTCAAGCTAATATTCAAACGAGAGAGAAGGTTATGCAAGTACCATTGCTTCACATCTTCCATTGGCTGAAATTGTTGGCCACCTCGGTGAAATGGTCCGATCGAGACAACATCGGGCCCATATGCCTCTGGCTTGTGTCGCCGGAGCACTTGTGGAACTCTGAAGATGCAGCACTTAACCGACAAGGGTGAATCACTACGAAGCTTTGCTGTCGTGGAGTTTTTCAGTGCTTCAACATCAACTCTGTACTCGTGATTAACTTCGGGGATAATATTCGACGTATCAAAATTCATACTACTGGCAACATGGTTTGCCATGATTGCAAATGAGCGAATATTCTGAACTCTCCACAAGATCTGAAACGTACTGCAATTGCATTAATCAATTAACCAAAAGAAAGCCACATTAGAAAACTGTGGTAGTAAACATCACATGACAATGAAGTACTTACTTGAGCAGCATTGGCATAGACCACTTCCACAGACTGAAAAGAGCAGTAAAAGAGAAGGGAACATATGAAGAGAGCAAAGAATGTCAAATGTGAAACCTCGTGCACTAGAAGATTATGGACTAGAAGATTATCAGTTTAAGAAGGCATTGACTTTTTGTGTGAAAGGACAGCATACTTGAGTCTTTCGTTAGATCTTAATATTTTATATACTATTCAAGTTGTTGACCGATACTTTCTTCACATGAAGTCTGGTTTCACTATTTCTTCACCTATGTCAAATTGAGCAGCACTGACCTAGTGCTTCTAGTTATTTGGTACATAAGTTGACCTTATTAAGCCCAAGGAGGTTTTTCTTCAATCAGAATCATTTGGTGGTGTTCTTATTATGTACTTGAGCAGGATGGATTACACGCCTTTAATTGGTAGATGTCATACGGTAAATGCTATAAAGTTCAAGAAAACGAAACAGAACCAAACAAAAAGATGTACTTGGTTACTACATATGCAGAAGATTATGGGAAACGATAAATGAGCGCGTCCATGAAAAAAATTCTGTCATAAAATCAAATATATGAGTTCTACAATGTTGACAAGAATGTATCTACATGAGAAGGTGCTCCATTGATAATGTCAAAGCCACAGACCATTTTTTATCGAGGTACCCCAGCAATCAAATCCTTTTTCGACACTTTTCACAGCATTTTGTATCCTGCACAATTCCAGCAATGATGATTGAGCTAATACAAAGTTGTAATTTGACTAATTTCAAGAAATGCATAACATCATATATGGTCAGAAAAGGATTCAAAAAAGAGTGATACAGATGGGACCAATGGTAAGAGGCTGAGGACTAAAGAAAATCTCACAGTTAAATGTTAAATGCTGGAGTTTAGAATGAGAGTCCATACAATCACCAGCAAAACATACCTCAAGCCAAAATTACTAGACCCAGATACATGGCTCCACAGAGGAACAAGAAAGAGATTAATCCCCTATAGCACAGGTTTCAGATATAGAAAAACATATCAGATGTAATACCCCTAGTTAGTGCAACAAAGGACATACTGAGGAATATAATGACTAATCTCACTGATAATAAGAAGCTCACCATATGACACCCCATCCACAACCAGTACAGCAAGGACACTCTTCCGCAAACTTCTCAGCATCACTAGAATGAACTCTACGGGATATCAGGTCATCATAGATATCTGCAACAATACATTTATACAAGGAAAATGGGAATACAGAATCCGATAAACAACGTGACGATCAATAAATTAATTTATTTATGAATACATACCATAAACCGAAAACAAGCTGTTCATTACACCTGCAAATGGATTTGATATAGCGTGAGTGATTAGTATGTTCTGAAAGAAAGAAATGAAATACTGGTAATACACAAGGAAAAATGACGAGAAAAGATAAGAGTTGAAATTACCTATAAACAGAATTATATACCTAAGTATACGAACTTTTGTTGTTTCTTGCAGAGCCCAAATTACACCAAGGAAAATAATGAATCCTGGTGGTCAATGTGCACTCATCAAAAACATCCAAATGCCATAAAACACTCAACGCTCAATTTTATAAAATAGTTTTCAGATGTGAAATGCATACCAATACAAAGTCCTCGAAGCGTCCACTGTACATTATCAAGCAGGACACACCAAACACAAAATGAAGAGTTTAGACAACATCTAAAGCAAGCTGCTTCACATTAGAGGCATGAAATGGAATCAGTTTGGAGACTCATGCTGTCACTGATCAGATTACATGAGATACATATCCAATCTCCATGACATCCAATGTGATAGTGTTGTTTATCCCAAATTGTTTACAGGTCAAATTCAGATTGAAATTGCATGTAACAGCTAAATCTAGTAAAAGATGTTCATTGGTACTTACATTTTTAGCTATGAAGAGTGTAATGAATAGAGCAGCTAGAAAGCATCCAGCGGCTATCTGTGCTGTAAGAAGATTTGTGGATGCAAGAATCAAGAGCATCCCCCAAAAGGATGAACCGAGATCTGTTGTGCCATACAGATAAAACATGAGTCACACTAAATAGGATCTATACAGAGATGAATCAAATTAATTATTAAACTGAAATATTCCAAACCATAGATGTTGAAGATATCAAAAAAAAATTTCACGTTCTCTCTTGCAATGTCCACTCAATGGAGAAGAACTATAGATGCAGTTAGCTGAAAAGTAAAATTGGTGCAGGAGATAATGAGATTACATCCAGCTGGCAGAATCAACCAGTATACACCACCACGGGTTTGTGTGGTTCCACCTTCATCTGCATGAACTTGAATACCTTCCACCTGAAAACAAATCCATATCATTACGTCCCTCTAACAAATGTAAGTTACAGTATTATAACTTTCTCCAGCCTAAGATTAACTTTTACTTGAGATTGCAAATATAAAGGTTGATTCTGTCCTAGTAAGATTAGGAAACAGACCTATCAACTACCAAGAATCTCATCAGGATATTCAGCTAGGCATGCGGCTCTCAATTTTTCTATATGAGCAACATAAGATGACAAATGTCCTTCCATCGCATCTACTAAATACAACTTTATGTACTTAAATCCTTATAGCCAGTGAATGAAGCACCAAGCCATTGACAAATTTTACTTCTACAATTCACAGAAATGAGATCACATAACCATTTTACACAATCATCAACCACAAATAGTATAATACTTAAAAGTTAAAACTCAACAACTCTAGAACCAGGCAGGCATTGTGTTTTAAACATCAAAGTGAGGACCGTAAGAATTGGAGATGAAAGTATGAAAGATTAGAGCTTCTTACATGACCACATGTTAGTTTACAAGCTATAGCATGGCTAGCTTCATGAAGAAACACAGTGACAAGCTTAAAGGGTCTCAGCAGTATTGTCCTCCACAGCTATAAAAATCAACCAAATTCATCATTAAACAGCAAATATCAATAATTTCAAAGTGACTGAAGTTAAAAGAAAATGTATCACTTGAGCAAGCAATGCCAAAGACCCAAAAGTACCAAACGTTGCTAACAACACAAACAAAACCACCCCCTTAATTTCAAAATGCTCTGCATCATAAAGTCTGAAACTTTGAAAGTTCTTGAAAAACAAAGCTCAGCCCAGATTGACCCAACATCCAAACTTGCCAGACATATCAAAAGAAGAGAATAAAAAAACTCGAAGTGCCCAAATACCAATCCAACAGAACCACATCCTTCTTATAGAGAACACAGATAATAAGACAGTGTGTTAAGATAACTTTTTACCGCAAGAATAACGACGGTGCATACAGAAACAGTGATGAGAAACACCACTTGCTCATGGTTGCAGCAATTCTTCAGCCCCCAATTCGGCTCCATCTTTTTTCTTCTTCTCCGCTTTGCAATACTTGAAATGCAAAGCAGAGAGACTCCCAGTTTCACAGAGACTGTTGAAACTCACTCTCTTTCCGATTGATTCAAGAAAGTGAAAAACAAAGATTGATGAAAGAAATGGAATTTTGGGTGGTTTTGAACTCGGAGTGGAGGAAAGATTTGAACTTGGGGGTCAGTCCAAAAAAGAACGGACATTTAAAGTTTGGTGCATGCAACGTCAATTAATGAATTCAATTCTTGAAATTTGTTGAACCAATCAGGACCTACCTTATGACTTTGAGACTTTCCTACAATACTTTCAGATCCCATCAGTTTAAAAATATAGTCCTCCAATTGAGAAGGGTCGGTTGTTTTTCTATTGGATGTGACTATATGCTATGAACTGTGATTCCTTGCAGAAATAAAGAAATAAAAAAACACTCTTTCATGTGGGGATTGCTAAAAACTATCTAGTAGTGAATTTTGTACATTTACACGCCTTGAATTGGTGGATGTCTAATATAGCTAATGCTGAAGCTCAAATGTGGGGGAAACAGAGGGAAAAAAAGAAAAATTCCATCTGAATTTGGTCTATACTCTATACAGAAGGTAATGGGAAGAATCGAGCACGCTTCAATAAACAAGATTCGACGTCGTGAATCAGATATGTGAGCTCCACAATGCGCTGAAAAGAATGTATCTACACGATAAATTGTATGTCACAAAGCCGCAGAGTTTCCCACCAATTCAAGCTTCACCAAATTCCTGCACAGATACAGTACCAATTGTTGAGCTACTATATATGCAGTAGGAATATCATGAAAGTATAGGCAAAAACATTACATGGATATTCAAAAGCTGGAGTATAACAAAATACTACCACCAGAGAAGGAATGAGTAGAAATGTGAAGTAAGCATACCTCCAGCTTAAATGACAAGACCAAAGTACAACATGGCTACACCGAGAAACACAAGAGATAGAAAGCACCTGTAAGACAAGCTTCCAGAGTTAGAAAATCACAGCAGATGTAATGCCCCATTGTAGTTCAACTAAAAGAAAAATACAGAAGCAAGAAATCCCGCGGGAAGCAATCTCATAATGAATAAGAAGCTCACCATATGACACCCCATCCACAGCCAGTACAGCAAGGACACTCTTCAGCAAACTTCTCAGCATCACTAGTATTAACTCTACGGGAGATCAGATCATCATAGATATCTGCAACATTACAGGTAAATTATAAGGCATATGTGAATGCAAACCACAGATAGTCTACTCGAAAATATATCTCAATTCTTATGACTCACCATGAATTGAAAACAAGCTGTTCATTACACCTGCAATTGGATAAAATATACCATGAGTTATTTTGAATGAAAGAAAAGTAATTAAGGTTACTGAGGTAAACAATACATGAAAAACAAATGAGGGAAAAAAGAGTTGCAATTACCCATAAACAGAATAATGTACCGAAGTCCACGAGCTTTTGTTGTTTCTTGCAGAGCCCAAACCACATCAATAAAAACAATGAATCCTGGTAGTCAGCATGTACATGTAAAGAACATCTAAAGGTCAAATTTGCATCCAGTGCTTGATGTCATAAGCAAATTTTTAATTGACATGTTAATTGCATACCTATACAAAGTCCTCTAAGTGTCCACTGTACATCATCAAAGAGGAGACACCAACACAACAGGAAGGTGTTTAGACAGCAATAAAAGTTCCTGGTACGTTAAATGCATAAAAAGGAATCGGGCTAAGAAACTATATCTTCCATGAAATCCAATGTGAAGGCATTGTCTGTCTCACATGCGTCATAGGTGCATTTCAGACTGAATATGTAACAATAATTAAGTAAAAGGCTTCATTGATTCTTACATTGTCAGCTATACAGAGTGCAATGACTAAAGCGGCTATAAAGCATCCAGCGGCTATGCGTGCTGACATAATATTTGTAGATGCAAGGATCAAGATCATCCCCCAAAAGGCTGAACCGAGATCTGGTGCGCCACATATGTGTAAAAATGAGAAAGATCACTCTACGAGACTTAATGGGATCCATACTGAGAAATCAACAAATATAAACCATTTACCAAAAATAAACAATTACCAAAAATAAAAGTATCAAGCATTATGCTTGATCACTGAGCAAAAAGTCAGATCCGAGTGGATGGGCACATACGCATAATGGAAGAAGAACTATTGATGCATTTTTTTTTATGAAGTAAAAACTATAGATTCAATTTACTGAAATGGAGAAGGAGAAAAGAAACTTACATCCAGCTGGCAGAATTATCCAGTATATACCACCACAGGTTTGTGTGGCTCCACCTTCATCCGCATGAACTTGCATCCCTTCAACCTGCAAATTTATCAAGATCAGTATCAGTTTAGTATTCATGTAAATTAGTCCAAATGATCAGGAGCTCAGAGTTTGACTTCACTATGTACTTGTAAATCTCTCATTACAGTGAACCAAGTTCTGGGTCAAAGCTCCTAAGGATTTACAAATTACAAGGATGCATTTTCTGAACGAAAAAGTCTGCCTCAAAGTATTGCTTCTCCCTAAGTCCTATGAATGAGAAAATGAAAAAACTTCTGACTAAAGATGAGAACTGTCACTTGATGTTTCTATAATGTTCTAGCCAGAGATTATGATGTACTTAATCATTTTCAATCCAATGAGTGATTCGGCCCAGTTTTTACAGGGAGAGACCTATCAACTACCAAGTTTCTCACTAGGAAGTTATAGTTAACCATCGACTTTTACTTCATAAAACTGAGCAAATCGACCTTACAAATTCCCTTTGACTTCATCAATCAAACACAAGAAAGCACCAACCCAACCTATATACCTATATAAGGATTATGTTCAAATATCCATTTGAGCATAATTACAAGAAATTACAGCCTTTTTCAAGAACATAAAACTCGAAATAAGCCTAAGAAATCAGCAATACTAGGGCCAGATAGGCATTCCTGTGCAGATTATCAATTGCAGTGCTATCATAAGTCAGAGACAAAAGAATTAGAACTTCTTACACTACCACATGTTAGGAAACAAGCGAGGGCATGGCTGGCCTCATGAAGAAACCAAGTGATAAGCTTAAATGGTCTCAGCAGGAAAGTCCTCCACAGCTTCAAACAACAATCAACAAAACTCTCCATTACTAAACACAAAAACTGAAGCATTGCCAATTTGCCAACTTTACTAAAAACTACAAAAGCCAATCAATATATCTTCACAAGGTTAATTTAACTTCAAAGTTATCTCCTTTAAGAAAACAAAGACAAACCCAGATCAAGTTAAGCCATTTATGTTCTAATGAAGAGAAAATTACCGCAAGTATTATGACAGTGAAGACAGAAACAGCGACGATGAACACAACTTGGTCATGGTTGCACACCTCTTCAGTCCCCAATTCGGCTCCATATCTTTTCTCTTGTTCAAAAGATTACACACAGAGAAAAGATTTGAGCTTGGACAAGGTCGGACCATGAAAAAAGAACGAATCTCTACGTTTGGTTCTTAGCAGGTAAATAAATTCTTAGACTTCCATTGACCAAAAATAAACATAAGGTTTCTTTCTTAATCTTTGCAGGACCGATCATTATTATAGGATATTATACTTAGTTATTGCGAAAATCACAGAATATGACAGTGTTATTGTGAAAATCACAGAATATAACAGTGTATCTTATTTTGAGATGTAATATGATTATTTTTTTGTTTGTACCTCTTGTACTCTTCTATATAAAAGAGAGTTGTTTCTTCATTAATAAAGTTACATACCTTATTGCTTCAACTATTTTCTCTACAATTATAATTCCTAAAATACGTTATCAACGCGAGACTCTAGCCCTGTGCGCGGATCTCAAAGAAGAAGAAGATTGTTCTGGAGAAAACAAGAGAAAATTAAGATTGTTCTGTAATAATCTCAAGTAAGTTTTCTATGAACACAACTTCAATTTAAATTCAAAATAACCTACTTTTTTGGGAAATTTGGATTTTTCTATAGGGATTTCGGGATAATATCATATCCCTCCTTTCTATACCGCACCTTTCTTGAAGGTGGCCATTCGGAACTAAGAGCGTTTTCACATGAACTAAGAGCGTTCATGAGTGAACTAAGAGCGTTCACAAAATCAATTTGAACTAAGAGCGTTCATAA
This sequence comes from Geum urbanum, assembly GCA_946800695.1. Lineage (NCBI taxonomy): Eukaryota > Viridiplantae > Streptophyta > Magnoliopsida > Rosales > Rosaceae > Geum > Geum urbanum. Next base: position 43,878,762 of record OX327013.1, on the reverse strand, counting down.
AAAGCATCGATTAAGACGAACAAAGAGTGTTCGCAAGACCACATACTTCAAAGTGAAGTACTAATCCAAAGACGATTGGAAAACTAATTAGTTGTCGAGGAAGTGTTTTACGACTGCGAAACTAATATATTTTCTGTTTACTCATGGTATTTGATATGTAAAAGTGCATTAACACTCTGCTCCAGATCTAAAAGAGAAGTGGAATAACATGTGATTTTCCGACTTCAAGCAAATTGCATCGATCAACTACAAGATGCTCAAAGCTTAGATCCATGCTCCGATTATGCGAAATGAAATTGAAGAGCAAGAGTTGATTGAGAAAATCCTCTACACCTTCCATCCTTGTAGCAACAATGATATCGAAACAATATGGATTGTAATTCGATGCTCAACGAATCATGACATTCAAATAGCTTATTAACCTCATGATGATAAGGAAAAGCTATGCTGGTGAATAATCATAATTCAAGGAAAAATGAGAACTAAGAGAATTTACAATGTGAACCAAAGAGCGGGGTGTAAGGAGTAGAACCCTTAAGTTAAGGGAATTTTGGTGAGACGTTTTTGGGTCTCTGCAACCGCCCATACAAAGAAGGATGCCATAAGTTAGCGCAGGAAGGTCATGATCGATGACCATGATAGATGAAGTGTCAGCCATAGAGGCCGTGGTGATCAAGGAAGCCATGGAGGCTGAGGTATCAATGCCAAGAGAGGCCAAGATACGACGCAAGATGTTTCTCGAATCAAATGAGTTGTTTATTCTCAAAATGTTTGAGAAGACAGATTGTTGAAATTTTGTGTTTGTGGGTATGGCAAGAGAAAGAAAAATGCTTCAAAGACACGTAAAAGTTTACGCTTTCCTTTAGACTTTATTTGCCCCACTACTTAGTGTGTAAGGGGGAATAATCAAATAAGCCTTTAGGATACAATGAAGCCTAGCAACTTGCTATTTGTTGATCGTCGGTTTGCACTAACGAAGATCAACCCAACACTCAATCGAAGATTTTACAAGAGACTCAAGATTACTAGAAACTATATCTGCAGAATAATAGTTTCTATATTTTCTATCTTAAAAAACTAGAGAATGATGGAGAACTTGAGAGAAGAGAATAAACTTTTTATTCTTTTAATCTGCGGAGAATCCCTCATATTTATAGAAGTGATTATGTCTTTTCACCTTGAAAGATTGCATCTTTCTGGTTATCTTCCAATGGACATGCCTCTTCATTAAGAGTTGCATCCGTTTGGTTTATTTTCAATGGGCATATCTCTTCACTAAGAGTTGTATCCATTTAATTTTTCATTGGACATGTCTGTTGATTTCCAACAGACAAACTTCTTACTTTCTTTGTTTTATATTGTTGAAAATTATTCCAACAATCCTCCACCATTTTTAAAATATAAAAATACTTTAAAACAAAATCTATTTTGAAAACTTTTGATAAATCCTTTAAAAATATTTTGAAAAATTCTTGAGTAAATTCTCGGAAAACTTAGCACATAAACTAAGGTGTCTTGTGGACTTGAACCTTAGCTTAGTGAGAACACATCAAAGTTAAATCAAGATGACTAAGTAGCTTTGCTTTGAACTTGCGATCTTATTGTGATCTAACCGGACACATTTCACACACTAGTTTTACTTCTTTCGAGTGTTCTAAAATCCGACGCGTGGATTGGCCTTGCGTCTACATCCTTTTCATGAGTGCTTTAGAGACTAGCTCAAGTCGCATAGAAGGCGGCACCACCTTCTACACTCGTATAGGTAAGCATGTAGTACCCATGTAACTAAAATACTTTCCATCATGCTTATTAAGGGTTTTAATTATAACTCAACATCCACCATTCATTACATGTACCCAAACACTTTAACTTTTGGATGGATACAAACATATAATAAAATTATATGTTTATTAATTTTACTTAGGTGCTTGCAATCATTACATATGATGTACTTTGTTCATTGAACTCAAGGACAAGATGTTTCAAGCGTTGAGTTGAGTTTCCATCATTGGTGATTAAAAGTTTGGACTTCCCCATCCCATTTGATGTATCACCCATCAAAGCCTTGCAAATTTAAAATATGCAAGTTATTTTGTTAATTGGTTATTAAAGTTAATTATCCATAACTTTAAAGTTCAACGGGTCACACCGTCCCTTTAAATAGTCTTACATAGCTATGTCTCAAACCGGTATATCCTTCTTACCTTTATATCTCTAGTAAGGAGCCCTTGATAGTTAAGACTATCAAATACCCTTAATGGTTAAGACTATCAAAGAATTGTATCCAACAGACAAACTTCTTACTCTTTTTGTTTTATATTGTTAAAAATTATTCCAACAATCCTCCACCATTTTTAAAATATAAAAATACTTTAAAATAAAATCTATTTTGAAAACGTTTGATAAATCCTTTAAAAATGTTTTGAAAAATCCTTGAGTAAATTATCGGAAAACTTAGCACATATACTAAGGTGTCTTGTGGACTTGAACTTTACCTTAGTGAGAACACATCAAAGTTAAATCAAGATGGCTAAGTAGCTTTGCTTTGAACTTGCGATCTTATTGTGATCTAACTGGACACATTTCACACACTAGTTTTACTTCTTTCGAGTGTTCTAAAAGCCGACGCATGGATTGGCCTTGCGTCTACATCCTTTTCATGAGTGCTTTAGAGACTAGCTCAAGTCGCATAGAAGGCGGCACCACCTTCTATACTCGTATAGGTAAGCATGTAGTACCCATGTAACTAAAATACTTTTCATCATGCTTATTAAGGGTTTTAATTATAACTCAACATCCACCATTCATTACATGTACCCAAACACTTTAACCTTTGGATGGATACAAACATATAAAAAAATTATATGTTTATTAATTTTATTTAGGTGCTTGCAATCATTACATATGATGTACTTTGTTCATTGAACTCAAGGACAAGATGTTTCAAGCGTTGAGTTGAGTTTCCATCATTGGTAATTAAAAGTTTGGACTTCCCCATCTCGTTTGATGTATCACCCATCAAATCTTTGCAAATTTAAAATATGCAAGTTATTTTGTTAATTGGTTATTAAAGTTAATTATCCATAACTTTAAAGTTCAACGGGTCACACCATCCCTTTAAATAGTCTTACATAGCTATGTCTCAAACCGGTATATCCTTCTTACCTTTATATCTCTAGTAAGAAGCCCTTGATAGTTAAGACTATCAAAGAACTAAATATCATATCCTTATCTTTAGGATCCGTCTATTTTTTTTATAACATGTGGATTAATTTTCCCTTGACATTAACTAGTATTCCGTCAAACTCATCTCTTCTAGATGATATAAATACTCATTATATGCATATGAGTATTTCATAATCCACAAACTATAGACGTCATCAAACTTGATACTTGTTTATAATGAATATCATGCAATTTAATTTTTACTATACTTGAATTCCGATATTCATAAAAATAACTAGCTAGTTAAAATATCTTAATGATATTCCAACTTAAATATGCATTTAAAATTTTCAATTTAAAACGATGCATAAAGATTCAACGAAGTGCACATATATAAAATCATATCACTCATGCATATACATAAGTCGGATATACATATATGAACTTGATATGAACATACACTTAACATAAATTATAATTAACATGCATTCTTTAAATTGAAACCGGAAACACACAAACAATCAAACCATGCAAATGGAGCAAATAAAAATATAAAATAAAAATATATGTCGCACTTAGTATAAAAGTATCTATCATAATATACATATCAAGGTATCATTTTTAGTCACCGAAACGTTTGTAAAGTTCATAAACAAACTCCAAATTCTTCCGAAGTGCATTCACCACTTCAAATACTATTGCCACAATTTTCTCATTGGAGTTAAAACCCCTTTGTTGGTTCTTGAGAATACGGAAATATTTCATGATGTGACCACGTTTCTTGCAATAAAAGCAATTCACTATCTTCTTTTTTGAAGTTTGACTTGAATGATCCTTATTCCATCGAATCTATCTTTTTCTATTCCATGATTATTTTTGAATCGAGCAGATCAATCAACAATCAAATCATTATTAATAGAAAAAAAAATCATCGATTTTCTCGTCATTCTCATCCTCATTTTTTATATGAAGAAAATTGTTCAACCTTTATAGGTTATTCTATATTCCTCTTCGTACCAACGTTTGTGACCTAATTTTTCTATGGTCAAGCATTCTAACTTATGTATCATACTTATTTTGAAGTCTTTCCATGAAGAAGGAAGTTTCTTCATAATTACAGGAATACTGATGAGTGAATCTATATGCATATCATGTTGAGTGAGCAAGTGAAGTATATGAATGATTTCACGATATTACTTAACGATAGATCTTGTATCCACTATTTCATACTTGAAAATTTTAGAAATTAGAAAAATCTTACGTGTAGGATTCGTAGAAATGTATTGCTCCTCCAATGCTTCATGCATTGCCATCTTGGTCCCATTTGACTCGTACTTGTTTCATGGATACGATCTTCCTTTTACTTTCTCCAAGTCTCGGTGTTGTAAGCACATAAACTATCTTTAGTCATGTAAGCATGATGTTAGTCTTCTTTAGCCATTTTCAGACACATTCTCCATCAAATCGATCAATCTTCATTGTGGGAAAATCTCTTTCACTTTCCTTCAAAGTTTCCATTGCAAACTAAAGTCTAAAGATTGTTAAAATTTTGTGTTTGTGGGTATGGCAAGAGAAGGAAAAATGCTTCAAAGGCACGTAAAGGTTTACGTTTTCCTTTAGATTTTATTTGCTCCACTACTTAGTATGCAAGGGTAATAATTAAATAACCCTTTAGGATACAATGAAATCTAGCAACTTGCTATTTATTGATCTTCGGTTTGCACTAATGAAGATCAACCCAACAGTCAATCGAATGTTTTACAAGAAACTCAAGGTTACTACAAACTATTTCTGCAGAATAATAGTTTCTAGATTTTCTATCTTAAAAAAACTAGAGAATGATGGAGAACTTGAGAGAAGAGAATAAACTTTTTATTCTTTTAATTTGCAGAGAATCACTTATATTTATAGAAGTGATTATGCATTTTCACCTTGAAAGATTGCATATTTCTGGATATCTTCCAATGAACATGCATCTTTATTAAGAGCTGCATCTATTTGGTTTATTTCTAATGGACATATCTCTTCACTAAGAGTTCTATCCATTTGATTTTTCATTGGACATGTCTGTTGATTTTCAACAGACAAACTTCTGCTCTCTTTGTTTTATATTGTTGAAAATTATTCCAACACAGATTTTGGAAGTTTTGGGTGAATAGGTATTGAATACCATTTATAGGAAATATAGGTGAGGGATATATGGATTACCAAGATCATCATCGTTATATTGAAACCACCCAATCCGAATCTACTTGATCCTTGAACACATCAGTTTTTGGAACTGTTTTCTGCATACTATTGTACAAATTATTAGACCTAGCTACATGTCTTGAAAAATTATAGTAATTTTCAGAAGTGTTCATATACGTGTATAGTTTAGGTCTGCAAACTTTCGTTGCATTCCAACACACCAATAATTCGGAAGAAAATCAACAAGCAAGTGTGCTCAGATTTTACGAATTTTAAGGATAAAATAAACAATGAAGCAGAAGATAGAGATGGAGCAGAGGCTAATCTCATTAAGGAAAACTTCAAAATTGGCAGAGATTCAATTGCTGAGACACCGAATTTTGATCAGAGCTTTATGTTTTCTATGTAAAAAGGCGTGTGTGCCTAAGTATTATGTTTGACAATGTTGGTCAATTACTTTGGATTAACAAACTTTGATGTATCATGTTGGCTTATTAATAAATGCACTATTGTATTGGCTTATTAATAACAGGTTTGTCTACATTTTTCTGTATGATATACATGCTTTGTGGTTGCTACAAAACTATCGTCTACTAGGGCTCACCTTAGTAACTTGTGATGTCTAGAACAAGAGATTTTCGATAAAGGTATTTGAGCGGACTTTATGTTACCTGGTCATAAGTGAAAATAGCTACCCAAACAACTTTAGATGTAAACCCACAAGAGAAGCTCAACGTCGACTCAATCCTCCAATGATGGAAGTTGTCAAGAAAGAAGTCATCAAGTTTCGAGATGCAAGTATTATTTATGCTATTTCTGACAGTAAATGGATTAGTCTTGTGCAGGTGGTTCCCAAACATTTAGGTATCACAGTGATGAAGAATGATGAGAACATGTTGGTGCCTCAAAGAGTGCAAATAGGGTAGAGAGTGTGCACTGATTACCGCAAGATAAATTCCACAACATGGAAGGGTCAATTCCCCCCCCCCCCCCTGTTCATTGATCAGATGCTAGAAAGATTGGATGAGCATGAGTATTATTATTATTATTTTCTGGATGGATACTCTAGGTACAATCAGATAGCCAGAGTATGGTACTTTCACAAAGATGATCAAGAGAAGACTACCTTCACTTGCCCATATGGTACTTTTGCATACCGGCGAATGCCCTTTGGTCTATGCAACTCTTCTGCGACATTTCAGAGATGTATGGTGAGTATTTTCTCAGACATGGTTGAAAAGATCATTGAGGTTTTTATGGATGACTTCTCTATTTTTAGTGATTCTTTTGACTTATGTCTACATAATTTAGCTATGATTTTAGAGCATTGTGTTGAAACCAACCTTGTGCTTAATTGGGAGAAATGCCACTTTATGGTGGAACAAGGTATAGTTTTGGGACATGTCATATCAGCTAGGGGCATAGAAGTAGACAAAGCAAAAGTTGATATTGTGCGAACTTTACCCCTTCATTCTACCGTGAAGGAGGTGAGATCTTTTCTTGACCATGCAGGTTTCTATCGCAGGTTTATCAATGATTTTTCCAAGACAGCCCGACTATTATGTGCATTGCTGCAGAATGATGTTTCATTCGACTTTACAGCTGAGTGTCTTCAAGCTTTCAACAAACTCAAGAAGTTGTTGACCACAACCCCCATCATTCGGACACCGGATTGGAGCCTCCCATTTAAGCTCATGTGTGACGCTTCATATTATGCTATTGGAGCAATTCTAGGTCAACGCCTAGAGAAGTTACCTCATGTCATTTACTACGCCTCCTGATAGTCGCATATTTATGCGTCTATTCAGTATTTAATTTGTTCCTTATATTTAGTTTATTGTTATTAATCGAGTGAATTAATTATGTTTATTTTTTTAGGTATTTTGGAGATTAATGGAGAAAAGGAGATTAAATGATAAATTTGGAGAGTAGCTTGGCGAGGAACATAAAGTAGAAGTGGACTTGGAATTAGAGACATATATAAGGAGTAGCTTGGCGAGGAGAAGGTTTGCACGTGGATATTTGTATATATATATATTGATAGTTGAACGTCCTTGGCGAGGGAGGAGATTAATTAAGAAGTGGTGTTTGACTTGGACTTTGGATGGAAGTGGAGTTGGACTTGGAAAAGGAGACTCTTGCACGTGGGTTAGTTTGCTAGGTTAATTGCCTATGCTATTCTATCTGCATGCATATATATATAGCTAGCTAAACATAATAAAAAGGTACGCACGGCTTGGGGCTGGAAGTCTTGGGAGAAGAAAGAGAGAAACAAGAAGAAACAAAAACAAAGGGAAGATCTCATGCAAGAAGTCTAGCCCGATTCCGTTGTCGTCGAGATTTTATTCTTTTTCCTTTATTTAATTTATTTTTCATGAACTCTTTGATTTTATTATTTATGACTTTTAGTAGCTAATTTTCCTTTGTTGAGGGGTTGCTTGAAGCCCCGTACATGAAGTCTTTTTTAATGCATACACTTTAATCTAGTTTTGCATATTTTATGAATGAGGTTTCTTTCTCTGAATGATTCACCGTATGAATTCTTGTATGTTTGGTTTGGTGGCCAACTTAGTATGCATGCTAGGGTTCTAGTTTCATGAGATACGGGCGACTGAAGATAATTTCTTCCACCGGATTCTCTATAGTGATACGCCGATTTTACCGTCGGGAGATTGAAATCCATAGGTCTAGCGAGACACGCCCATAGTATACTTGTGAACCCTTGTAGCTTCTCAAACCTTTTCTAGAACTTAATGCTTTCTTCTTTGTAAACCTTGGGGTCCATGACTATAGATTCAATAGAGGGATAGATGTAGGAGAGGTCCATGATAAACTTGCATAGGCATAAAGATTAGGTAATAGGATGTGGTTGTAACGATCAACTCTTCCAGGGAACTTTCATTCATTGGATATGTGCATTAGACTAAGTATGTGTTAGATAGATGGAATGACGGTGGTGGATTGCATTCCTCTTAACTTTTTAATCATATAGTTTAAACCCATTTGCATTCATTAGCATATTTACTTTCTGCAATTTACTTTCTGCATTAGCTGTAGCTTAGCCGATTTATTTCGGTAACCAAATCAACTCCGAATACCCTCAAATTTTGTGTGGTAGTCCACCACTGTGTCTAGTTTGTTTTGTCAAAATTTCGTAGCATTTGAGTCTGTCTAGCTTAGGTTCGCATATCATTACTGTTCTGTAGTCGAGTCTGTCAGCATAGTAGTGTGTTAGGATTTAGTTTCACCAATTTCTTGTGTTCGATAACCCTTATTTATCTTACTACATTGATATATTCAGGTTGTGAATATGGTATCTTTGAGAGGTGTTAAACCGCCTTGTCTAATTTTGGCGCCGTTGCCGGGGAATTGCTTAATTCTAAGTCCAAATAGAGTCTGTAAATTTAACTTGCATATTAACCTTTGTATATTATGTATTCTAACTTTGTGGTTTGTTCAACTTGTTCAATGGCAGGTCACTTAAATGAGGAATGTGCATATTTTCCATATCAAAGTTATTCCACCATGCAAAGTGAATACTATACACCTCCTTATACTCCTACATGGGATGATCACTCTGGCTATGACTATCCTCAACGATCAGATGATGCGAAGCAGAGATTGATGAATATGTTACAGCAGATCATGGTAGACAAACAAAAAGAAAGAGAGGAGAATCGTGCTTTTATGCAAGAGATTAAGGAGACCCTCAGGGAGCGTGGTGAGACAATTGATTTGCTGGAAAGACAAACGAGCCAAATACAACAAACAATGGCTCAAGTTAACACAGGAGGACTCCCCAGCAACACTTTCCCCAATCCCAAAAGCCAATATGAAGTTCATGCTATAACTTTGAAGAGTGAGAAGGTGTTGGAGGTAGTTCCAACAATCATGAAGCCAAGAAGAAAGTGGGAAGAGCCTGTAATAGAGCAGATTGGGCTTGATGAGTCATCAAAAGTCAATCCAGGAACCCCAACTCAACCCGTTGAGAATGCACCTGGAATGAAAGTTGTGCCAAAACCGAAACCAACTCAGGTATGTCCTTTATCTTCACCTTTGATTACCACTAATGTGCCTTTTCCTAGCAGGTTAAGAAAGCTAGGGAAAGAAGACAAATACAAGGAAAACCATCTTGACGAGGATTATCTTCAATATAGATGGGGTGAGGATACTTTGGAGACAGTGCTTGGATCAAGTCAGCAAAAAATTGAAGAATGGAAGCTGATCAAGCAAGAATTGGATGACCTCGAAGCTCTTCTTGAATATAGGCCTGTGAAATTGACTACTGACGCTGAAATTGCATTAGAAGAAGGGGATGCATTCTTTGATGATGATGAGATATGCGAATTCCTTGAGGAGGAGTCTATCGAAATTCTTTATATTGAGATGGTGCTGCCACTGCATGAACAACCACATGAGCTATCAATGTCAAACTCAAGTTCCACACTTGTTTCTTGCACCAATGAAACACTTGAGTTTGAAGAATCACCTACCGAGCCCCCTTATATTTTGGAGCATATTGAGATGGTGGTACCTGATCACCCTATGTCTAACAAGGATATTCTCTTTACCTTGTTTGTTGGACTCAAGAGGAGGAGGCTTTGGATAAAGAAGAAGGAAGAAATAAGACACTTGGAATCTTGTGTGTGTGGGAGTCCAAGGGTACCCAAGTTGCTTGGAAGAGCTCATATGACATCATTGTTAAGGACCAAGCACTTGATCGAGCCAAGACCACAGCCACCTGATGGTTTTGAAGATGTCTGGCTGAAGACGTTAAACTTAGCGCTACTTGGGAGGCAACCCATGTTGATGGAGAAGCGTGGAAAACAAGATTTGCTCTCTATCTCTTCTCCTTTGCTTTATTTTTCTCCATGTTTAATGTGATTTGTGATGTGTTATGTGTCTCACTTCATGCTTGTTTGATGTATTGTATGTTTTAGTTTTGTTTTACATTGAGGACAATGCAAATTTCAAGTGTGGGGTGGGGTTTATATCATATCCTTAGCGTCTATGTATAAATTTTTTGTTATTTCGGTACTGTACAGTATGCTATTTCGTGTCAATTTATTGACATAGTTTGAGGTCTCGTAAATTTTTGAAATTTTTAGAAAATGTTTTTACATGTGTCTAATTTGTTCTCTTAAAATTTCAGCTCATTACAATGTATGATAAATTCTGTAAAATTCTTGCGAGGGGAATGAGTCTCTGGCGAGCTTCGTATTTTGTACTGTGCAGTTTGATGTTTTGTGTGATTTGTTTGGTATATCTAGAGGCTTTGTAAATTTCTGAAATTTTTATGAAATGTATATAAATGTGTCTAGTTTATTATCTCTAAATTTCAGCTAATTCCACTCTGTCATTAATTTTATATAATTCTTGCGAGTGGAGCTGAGTCATGCGAGCAACAGTTCTCGGTACTGAGCAATAACCTGTTTCGTGTCATTTATTTTCTATAGCTAGGGGTCTCGTAATTTTCTGAAATTTTGAGGGCAGGTTTGTACATGTGTCTAGTTAGTGCTCGAAAAATTTCAGCTCATTAAGATGAATGATGAATTTTTTAAAATTCTCGCGAGAGAGTTGCTCGCGAGAGGAGATTGCTCGCCAGATGTTGGTATTTTTGAGTTTTTTTTTGTTTTTCTTGGGTATTTTAGTGACTTATTTGAAAAACCAAATACAAAAGTAAAAAGTGTCAAGAAAAACATAAAAAGTGTCTCTTGTTTTGTGTCTTAGGTGCCCTTAACTAGTCCATGATGTGATTATATCTTCCGTAATTGTGACTGAAAGATGATCATGTTATTTAAGTTTCTTTGGTTAATCTTGATATATGATGCATATGCGAATGTGTAGTGGATGTAGAAAAATTTAACACGGTACAGATTTTTGGCATGTTTAAACTTTGTTAAGATTCATTTAACCTGTGAGCGATTGAGCCTACATGTGAATTTACATGCTTTCTTTATTGAGTGTCAATTGCTTGCCACAGATTAATTTAATGGACTCTAGATATTACTAGAACTTGCTCTTGTGCTTTTCAAAGCTTATAGTCAATACATATTTTGATTGAGGAAGTGATAAAGGCATTTAGGGGACACCACCATAGCCATATAAGTCTGTGTCCTAATTTTGTGTACACAAGATGTGCACTCCTTAGTTAACCACTTTGAGCTTACATGTTTAAACTTTATGTCATCACCCACATACCTCTGACCTTAAACATTAGAATAGTTATCTCTTTACCCTTGTTCTAGGACTTGGTAGAACTATACATGAGACAGGTATGTGAAGACGACGACAATGTCGAAAAGTGATGCAAAGAAATAAGTGTGGGGTATCAAGTTAGTGTTTCAAAAAAAATGGAATGAAAAGAAAAGAAAAGAAAAAAATGTGATGTCTAGCTTGATACCCGAGTTAACTGTTGATAAAAACAATGATGTGAAGGCCCAACAAGATGAAATTCGGCCACAAAAGTGAGAAAGTTCATGGTTGTAAAGTTTGAAAAAGTCTCTTATTTGGTGCTCTACTGGGTTCTAGAATTATATTTGAATTCCTTATCCATTTATTCTTTAACCTATGAGCCAAGCCCCATTACAACCCATGAAGTCCTTTTGATCCTCAAGATGGCAGCCTTTGATCTGTGGAGATTTGTCACAAGTGTAAGCATATGGTGTGGTCCATTTGGCAAGTAATTGAGTCGAGTGAATACTTTAGACATACTTCGAGAGAAACACTTTTGAGAGCATATACCTGTGAGGTTGAATCTTGACAAGTTTGTCGCATGCTACAGCTTTACATTCACCATGATTATGTCTTCGTCCTACATATTACATGTGTGTCATGCATTGAAATTAACTTTCGAAATTTTACGGAATATATTTGGAGTCATATTATCTTGGTGTTACAATTGTGGAAGATTGCTGAGTCAATTTGTTAAGGGTGTTAGAGTCATGTAGTTAGAGTCTTGGAGTCTTTTCAGAGTCTTAGTTCAGTGTATTGCTCGAGGACTAGCAATGTCTAAGTGTGGGGTATTTTGATAGTCGCATATTTATGCGTCTATTCAGTATTTAATTTGTTCCTTATATTTAGTTTATTGTTATTAATCGAGTGAATTAATTATGTTTATTTTTTTTAGGTATTTTGGAGATTAATGGAGAAAAGGAGATTAAATGATATATTTGGAGAGTAGCTTGGCGAGGAACATAAAGTAGAAGTGGACTTGGAATTAGAGACATATATAAGGAGTAGCTTGGCGAGGAGAAGGTTTGCACGTGGATATTTGTATATATATATTGATAGTTGAACGTCCTTGGCGAGGGAGGAGATTAATTAAGAAGTGGTGTTTGACTTGGACTTTGGATGGAAGTGGAGTTGGACTTGGAAAAGGAGACTCTTGCACGTGGGTTAGTTTGCTAGGTTAATTGCCTATGCTATTCTAGCTGCATGCATATATATATAGCTAGCTAAACATAATAAAAAGGTACGCACGGCTTGGGGCTGGAAGTCTTGGGAGAAGAAAGAGAGAAACAAGAAGAAACAAAAACAAAGGGAAGATCTCATGCAAGAAGTCTAGCCCGATTCCGTTGTCGTCGAGAGTTTATTCTTTTTCCTTTATTTAATTTATTTTTCATGAACTCTTTGATTTTATTATTTATGACTTTTAGTAGCTAATTTTCCTTTGTTGAGGGGTTGCTTGAAGCCCCGTACATGAAGTCTTTTTTAATGCATAAACTTTAATCTAGTTTTGCATATTTTATGAATGAGGTTTCTTTCTCTGAATGATTCACCGTATGAATTCTTGTATGTTTGGTTTGGTGGCCAACTTAGTATGCATGCTAGGGTTCTAGTTTCATGAGATACGGGCAACTGAAGATAATTTCTTTCACCGGATTCTCTATAGTGATACGCCGATTTTACCGTCGGGAGATTGAAATCCATAGGTCTAGCGAGACACGCCCATAGTGTACTTGTGAACCCTTGTAGCTTCTCAAACCTTTTCTAGAACTTAATGCTTTCTTCTTTGTAAACCTTGGGGTCCATGACTATAGATTCAATAGAGGGATAGATGTAGGGGGGTCCATGACAAACTTGCATAGGCATAAGGATTAGGTAATAGGATGTGGTTGTAACGATCAACTCTTCCAGGGAACTTTCATTCATTGGATATGTGCATTAGACTAAGTATGTGTTAGATAGATGGAATAACGGTAGTGGATTGCATTCCTCTTAACTCTTTAATCATATAGTTTAAACCCATTTGCATTCATTAGCATATTTACTTTCTGCAATTTACTTTCTGCATTAGCTGTAGCTTAGCCGATTTATTTTGGTAACCAAATCAACTCCGAATACCCTCAAATTTTTTGTGGTAGTCCACCACTGTGTCTAGTTTGTTGTGTCAAAATTTCGTAGCATTTGAGTCTATCTAGCTTAGGTTCGCATATCATTAGTGTTCTGTAGTCGAGTCTGTCAGCATAGTAGTGTGTTAGGATTTAGTTTCACCAATTTCTTGTGTTCGATAACCCCTATTTATCTTACTACATTGATATTTCCAGGTTGTGAATAGGGTATCTTTGAGAGGTGTTAAACCGCCTTGTCACCTCCAGGACCTTAAATGATGCACAGTTGAATCATTCAACTATAGAAAATGAGATCTTAGGGCGGTGGTTCTTGCTCTTGAAAAGTTTAGATCTTACTTGTTAGGAACTAAAGTTATTATATATTCTGACCATGCTTCTTTGATATATTTGATGACCAAGCAGGATGCAAAAAAATCGAAACCCTAAATGTTGATTCGATGGATGCTCTCATTTCAAGAGTTTGACATTGTGATCAAGGACAAGAAGGGCACTGAGAATGTGATGGCTGATTACTTGAGTAGACTCATGGATCTATAGCTGAAGAGGATACCCTTCCTCTCAGAGATAGTTTTCCAGATGAACAACTCTTTGTTGTTCAAGATGTAGAGCCATGGTATGCTGATATTGTCAATTACAAGGTCAGTAAATGATTCCACCTTAATTCAGCAGAGCGCAAAAAGACAAGCTAGTCAAGGAAGCTATGTACTATGTGTGGGACGAACCATATTTGTGAAAATATTTCACTGACATCATCATACATAAGTACATCCCTGAATCTAAATTTCACTCTATTCTAGTTTTTCGTCACTCACATGCAGGTAGTGGACATTTTGGAGGGAAGAAGACACATCTTAAAGTGCTTGAGAGCGGATTTCATTGGCCCACTTTATTTCATGATGCACAGGTTTTCTTTAAATCTTGCGCCAGGTGCCAAATGACAGGTAACATCAGTCCAAAGGACCAAATGCCTCAACACCATGTTCTTATAGTTGAAATATTTGATGTGTGGGGTATTGATTTCATGGGATCATTCCCAAATTCTCAAGGGTATTTGTATATTCTTGTTGTTGTTGATTATGTATCTAAATAGGTGAAGGCTAAAGCCACCAGGACTAATGATTCTAAGGTTGTTCACAGTTTTCTTAAGACAATATTCAGCAAGTTTGGAACACCTAGATGCATAATCAGTGATGGAGGATCTCACTTCTGCAATAGGACCTTGCCTTGCCTAGGAAGTAAAATGTGACACATAAGGTGGAAACACCTTATCATCCTCAGACAAGTGGGCAGGTGGAAGTCTCAGGTCTCAAATAGAGAGATCAAGCAGATTCTTGAGAAGACAGTTGGTCCAACCCGGAAAGACTGGAGTCAACGCTTTGATGATGCGTTATGGGCTTACAGGGCAACTTATAAAACACCTATTGGGATGTCTCCTTATAGGTTGGTGTATGGGAAAACTTTTCATCTTCCGGTGGAACTTGAGCATCGAGCATATTGGGCTGTGAAGAAGTTCAATTTTTACATGGATGAAGCGGGTCTGCATAGGAAGTTGCAACTCAGTGAGTTGGATGAGATCCGACATAATGCATATGAGTCCAGCAGGATATACAAGGAGAGAACCAAAGCTTTTCATGACCGGAACATCAAAAGAAAAGAATTTGTAGTTGGTCAAAAAGTTTTACTGTTTAATAGCTGACTACACTTATTTCCATATAAGCTTAAGAGTAGATGGACTAGACTTTATGTTATTAATATTTTTTCTCATGGTGCTATAGATATTATGAGTTCAATAATAGGGAAAACATTCAAGGTGAATGGACAACGACTCTAGCCTTTTTATGAGTCGTTTGAGGAGCACGTGTTTGAAGATGCGAACCTTCAGGATACGCATCTTATGGAGAATTGAGTGGATATGCCGTCTGGCTGAAGACATTAAACTTAGTGCTACTTGGGAGGCAACCCAAGTGGATGGAGAAGCTGGCGACCAGATTTGATTTCTTATTCATTTTCTTTTATTTTTCTCCACATCGTGTGTTTTGTGTGTGATATGCGTCCTGTGTCATACTTGGTTAATGTATTGTATGGTCTAATTCCAGTTTTTATATTGAGTACAATGCAACTTTCAAGTGTGGGGTGGGGGCTATATCATATACTTAGCGTTTTGATATAGATTTTTAGTTTTTTGAGTCAAATTTTTTTATTTTTGATGTAGTGTTATTTTTAAGACATAGCTAGATATCTCAAAAAATTCTGAAATTTTGAATGCGTGTTTATATATATGTCTAAAGTATGCCCAAAAAATTTCAGTCTATTCGGGCATGCGGTTAATTCTGTAGAAATTATGTAAGTGAGAGTGCGTAGTCTCTTCAGTTTTTTCCGTTTTGCTTAGAATGTCTAGGGTGTACCCTTCGATCCATTGAGGGATATCCCTTCAACCCATCGAATGGTTGTTCCAGAATGAGACCAGAGAGCTTGCCTCAATCCATCGAGGATCATATTCAATCCATCGAAAAATCAGTGTCAGTTTTGAGTTTTTCTTTGTTTTTCTTGTGTGTTAAAGTGTCTTATTTGAAAAACAAAATATAAAAATAAATAGTGTAAGAAAAAATACAAAAAGAAGAGTCTTAGGAGTCCTTAACTAGTCAATGATGTGCGTATTTCTTCCAATTTTGTGACTACGAGATGATTATGTGACTTGAGTTTCTTTGGTTAGTTTTGATATATGATGCATATTCAAATATGTAGTGGATGTAGCAACGAGTTAACATGGTACAAATTTTTTAGTATGCATAAACCTTATTGAGATTCATTTAACCCGTGAGCTTTTAAGTCTTTATGTGAAATACATGCTTTCATTATTGACTGTCAATTGTTTGCTGCAGTTTAAGTTAATGGACTCTAGAGATTACTAGAACTTGCTCTTGTGTTATTCAAAGCTTTTAGTCAATACATGTTTTAATTGAGAAAGTGATAAGGCATTTAGGGGACATCATCATAGCTATATAAGCATGTGTCTTGATTTTGTGTACACAAGATGTGCACCCCGTAGTTAACCACTTTGAGCCTATATGTAAAATTTATGTTATCACCCACATATCTCCGACCTTGAACTGTAGAATAGTTATCTTTACCCTTGGTTTAGGACTTGGTAGAGCTATACATGAGACATGTATGTGAAGACGGCGATAATGTCAAAAGGTAATACAAAGAAATAAGTGTGGGGTATCAAGCTAATGTAAAAAAATAAAAATAAAAAAGACAAAAGAATAAAAAAAAAGTTGTGATGTCTAGCTCAATACCCAGGTTAACGATTGATGAAAAAAATGATGTGAATGCCCAACAAAATGAAATTTGGTCACGATAGTGAAAAAGTTCATAGTTGTAAAGTTTGAAGAAATCTCTTATTTGGTGCTCTACTAGGTTCTAGAATTGTGTTTGCAATCCATACTCATTTATTCTTTAACCTATGAGCTAAGTCTCATTACAACCCATGAAGTCCTTTTGATCCTCAAGATGACAGCCTTTGATATGTAGAGATTAGCCATAAGAGTGAGCATATGGTTTGGTCCATTTGGCAGGTAGTTGAATTGAGTGATATCTTAGATATATTTTGAGAGAACTAAATCTGAGATATCGATGTGAGGTTGAATCTTGTTTGGTTTTGTGCATGTTCTAGCTCTTTATTTACCTTGATTATGTATGTGTCCTACATGTTACATGTGTGTTATATGTTGGAGTTATCTTTGACAACTTGTAGGTACATGTGATCTTGGTGTTACAATTTTGTGGAAAAATTCTGAGGCAAATTGTTTAGGGAATTAGAGTCAGTGTTTGTAAAGTTTTTGAGTATTTTTTTAGAGTCTTAGTTTAGTGTATTGCTCGAGGACTAGCAATGTTTAAGTGTAGGGTATTTTGATAGTTGCACATTTATGCGTCTATTCGGCGTTTAATTTATTCCCTATACTTAGTTTATTTTTATAAATTTTAATATTTAATTAATATTTATTATTTTATAGGTTTTGTGGAGAAATAAAGAAAAAGAAAATAAAAGATGGATTCCTAGCTCAATATGGATTCAAGAAGGAGTTTTGTGTAATTAAAGAAGTCTTTTCCAAGGAGGACTCTAGGAAATCAATTAGGAGACATATATAAACCAATTTTAGGTTTTTGGAAAGGCTAGTCAGGATTTTAGAGAGAGAAACTCGAGCAAAGGAGAAGCAGCCGCAAAAGAGCTAGAGTGCCATTTTCGATCCATCGAAGCCCGAGCTTTGATCCATCAAAATTGGACAACAGTTTCTATTCTTCATCCCAGCTCGATTTGTAACTTCGATGCTTTGTTTTGATTCATTCATTATGACTTTTAGTAGCTAAATATCTTGTTAAGAGGCTGTTTGAAGCCCCGTACATGAAGTCTTTCTAATTCATACACTTTAATCTAGTTTCGCATATTCAATTTGAATGAGGTTTTTACTTCCATGTGACTCATCATATGAATTCTTGTATGTTTCTTTGGTGTGCAACTTAATATGCATGCTAGGATTCTATTTTCATGAGATACGGGCGACTGAAGATAATTTCTTCTATCGGATTCTCTATTGTGATACCTCGATTTCGTCGGGTGATTGAAACCCTAGGTCTAGCAGAACACGCCCATAGTGTACCTATAAACCCTTGTAGATTCTCAAACTTTTTCTAGAACTTAATGTTTTTTCTTTGTAAAACTTGAGATCCATGACTATGTGTTCAATAGAGGGATAGATGTGGGTGAGGTCCATGACAAACTCACATATGCATAAGAATTAGGTAATAGGATGTGTCGTGTCTATCGGCCTTTCTGAGAACTTTCATTCATTGGATATGTACATTAGATTAAGTATGTATTAGATAGATGGAATGACGATGGTGAATTGCATTCCTTTTAACTCATTATCATATAGTTTAAACTCATTTGCATTCATAATCATATTTACTTTCAGCATTTATTTTCTGCATCAGTTGTAGCTTAGCCGATTTAGTTCAGTACCTAAATCAACTCCGAATACCTTAAAATTTTGTATGGTAGTCCGTCACTGTGTCTAGTTTATTGTATACAAAATTTGTGTCATTTGAGTTTGTCTAAGGTGGGGTAGTAGTATCATTAGTGTACTATAGTCGAGTCTATCAGCATTGTAGTCTAGTGTTTGGATTTAGTTTCACAAATTTCTTGTGTTCGATAACCCATGTTTATCATACTACATTGATATATCCAAGTTGAGAATATGATATCTTTGAGAGGTGGTTTTTTGCTTATCACAAAGAAAGATGGAAGCGGAGTTACGACAAGAAAATTATGATCAACGAAAGTTTATCGGAAATGTAATAGTCGCAAATGGACGAGTATAATGGGACTTTCTAAGTTGGAGAATTATCTTGTGGAAAGTCTTAAAGTTTATCGTGATGAGCTCGTGGCCATGTCAAGTGTTAAAATTGGAGTTACGCAGAAGAAATTGTGGTCAACGAAAGTTCTTTTCGATTTTACGGAATCTATTAGTCGCAACTCGCAACTATAAATAGGACTTTTCGAAATTAGAAAGTCAGACTTTCCATTTCGGATCACGGACTCGTTGACCTGCGTTGAATGACCTCCAGCGGCCAAAATCGCAGCCGAAGGCGACAGATTCCGCCCACTTCCGGCCATGAATTTGGTCGGGTTTGAAGCCTCTCGCCGTCCTCTATCACTTGGGGACTCTATTTTCGACGATTGATATGGTGGAGGAAAAATCGAAGTCGTGAAAAACTAGATTTTTCAGGCAAAATCGGTCGCCATCGCCAGCGATACCTCTGACGAAGATTGAGGTATATTTCGAATCCTTGTGATGTGTGGAATGATATGGGTTGTTCAATTTTTAATTTCTAGGTGAAATTGTGATCGAATCGACATGATTTCCCTTCGGAAATCACAGCCGAATCGCCGTCATTGGGGGGGGGGGGGGTTGACGGCGTCGATTAGGGATGAGAGGTTAGGGGTTTTGTAGCCTCTGTCTTGGTGAAGGTTTTTCGACCGGCCTCGAGCTCCGGCTTGGCTCGACGGCGCTGGAATTAGAATTTCAAGTTTTTCGGCGAGGTTGATTTCGGGTCAGTTTTGAACCGGTTGCCGGAAAAATTGGCCATTGGTGTTGTTGGACAGTTTGTTAGGCTCATCGAGAGATTTTGGTTGAGCGTCGGGCCACAGAAAAATTTGACTGATGTCGATGCACAGTCGTCTCCAGCGGTGGTTCACAACAGCGCTCCGGTGAAATGTATTTCGATATAAATTTTATGTCATTTTGCTCATAATCACGTACCAATTGCATTGAAGATGTTTTTAAATTGATTTGGACTTGATTAATTTATACATGGGTTAAATCAAATAATAATTAATTGATTTTTTATGATAATATTAACGGACGATCCGACTATCGATTTAAATTCGAGTCGCTCGATGTTTGAGATTTATGTTGTGACTAAATTGATTTATAATGAAGGAATATAAGGAATTGAATTCGAAATTTGATTAAGTTCATAATTAGTCAGAAAATACGTTATTCGAGAATGCGAGATTCTCAACATTTTTGCTTGTCGAATTACGAGCTTAGCTATTCATTATGAATGTCGACGATTAGATACTAATTATAATCGTGGTTTCAAGATTACGAGTTAGCGGACCATGTCAGATGATTATTGTGCCAATTGGCTGGTTTCGGCTTTATGAATATTCCGGCAAAGTACTGTGAGTTGACGTTTATTTATTTTCACGGTTTCTGTGAGTTCATGTTTATGCAGATTTATAATGTCTTATATTTTATTACAGTCGAGTTTGGAGGTATGTTGGTGATGGTTTTATTTTCAGCATCGATGCTTTGACTAGTTGGGTCAGGCCAAATTAGGACAAACACCCTGCAGACTCAGATCGTCTAGGGTTAGGACAAATACCTTGAGCGCCCACCTCCATATTTTATTCAGTTTATTATTTTGAACTTGCATGATTTCATAGAAATCAGCGGGAAGACACAAATAGAATATTTTACTGTTTTAGACTGATTGTGAGTTTTTGTCCACTCACGCTAATATTTTTTTATGTTTTTATCTGCCTTTCCCTGAGCCTTTCGATTTTCCTTGCCCAGGGTTGTAGTGCTTCTCCTGGGCTGGATTTTGATCCCCAGAGGCTTTGAGTCCACTGAATTATCATACTTTTCTGTAGGTTTCGGCCCACTAGTAGTGTACTTTCATAAAATTTATTCTACTCCTAAAAGTCGTTCTGAACACTAGTATTGTAAATATTTTTCAGTGTTGGTTGTGAATTGATAGTACTGCTGGATTATGAGTTTTCAGTTCCTGTATTATTGTTTCAGCATTTTAATTAATCTACTTTCCGCACTTTATTGAGAAATCCGGATGGACATTGGTGGTCCATGGTATTGTTTGTGGGAAATCTGAAGTGTGATTTTCTTGTAGGTTTTTGGCAGTCCACTTTGTAGAGGAAACTATGTCAAAATTTATTTTACAAAAATCCGTGGTTTAAGCCTTGTCATTAGGGCGTGATCCTGGATTACTAGTTAATCTAGGGTTGGGTCCTTTCATACTTCATACTATGAAGACATGACATCAAAATAAGAAGCCGGATAACTTTCCTCTGTGAAAACAATGAGATACATATGCATGATTTACCTGAACCCATGAGATGCATGATCATCTTGATTCTTCATCTTGTTCTTCCACACACTTCTTCACATATGCAGGTTTATGTCCTTGATAGGTTGTGTTTTGTTAAATAATAGGATTGCCAACTGATAGTCGCATATTTATGCATCTATTTGGTATTTAATTTGTTCCCTATATTTAGTTTATTGTTATTAATCGAGTTAATTAATTATGTTTATTTGTTTTTAGGTGTTTTGGAGATTAATGGAGAAAAGGAGATTAAATAATATGTTTTGTAGCAGTCTGGCGAGGAAGTGCCTAGCGAGCTCGATGGGTTTAATGACTGCAATCATATATGGCTTGGCAAGGTGATTACGTACGTTGGTGCCAGCGAGCAAAGTTGGTGAGAGAAGAAGTGGACTTGGAATTCGATACATATATAATGAAGTCCTTGGCGAGGAAGTACTTGGCACGTGATATTGCTTGCATGCATGTGGATATATTGGCGAGGAGATTACGTACGTATGTACTATGCCAGCGAAGTTGGAGAGAGAAATAGAGGAAGTTCGATGGCATAAGGAATTGTGGGCTTAGCAAGGAGAAAGTTTGCATGTGGATATTTATATATATTTATATTTGCAACTTGAGATGAAGAAGGAGTCCAAGTACAATGTGGATTGTGCTAGCACGTGCTCCACTTGCTAGGTTAATCAACCTAGACATATATATATATAGCAAGTGGGGGGCTGGAGAGGAACGTACGCGAGAGAAAAGAACAAGTTACGTACGGCTGGAGAATAGAGAACAAGAGACAAAACAGAGGATTCAAGCGAGCTCGATCTCGACGTCGACAAGAGTTCTTCTTTCTCCATCTTTTATTTATCTTTCATGAATTCTTTGATGTTTTTATTTATGACTATGAGTAGCTAATTTTCCTTTGTTAAGGAGCTGCTTGAAACCCCGTACATGAAGTCTTTTTAATACATACACTTTAATCTAGTTTTGCATATTCTATGAATGAGGTTTCTTTCTCTGAATGATCACCGTATGAATTCTTGTATGTTTGCTTTGGTGCGCAACTTAGTATGCATGCTAGGATTCTAGTTTCATGAGATACGGGCGACTGAAGATAATTTCTTCCACCGGATTCTCTATAGTGATACACCGATTTTACCGTCGGGAGATTGAAATCCATAGGTCTAGCGAGACACGCCTATAGTGTACTTGTGAACCCTTGTAGCTTCTCAAACCTTTTCTAGAACTTAATGCTTTCTTCTTTGTAAACCTTGGGGTCCATGACTATGGGTTCAATAGAGGGATAAATGTAGGGGGGGTCCATGACAAACCTGCATATGCATAAGGATTATGTAATAGGATGTGGTTGTAACGATCAACTCTTCCTGGGAACTTTCATTCATTGGATATGTGCATTAGATTAAGTATGTGTTAGATAGATGGAATGACGGTGGTGGATTGCATTCCTCTTAACTCTTTAATCATATAGTTTAAACCCAATTGCATTCATTAGCATATTTACTTTCAGCATTTATTTTCTGCATTAGCTGTAACTTCGCTGATTTATTTCGGTAACCAAATCAACTTCGAATACCCTCAAATTTTGTGTGGTAGTCCGCCACTGTGTCTAGTTTATTGTGTCAAAATTTCGCTGCATTTGAGTCTGTCTAGCTTAGGTTCGATAACCATTAGTGTTCTGTAGTCGAGTCTGTCAGCACAGTAGTTTGTTAGGATTTAGTTTCACCAATTCCTCGTGTTCGATAACCCCTATTTAGCTTACTACATTGATATATCCAGGTTGTGAATAGGGTATCTTTGAGAGGTGTTAATCCGCCTTGTCAAATTTTGGCGCCGTTGCCGGGGAATTGCTTAATTCTAAGTCCTAATAGAGTCTTTAATTTTCTGTTTTGTTTTGTTTTGTTTTCTTTTTCTTTTGAGTCTTACTGTCTCTTCTGTGTGCAGGAGCATTGTGTATGTGTACTAGGCACACAAGAAGCGCTGAGCCATTATTACTTGATCCAGAGATTGAACGCTCAGCAAGGCAAAACAGGAAGCAGCAGGGACAACGGTCCATGAACGTGATTAGTGGTGGTCAACCTGAGCAAGAAATACATTCTGATACAGGATCTGAGTTTGAGGAAGAACAGAGTATTCCAACACCACCACCATCACCAAAAAGAATGACCAATGCAACCAAGCTGAGAGAGTCTTTTATACCGGGCACCGGTGCAGCAGATTCACCGATCGTACTACCAGAGAATTTGGGGTCTTATTCTATTCCCCCATCACTTATATCGAATCTGCCACACTTCA
Organism: Geum urbanum; assembly: GCA_946800695.1. Classification (NCBI taxonomy): domain Eukaryota; kingdom Viridiplantae; phylum Streptophyta; class Magnoliopsida; order Rosales; family Rosaceae; genus Geum; species Geum urbanum. Next base: position 43,855,066 of record OX327013.1, on the reverse strand, counting down.
GAGGAACGTCTTCTGAAGACCCTCAGGACCATCTCAATGAGTTTACAGCATTGTGCAGAATCCAGAGATCGACTAATGTGGAAGAGGATACTGTAAAACTCCTCTTGTTTTCGTTCTCTTTGAAGGAGCAAGCAAAAGCATGGTATAATTCTTTAGCTCCTTTATCTATGGACACATGGGAGAAGATGTGCTCTGCATTTATGAAAGAGTTCTACTCTGCTTCACGCACCAAGAACTTGAAGAAGCAAATTAGCACATTCAGGCAGAAAGACAGTGATGAATTACATGAAGCCTGGAGCCAGTTTAAGAGTCTTCTTCGACAATGTCCTCATCATAAGTTTGACCTCAACACTCAAATGGAGTTCTTCTATGAAGGACTTGATTCTTTCAATAGGTCAAAGCTTGATTCAGCTTGTGGGGGAAATTGGTGGAATATGACTGGAGTTGAAGCCAAGGAAGTTGTTGAGAATCAAGCAGAAAATTCAAGGCAATTTCAGTAAAGGGATAGATCCATGGGAGCAAGTAGAAGGTCTCTCAATGCAGTAGCAATCGATGGAGCCATGGAAAAAAGATTAAGCTCTATGGAGAATGATATTGCTCTGATAGCGAGTAGTCTGAAAGTGAGCAAGAAGACAACAGTTGCTGCAGCTTAGGTTGTGTGCACTTTATGTTCAGCTACAAGCCATTTAGCAGAAGATTGTCCCAAGTTCAGAGCAGATGAAGAGGAAGAAGCAAATTACTTCCAGAGACAACCCAACACATATGGTGGAAATAGAGACCTGTTGAGCTATAGGAGCAACAATGTGCTCAATCCTCCTATTGTTCCACCTGGATTTCAGCAGAGGCAGCCTACAGGAGATGGGCAGCAGTTTGGCCAAAGGCGTATGCCTCAGCAACAACAAGCTCAAGCTCAAACATCATCAGAAAATTCTACCTTGGCAGCCCTCATGCAACAAATGATGTTTGACAACAAGAAGGAACGAGAGGAGAGTAGTGCCTTTCGCCAAGACATCAAGGCCACAACTCAAGAACTCAAGGCCACAACTCAAGAACTCAAGGCTACAGCTCTACAGCAAGGAAAAGTAATTGACTTTCTTGAGAGACAAATGAGCCAAATGCAGCAAACAATGGCTCAAGTCAAGGAAGGAAGTCTTCCTAGTAACACTCTTCCCAATCCCAACACAAAATATGAAGCTCATGCGATGACTTTGAAGAGTGGGAAGGTGTTGGAAGAACTGCCCGAGTTAACAAAGAGAAAATGGGAGGAGCCCGTTCTTGAACAACTTGTCCCTTACAAGCCATTGGACAAGCCGTCAGAAGATTCTGCAGGAACCCCAATTCGAGCCATCGAAAATGCACCTGAAACAGAAGAACTGACAAATAAAAAATCAGGCCAGGTATCCTCTACTCCTTCTCCTTCCATTATTCCTAATTTACCTTTTCCTAGCAGGTTGAAGAAACAGGTGAAGGTTGAAAAAGAGAAGGAGATCTTGGATGTGTTCAGAAAGGTAGGAGTAAACATCCCATTGTTGGATGTGATCAAGCAGATACCACAGTATGCAAAGTTCCTGAAAGATTTGTGCACAACAAAGAGAAAATTCAATGGAACTGAGACTGTGGCTCTGGGAGAGAGAGTATCTGCTGTGCTTCAAAGAAAGCTCCCACCTAAGTTAGGTGATCCATGACGTTTTACGATCCCATGTACCATTGGTGATCACAGGTTTGCGGGTGCTTTACTTGATTTAGGTGCTTCCATTAATTTAATGTCATACACTGCTTATAACAGGTTGAAAATGGGAGAGCTTATTCCCACAGGTGTCACCATTAAACTTGCTGATCGGTCTAACTGTTACCCTCAAGGTATTATTGAGGATGTTTTGGTGCAGGTGGGACATTTGATTTTCCCAGCAGATTTCTTTGTGCTGGAGATGGAGCATGAGCCAATGCCATTAGAAATACCATTAATTCTTGGGAGGCCGTTCTTGAGAACAGCGCGTACAAAGATAGATTGTTTTGATGGATCATTGAGCATGGAAGTAGCTGAGGAGAAAATCCACTTCAATATTTATGAAGCTCTCAAACATCCGAATAGTGATGATGCTTATTCATGTTGTTCAATGGACACTTTTGAGAGTTTTGTGCAGGAATTCATTCACTATTCATTGGAGGAGGATCCTTTGAGGAAGGTCATCGAGGTATCTGGAATAGAAGATGTTCCAAGTCTGAAGCTTGGCGAGGAAAAGAAAGTTGAACCTATTTTTGAGATAGCTTCAGCTGAGGATCTTGAAATGGAAGAGGGGTATTATGCTATGGAAGAAGCACTTGAATCCCTACCAATTATGAAAGGTAAATATTCTAAACCCATTTCTCTTCCAATTTCAGATGACGTTCTTGTTCCGTCTATACAGGTAGCACCCACATTAGAGCTTAAACTTCTTCCCGAGCATTTAAAGTATGCCTTCCTAGGGGAGGATGATACACTTCCAGTCATCATCTCTTCCAAGCTCTCAACGTTACAAGAGGAGAAGTTATTGAATGTACTTAGGGAGTACAAGGCCGCCATTGGATGGACAGTAGCCGACATCAAGGGCATCTGCCCAACATTATGTACCCACAGGATCCATCTGGAGGAGGGAGCTAAACCAACAAGGGAAGCTCAACGTCGTCTCAATACTCCCATGATGGAAGTTGTCAAGAAAGAAGTCATCAAGCTTCGAGACGCAGGTATCATTTATGCTATTTCTGACAGCAAATGGATTAGTCCTGTGCAGGTTGTGCCCAAACGTTCAGGAATCACAGTGGTAAAGAATGATGAGAACGTGTTGGTGCCTCAAAGAGTCCAAACGGGATGGAGAGTGTGTATTGACTACCGCAAGCTCAATGCCACCACAAGAAAAGATCACTTTCCGCTCTCATTCATTGATCAGATGTTGGAAAGGTTGGCAGGTCATGAATATTATTGTTTCTTAGATGGTTATTCAGGGTACAACCAGATAGCCATACATAAGGATGATCAAGAGAAGACCACCTTCACATGTCCATATGGTACTTTTGCTTATAGGAGGATGCCATTTGGTTTATGCAATGCACCTGCCACATTTCAGAGGTGCATGGTAAGTATTTTCTCAGACATGGTTGAAAAGATCATTGAGGTATTTATGGATGATTTCTCTGTTTTCGGTGATTCTTTTGACTCATGTCTTCATAATCTAGCTATGGTTTTAGAGCGTTGTGTAGAAACTAACCTTGTACTTAATTGGGAAAAATGCCACTTTATGGTGGAACAGGGTATAGTTTTGGGACATGTTATTTCAGCTAGAGGTATAGAGGTTGATAAAGCTAAGGTTGATATTGTGCGTACCTTACCCCCTCCTTCCACTGTGAAGGAGGTGAGATCTTTTCTTGGACATGCAGGATTTTATCGCAGGTTTATCAAGGATTTCTCCAAGATATCCAGACCGTTATGTGCATTGCTTCAGAAAGATGTTGCTTTCAACTTCACCGATGAGTGCTTGCAAGCATTCAATAAGCTCAAGGAGTTGCTCACTACAGCTCCCATCATTCAAGCACCGGATTGGAGTCTACCATTTGAGCTCATGTGTGATGCTTCAGACTATGCTGTTGGCGCTGTTCTTGGCCAACGACCACAAAGACTCCCACATGTTATCTATTATGCCTCCCGTACTTTAAATGATGCACAGTTGAACTATTCAACTACTGAGAATGAGCTCTTAGCAGTGGTTTTTGCTCTTGAAAAGTTTAGGTCTTACTTATTAGGAACTAAAGTTATCATATTTTCTGACCATGCTGCTTTAAGATATTTGATGACTAAACAGGATGCCAAGCCCAGGTTGATTCGATGGATGCTCTTACTTCAGGAGTTTGACATTGAGATCAAAGACAAGAAGGGTTCTGAAAATGTGGTGGCGGATCACTTAAGTAGACTCACCCACGGTTCCAACGCTGAAGAAGACACTCTTCCTCTCAGAGACAGCTTTTCCGATGAACAACTCTTTGTTGTTCAGGCTGTGGAGCCCTGGTATGCTGATATTGTTAACTACAAGGTGAGTAAGTACATTCCACCCAATTTCAGCAGAGCTCAGAAAGACAAACTGGTCAAGGAAGCCAGGTATTATGTATGGGATGAGCCATACCTCTGGAAATATTGTACCGATGCCATCATCCGCAGGTGTGTACCCGAGTCTGAATTTCAATCTATTCTATCTTTTTGTCACTCACATGCAGGTGGTGGACACTTTGGAGGGAAGAAGACTGCTCTCGAAGTGCTTGAGAGTGGATTTTATTGGCCAACGTTGTTTCATGACGCCCATGTCATGTACAAATCATGTGAGAGATGCCAAATGACAGGTAACATTGGCCCAAGAGACCAAATGCCTCAACACCCTGTTCTTGTTGTTGAAATATTTGATGTGTGGGGTATTGATTTCATGGGACCATTCCCTAATTCTCAAGGTTATTCGTATATTCTTCTCGCTGTGGATTATGTTTCTAAGTGGGTGGAAGCTAAAGCCACCCGCACTAACGATGCTAAGGTTGTTCTTTGTTTTCTGAAAGATATTTTTGCTAGATTTGGAACACCTAGATGCATTATCAGCGATGGAGGATCTCATTTTTGCAACAGAACCTTTGATGCTTTGCTCCGGAAGTACAGTGTAACACATAAGGTGGCCACACCTTATCATCCTCAAACCAGCGGGCAAGTGGAAGTGTCGAATAGGGAGATCAAGCAAATTCTGGAGAAGACTGTTGGACCAACAAGGAAGGATTGGAGTCAACGCTTGGATGAAGCGTTGTGGGCTTACAGGACAGCATATAAGACACCTATAGGAATGTCTCCTTATAGGCTGGTGTATGGAAAAGCTTGCCATCTTCCAGTGGAGTTGGAACTCAAGGCATATTGGGCTGTCAAGAAGTTCAATTTTGATATCGATGATGCGGGTTTGCATAGGAAATTGCAGCTGAACGAGCTCGATGAGATTAGGCACAATGCCTATGAGTCCAGCAGGATTTACAAGGAAAAGACTAAAGCTTTTCATGACCGGAATATTAAGAGAAAAGAATTTGTTGTTGGTCAAAAAGTTTTACTCTTCAGTAGTCGTCTACGCTTATTTCCAGGTAAGCTAAAAAGTAGATGGACTGGACCTTATGTTATCACTAATGTTTTTCCTCATGGTGCCATAGAGATTGTAAGTTCAAAAACAGGGAAGACATTTAAAATGAATGGACATCGACTCAAGCCATTCTATGAGTCATTTGTGGAGCATGTCTTTGAAGATGCAACCCTTGGAGATGCATCTCTGTGCGTGGAATGTTGAGACTTGCTGTCTGGCTGAAGACGTTAAACTTAGCGCTACTTGGGAGGCAACCCATGTTGATGGAGAGCGTGGAAAACCAGATTTGAAATTCTTAAACTCTCTATATTTCTCCTTTACTTTATTTTTCTCCATGTTTAGTGTGATTTGTGATGTGTTATGTGTTTCATTCCATGCTTGTTTGATGTATTGTATGTTTTAGTTTTGTTTTACATTGAGGACAATGCAAATTTCAAGTGTGGGGTGGGGTTTATATCATATCCTTAGCGTCTATGTATAAATTTTTCAATATGCTGTTTTGTGTCAATTTTTTGACATAGTTTGAAGTCTCGTAAATTTCTGAAATTTTTAGAGGATGTTTTCACATGTGTCTAAATTATGCTCTTAAAATTTCAGCTCATTCCACTCTGTCATTAATTCTATATAATTCTGGCGAAGTGGAGCTGAGTCCAGCGAGCAACAGTTCTCAGTACTGAACAGTAACCTGTTCGTGTCATTCATCTTCGATAGCTAGGGGTCTCGTAATTTTTTGAAATTTTGAGGGCAGGTTTGTAAATGAGTCTATCGAGTGCTCGCGAAATTTCAGCTTATTTCGATGAATGACTAATTTTATAAAATCCTATCGAGCCTCGCTGCACGTCGTTCGCCAGCGAAGTTCGATGGGCTGGCGAGCAAACAGTTTGCTGTTTTGTATAATTTATTTGACATGGTTATAGGGCTCGTAATTTTCTGAAATTTTGAGGGTGTGTTTTTAATTGTCTCTAGTTTGTGGTCCCAAAATTTCAGCCTATTACGATTAGTGTTTAATTCACGCGAGAAGTGTTGCTCGCTACACTGTTTCTGGCGAGCTGCTCGCCTGATGTTGGTATTTTTGAGTCTTTCTTTATTTTTCTTGTGTATTTTAGTGTCTTATTTGAAAAACCTTTTACAAAAGTAAAAAGTGTCAAGAAAAACATAAAAAGAGTCTTTTGTTTTGTGTCTTTAGGTGCCCTTAACTAGTCCATGATGTGATTATATCTTCCGTAATTGTGACTAAAAGATGATCATGTTATTTGAGTTTCTTTGGTTAATCTTGATATATGATGCATATGCGAATGTGTAGTGGATGTAGAAAAAGTTAACATGGTACAGATTTTTGGCATGCTTAAACTTTGTTAAGATTCATTTAACCTGTGAGCGATTGAGCCTATATGTGATTACACATGCTTTCTTTATCGAGTGTCAATTGCTTGCCACAGATTAAGTTAATGGACCCTAGATATTACTAGAACTTGCTCTTGTGCTTTTCAAAGCTTATAGTCGATACATGTTTTGATTGAGGAAGTGATAAAGGCATTTAGGGGACACCACCATAGCCATATAATCCTGTGTCCTAATTTTGTGTACACAAGATGTGCACCCCTTAGTTAACCACTTTGAGCCTACATGTTTAAACTTTATGTCATCACCCACATATCTCTGACCTTAAACCTTAGAATAGTTATATCTTTACCCTTGTTCTAGGACTTGGTAGAGCTATACATGAGACAAACATGTGAAGACGACGACAATGTCGAAAGGTGGTGCAAAGAAATAAGTGTGGGGTATCAAGCTTTTGTTTCAAAAAGATAAAAAAAAGAATGAAGTGAAAAGAAAAGAAAAAGAAAAAATGTGATGTCTAGCTTGATACCCGAGTTAACTGTTGTTGAAAACAATGATGTGAAGGCCCAACAAGATGAAATTCGGCCACAAAAGTGAGAAAGTTCATGGTTGTAAAGTTTGAAGAAGTCTCTTATTTGGTGCTCTACTGGGTTCTAGAATTATATTTGAATTTCTTATTCCATTTATTCTTTAACCTATGAGCCAAGCCCCATTACAACCCATGAAAGTCCTTTTGATCCTCAAGATGGCAGCCTTTGATCTGTGGAGATTAGTCACAAGTGTAAGCTTATGGTGTGGTCCATTTGGCAAGGAATTGAGTTGAGTGAATACCTTAGACATACTTTGAGAGAAACACTTTTGAGAGCATATACCAGTGAGGTTGAATCTTGACAAGTTTGTTGCATGCTACAGCTTTACATTCACCATGATTATGTCTTCATCTTACATATTACATGTGTGTCATACATTGAAATTAACTTTCGAAATTTTACGGTATATAAATTTGGAGTCACATTTATCTTGGTGTTACAGTTGTGGAAGATTGCTGAGACAATTTGTTAAGGGTGTTAGAGTCATGTAGTTAGAGTCTTTGAGTCTTTTCAGAGTCTTAGTTTAGTGTATTGCTCGAGGACTAGCAATGTCTAAGTGTGGGGTATTTTGATAGTCGCATATTTATGCATCTATTTGGTATTTAATTTGTTCCCTATATTTAGTTTATTGTTATTAATCGAGTTAATTAATTATGTTTATTTGTTTTTAGGTGTTTTGGAGATTAATGGAGAAAAGGAGATTAAATAATATGTTTTGTAGCTGTCTGGCGAGGAAGTGCCTAGCGAGCTCGATGGGTTTAATGACTGCAATCATATATGGCTTGGCAAGGTGATTACGTACGTTGGTGCCAGCGAGCAAAGTTGGTGAGAGAAGAAGTGGACTTGGAATTCGATACATATATAATGAAGTCCTTGGCGAGGAAGTACTTGGCACGTGATATTGCTTGCATGCATGTGGATATATTGGCGAGGAGATTACGTACGTATGTACTATGCCAGCGAAGTTGGAGAGAGAAATAGAGGAAGTTCGATGGCATAAGGAATTGTGGGCTTAGCAAGGAGAAAGTTTGCATGTGGATATTTATATATATTTATATTTGCAACTTGAGATGAAGAAGGAGTCCAAGTACAATGTGGATTGTGCTAGCACGTGCTCCACTTGCTAGGTTAATCAACCTAGACATATATATATATAGCAAGTGGGGGGCTGGAGAGGAACGTACGCGAGAGAAAAGAACAAGTTACGTACGGCTGGAGAATAGAGAACAAGAGACAAAACAGAGGATTCAAGCGAGCTCGATCTCGACGTCGACAAGAGTTCTTCTTTCTCCATCTTTTATTTATCTTTCATGAATTCTTTGATGTTTTTATTTATGACTATGAGTAGCTAATTTTCCTTTGTTAAGGAGCTGCTTGAAACCCCGTACATGAAGTCTTTTTAATACATACACTTTAATCTAGTTTTGCATATTCTATGAATGAGGTTTCTTTCTCTGAATGATCACCGTATGAATTCTTGTATGTTTGCTTTGGTGCGCAACTTAGTATGCATGCTAGGATTCTAGTTTCATGAGATACGGGCGACTGAAGATAATTTCTTCCACCGGATTCTCTATAGTGATACACCGATTTTACCGTCGGGAGATTGAAATCCATAGGTCTAGCGAGACACGCCTATAGTGTACTTGTGAACCCTTGTAGCTTCTCAAACCTTTTCTAGAACTTAATGCTTTCTTCTTTGTAAACCTTGGGGTCCATGACTATGGGTTCAATAGAGGGATAGATGTAGGGGAGGTCCATGACAAACCTGCATATGCATAAGGATTAGGTAATAGGATGTGGTTGTAACGATCAACTCTTCCTGGGAACTTTCATTCATTGGATATGTGCATTAGACTAAGTATGTGTTAGATAGATGGAATGACGGTGGTGGATTGCATTCCTCTTAACTCTTTAATCATATAGTTTAAACCCAATTGCATTCATTAGCATATTTACTTTCAGCATTTATTTTCTGCATTAGCTGTAACTTCGCTGATTTATTTCGGTAACCAAATCAACTCCGAATACCCTCAAATTTTGTGTGGTAGTCCGCCACTGTGTCTAGTTTATTGTGTCAAAATTTCGCTGCATTTGAGTCTGTCTAGCTTAGGTTCGATGACCATTAGTGTTCTGTAGTCGAGTCTGTCAGCACAGTAGTTTGTTAGGATTTAGTTTCACCAATTCCTCGTGTTCGATAACCCCTATTTAGCTTACTACATTGATATATCCAGGTTGTGAATAGGGTATCTTTAAGAGGTGTTAATCCGCCTTGTCACCAACACATCTTATACCTACAATCTCCCCTTTTGGCATTCCTAAACAAAACACACTTTTACGAACTATGGTAGCCAAACATACATACTAGCAACAACTTGAATAGGACATGTACACATGTCTCACCAAGGCAAGAACAAGTGAAGTAAAGAAATAAAAGTAGGATTTTCATATAATAGCTCATACATGGAAATAACAACACCTACTTATTCTCCCCCTTATTTTCAAGGAATGACAAACAAATGTAAATGATTCTGAGACAAAGAACTTCCCCTCAGTTGTGGAATTGGGGTAGTCAAAATCAGGATTGGAACTATCGTTGGAATCTCAAATTCATCTGTGTTCAAAAAATCAATTACTCCCCCTAATTGTATGTATAGGGAAAGAAAAACATCATCTAAATGTAGCACACAACAAAAAGCACAGATACAAGTGACAATATGATATCTGTACTAATTACAACAAGGCATAGAATATCGAAACAAAATCTTATCCCTTTTTCAAAAACCTTTGACAACCATAATCAAGGAAATAGAAGGTACCAATGTGTGTACCAAAGTTTCAAAATCTTCCCCTTAGAGTGTGCAAAAACAAAAGAGAGAAAGAGAAGAGAAATAACATATTAAAGCACGCGAACAAGACAAATATGACTAAACAAAGTCTAGGATGGATAGATAGATAGTGTCAAATCCCAATTTCAATATAGTTCAGGCATAGACTCACAAAGTATGACACCAATGTTCCAAATGTCTTGGTGACTCAAATTTCACACATGGATGTGTGACTGCAAAGAGAACATCATTATCATGGTCCTAATAATCAGATTTTGGAACATCAAGATCTGTGTGCGCGCAAAAGCTTGACCTATGGGACAAAGTAGAGCATCAAATGAGATGAGAGATGGTACAATAACATAGATCACATGTGACTTTGTCACAGCCAGCCTTGTAGCTCCTTTCAACAACCATTTCAAGTGACTTTGTCACATTTAACCTTACGGCTCCAACCATTTCAAGGCATTCTTTTCGAATTAAATTGTTTAGCCATGAGCTCATCTGAGAAATCCTCCTCATAGATTCATGTAGAGAAGTAGTTATCATTGACTCCCTGAGCAGATGCTCTAAAAGGCAATATGTGTAACAAGGACACTCGACGGATAATTAGTTCGAACCCATCGAAGGATAGAATGAATCTCAGGGATCCTTGCTGGTTCCATAAAGGTGAACCCAGTGAAGGACTAGCTCTTAATTTATTTATCACTTCACCTTTTAGGTGGCAATTAATTTATAAGTTAGAGCTTCAAACATATCACAATTTCTCCAAGGATACACATCCTTAACACCTTATCTCATCTCAATTTTCTAGCTCTACTTGGTGCAACTCACAAAGTTATCTTGGTGACAATTATATTCTATATAGTCCCAAAAACGATTAAGACCAAAGATAATAAGAACCTTGAGGCACACATGCACACATGCATGCGATAAATCAGCAAATTAGACCAAGATAGTTGAAATATAGATACAACACTTAGGTCAAGTTCAAAAACATATCCAGGGATATCGGTGAATCTCAAATCTCATACACGAAAAAAAGGATACTAACACATATGTTTTTTTTTCTATGGAGTAATGAACACAAATGTACATTTCAACTAAAACTAAGAACTCATAGGGGAAGAGCTCAAGAAATGGTGCACACACCAATACCCTTTCTAAGGCTTTCGACATGTAAGTTGTCAATTTGATTTTTGTGAACATGCAAAACAGCCTAGTGATCTTCGATAGGAATAAAAGACATTGCAAACATTTTATTTTCAACAAAATTCATAATGAAGTAATATCTCAAAGTGTTTTGTGAGGGTGAAGAACAAGATTTTTTGAGATATTTTTGGCACTAAACAGCAAAAACTTACCTGGCATGGTGCCAAGCGGTGATCACGAAGCATATGCTTCACTTGCAAGTATTGCATCCAAGCATGATTTCCCAATGATGTTGTGTTCCCAATGAGCTGTCTGAGGATGACATAGTCAGTTTAAATCCTCCAAGCAAAACACCAAACTCAAGGTAGTAGATAAAAATGACTGCACAAAGTTTGTGGAGGCCACAGTACGATCCGTAGTAGATTTGCACTTTGCAAGAGAAGCGCCACCATGCCCAGATGAGAGAATATGTTATTCTAAACCACGAGCCAGTTAGGATGGCAGGAGAGAGTAAGATCCCAGATTTGAACGAGCTTGCATCGAATGATATGTAAAGATCTCATCTATCCCAGAGAATCAAGACAAACTCTTCATTCTTTATTGATTCTCAACTTCATAACTTAATGATTCAATCATTGTCCTTTGACCTAGGATTGCAAACCTATTTGTGATCCTATATGCTACCAGTTTCTCACCATAAACTGTAGTCTCATAGAATATCCCAAGTAATCACCAGCATTACCTGTCAAAGAAATGAATAGCCTGCAATCTAATCATTAGAGCTAAAGGTGTACACCACACCCATCCTTGGATTTGAAAATAAATCTAATGATGCAGACCTAATGAAAAGGGGACACAAACCAATCGTGAGGGACGACATAAGCAATACTACATAAACTTTCTATCATGCCACTATAAAGAGTTTGCTCAATACTAATTTCAACTATATCCTCACATGGTATGGAATTAGGATTGATGAACAAGTACCAACCCCCAGCCTTTTCCCAAGAACAGGTTCAGATTTAAGTATTTCAGAATGAACCACAATTATGTACAACAAATCGATCTTGAAAACGACATATTTGCTATATGAAAGTTCACAACATATTTAGCAAATTGCATGACAACAATCATTCAAACATCCAGGATAAGTTATAATGGCAATATTTCATTGATGATAAGTAGTGAGAAGAATATTGCTTACAACCTTTTTTGCTTTCCACCCACTTTGGGGTAGAGACTGCAACTGGTATCATAACAACACTTTGTTGTTTACCTTCTCGGACGGATCTTGTGCTTGGTATCTCATCCAACAACATCTAATTTGCCTTTAGACGAGGTGGCATCATTTGGTGACAGGCATAGCATGTTGAGATGATTGATATGCTTTGAAACTCTCATATGTATTCTGTGATGGTTGAGTACCATCATATCCTTTGAGATAGAGCGAGTGATTATAGCAGCATGTCGAGGCAATGGAAGAGACGTCTTGAAAAGACGAAGCTAAGCATCAATTGTGATTAAACCCAGCCACGAAGCGGTCCAAGAAAAGCTCCCAACAAGCAACATTTCACACTTTAGGATTCTAGAAGTACTATCAATCCCACTGGTCCAATATAAGAGATACCTCAAGTTCGACTGCAACCCATAATGACTAAGCATGAAGCTACATGAACCACCTTGTTATGAAAAGCTCTAAGAAGATTTCAAAAAGATTTGGTTATTCATCCAAAGCTCCATTGCAGGATTGCAACATATCTTTTCATCCCACACCCATCATTTGGTTCAGCTTGAACTCGAATCTTTTCAATCATCGACATTCATCAATCATGTATTGAGTATGTTGCACCATCACTTAGAATCAAAAAATGCCGTGAAGCATGGTGTGGTATGAAGAATAAAGATTCACATAATATTTGTTCATAATAATGAATAAGTGTAATGAATCTTATCAATCATACAACAATGAGAGCACAAGGCTTCAGACACATAGCTAGCTATCAAAACATTGGCACAACAATCAACTCAACATCATTGTGTGCTATATGCAATACCTAGAAGATCTACATATGCATGAATGAACAAATAAAAGAAAGAAAAACCATTTTCTTTCTATTTTTTCTATACACGAAATCCATGCATTGCTTAGCTCATTAAACGAACAACCTTTCTTCCAAAATAGGATAGAAGATGATAAGTCATAGAATTCAACAAAGTAAACTAAACATAGAATAGAAACATGGTTGCAATCCCAAAAGGTACTGAATACTAGATCATATGCTCTTGTAGACTTATATCCTAAGATCGTGTTCATCAATAGTATTTAAACTCAACCTCAGAATAAAATAGATGTCATGGAAGAAACATAGCAATAAGCCATGCATGAGTTTTACATTAATATGAGATGCATAATTTGAGAATGCATGAAACTATTCTAATTATGAAACAATAACATATGACATGAACTTTGATACAAAATCAAATATGTACATATATAATACAAAGGAGATCAGAGTTCAATCACCAATACGTGGAGTCGCAAGATGGCGAGGTTCCGTTCTTTGCAAAGCATGACTTGTGTTGGGAACACACGTTACAGGGATTGAAGTATAGTCTCCCATCCTATGTTTGATTTTACTAGGAAATTGAACAGGCATGATAACAAAGGTAATGTATATCTTTTCTGCATTTATGTCATTCTGAGTGTTAGTCTCAACATCATTCCATGTAGACACAGAAGTTCGATTGGAATGTGATATGAACTTTTTCCTTGCAAACATAGACTCAAAATGAAAATATTCTCCATATATAATATCTTCATATGAATTCATAGATTGGAGGATAGGAACATGTTTAATGATCCTAAGAAAACCTTAAAAATTTCCTTTACCCCAACAACGTTATCTCTAAACCCCTCAAGTTTAACATAATCAATTTCTAACTTCTTTGAGTCATCCTCATCTTTCAATTCACTTGAGAACTCATTGATGGTGGTAGCTCCACAAACCACAAGTTCCTCACAACTACAAGGAGTAATATGCTTTTTGTCGATCACTTGACAAAACATATATTTCACTCTCAACTAAGGAAGAGGAAGAAGAGGTTTTTGACTCCTTTGAAAAAGACTTTCTGGAATTTAAAACTTTTTCAAATCGATTTAAAAGCAAAGCAAATTACTCAACACTAAAGTCCGGAGAATCATTTACATCATCCATAAGAGAGGAAGAGACAAACTTTTTTTACCATAAAAGTTGATCCGTGGATCTCACTAACAAAGGTTAGTGACCCGCTCTGATACCACTTGAAGGTCATAGAGGAGGGGGGTGAATAGAACTTTATCAACTTTTTTTGTCAAAATATCGTATCAAGGATAGCAATATATGAAGTTATCCTGAAAAACAAATACTTAACGAGATAAAGAAAAAGTGCAAGGAAATAAAAGAACAAATAACACCAGGACCTTTTTTACTCGCAGAAACCATGCAACCAGGGAGAAAAATTGTGTGTCCATTACTCTTGAGAGACAAATCTTTCCACTATGTAATTGACACTTCTTACAAGACCGTTGTACTCTGGGGAGACATACACCTATGTTATCCTCACTAATCTCTCTACTAGTCTAACAGAGCTACACTCTCTCGTGCCTAAGTATTTACGAATGAAAGGTTATTAGAAGTTTCATCTTAGAACTCAACTATTTGTAAATAGATTCTTCATGAATTGCTTCTTACAATCAATCCTCAAGAAAATATGCAAAGATACTTCTCACAAGATTACAACTCCGCTAATAGCACTCAACGCGGCTATCCTTTCTAGTCTCTCAGATTACTTTACGAATTGTACTCCCTCTCTTGTTTCTAAGTGGTTACACATGCAAACCTCTCTAAGGATTGCACGACACGATGTTATCCCTACTAGTCTGCCACACTAGCTTGAAATCTCTTCAGTCTTCTTTCTTTGTTTCCACCTACGAAGATATCATAAGGTTTATATCTAGAACACAACTATTACAGAGCTGGTTCTTAAGAACACTTCTGGGGTTGGTTGCACTTACCAATTGAATCTCATGGAATGCAAGATGCAATGAATATGAAAAAGAGTTTTACCCGACTTTAAGACTTATATACAATAGAAGGGAAAGTTTAGAGATATTATGGATAATGTAAGATGCACTAGACTCAGTCTAAGAAATGCACCATGAGAAATTGTACAAACACTCAAGCAAACAACCCACTTGAAATGAATGAATTGAAGTCTCATCCATTATATAGGCCACAAAGACAAGTGACCTAAGGGCAACATCTCAGCCATGTGAGGCACGATTTGGACTTTAGTATTTGGCTATTTTCATAGATGAAAGTGACAAGTGATCAACCATAGTCAAAGAAGAAAAAGACAAAAGTCCATTGCCTAAAGCATGATTAATATAAATCAAATAAAAATATTTTGTTGATTTGAAAAACAAGTCATATGACTAGCAAAACACATTTCTCTAAATTAATCATATACCCAGCAGAAATCTCGAGGTTTGAATCACAAACCAAGCTAGAGAATCAGCAAGACTGGGATACCAAGAATGCTATCTATCTTTGCGAGTCAGTGTCTTTATATGATAAATGACACAAGACAAATGATATACAACCAATACAGAGATAGCCTAATACATATGCAAAAGGAAAAGAGAAAAAAAGACTTTTCCAATGCATGATTAATTTTGAATCAATATGAGAAATGGTTTTGTTCATTTATCCAAGAATAAAAACTCACATATTAAGCAAAACACATTTCTCCAAATCTATCATAATGCATCAGAGATAATTGTGACAAGTGAGTTTGATATATGCCAAAAAGAAAAGACAAAATAAGCTTTCAAACCCAAAGAATGCTTGACTTGGTTTACGTAAAAGTAAAAGTGAGTCACAACTAAGCAAACCACATTTATCAAGAAATAACACAAGTCCAACTGTTATCTCGAGATATGAATCACATACCCAATTGTAATATTGTTGATCTAATCAAGGAATCACGAGTTTCATTAAGAAATCATAAACTCAAATTAATGGGGATATCAAAGCCTATTTCCATCCTCATACATAGAATTACACAAATGTAAAGATATCAGAGATATTTCACACTATGAAGACATGACATCAAAATATGAAGCCAAATAGCTTTCCTTTGTGAAAATAATGAGATGCATATGTATGATTTACCTGAATTCATGAGATGCATGATCATCTTGTTTTTCCACACACTTCTTCACATATGCAGGTTTATGTCCTTGATAGGTTGTGTTTTGTTAAACAATAGGATTGCCAACACATCTTATCCCTACAGTTTCATAAATTGACAATTTGTGGTGCAACGACAATGTGTTCACTTAGTCATGTACTTGTATATTTATCCCATTTTATTTGTAATCTATGAAGCTTGTGGCCTAGTTTTTACCTAAGCCAGCATGCATTGTTTTTAGATATGTTGATCAAATGCTAACAGATGTGACTATATGTGCAAGAAAAATGGAAATTCACAATGATATTCTGAAAAAAGAATGAGATTTGATACCTGCAAGCTGGAACTGAAGCTGCAGAAAGCTGGAATAGCAGACGCTGCAGAAATTGTTGCTTGAAAAACCGAAAAGAGGGTGGTGACCTATTAAGGTTTGCCGAGGAGGTTCTTCTTCAACCACCAACCCACCCTCTCTGGTTCTGATTCTGCACAAAGAAATGGCTTCTGGGAATTTTTGATTGCAAAATCTTTATTCTTTCTAATTCTTGAGGTTCTGTTTGTTGCCTGCAGTACGTTTCTCACTATTTGTTTTAACTGGATGGCCTTAATTTGAGGCTTGACCTTATAATAGATTTATTGTTGACAAAGTTGATAAAAAGAGAAAATGTGTCATCCTTATAACCTTATTTCCTAGCTACCACAGGAAATGATCACCAAATTATAAAAAGAATAAAACAAATTTTATTATGTTAGAAGTGTTTGATAGTTGTACTTTACAAGATATAAATGACGCTCACAGAACCTTTAACCTACAATGGAGGTCTACATCGGTTATCTACCTACCTTCATCAAGAGAAGAATGAGAAATTGAATTTCTAGAATAATCCTCAACAACAATACTAACTCCAGAAGCTCTGGTACCACCAGTGAATGCACTGCTGCCATTAGTATCCTTGGTAAACGCCGAGCTAGAAGTAGTCCACCGCCCTCCACGTCCATGAAGTCCAGGCTTTCCTGGTCTGGGCAGGGTAAATGAATCGCTTGAAAGTAGGAGATGTACAGAGTTCATGTGAGGCCTATCTGCGAGACTCGCCTGACAACATAAGAGCCCTAGCTGAATGCACATTGCTGCCTCATCTCGATTGCACTTGCTTATGGCTGGATCAACCAAGTCCAGTGTCTTCCCTCCTTCATACAACATCCAAGTCTGCACAAGAGAGCAAAGAAATGATTTAAATGAACTGACCAAATACATCTTCTTTTCAACAAAAGCAAAAATCCTCTTTTGTATGATAATTGACATTGCAGAAGCGCAGATAAATTTTACTTCATACAAATTCCAATTGATTAGGTTCAAGAGCTACTCTTAGTCATATAACTGCACCAACTGATTAGGTTCAAGAACTACAGAAAAGTAGAGCATGTTGAGCGATGTAGTATATTAGTTCAAAACACAACTGCACTCCTTGTATGTGAAATGCAGCTTCAGTTAGTCTAGTCTTCTGATACAACTCATACAAGTTAGCCTTTAGGAAACGTTGATCCAAATGCAAGATGAACTTCTCAAAGTCTACAACCATGGACTACAACACTGCATTTACCCGCGAATCTGCATCAGCAGTAAGCACTACACAAAACTAACATAACTTACATAGCTCAAGAGGTCTGCCTTTTCTCTTTCAAGCTGTCCATCATGGTTCTTCCTCCCACTGACAATCTCTAACACTAACACCCCAAAACTGAAAACATCAGTCTTCACCGACAAGTATCCATGTATTGCATATTCAGGCGCCATATAACCGCTGCACATAACAAAACAATTTACACAGTATTCAATCTACATAGCTCAACAAAGAAACAGATTTCGAAATCATAGGCAATCTGTACTGGTAAAAGACTTTGTAGGTCATAAAGAATAGAAACTACTCACTGAGTACCAGAAATCCTAAATGTATTTAGATGAGTGTCATCCCCAGGAAACAGCCTTGCCAACCCAAAATCCGATATCTTCGGATTCAGCTTCTCGTCTAGCAAGATATTACTCGCTTTGATATCTCTATGAATGATCCTCTCCGGCGCCTCCTCATGAAGATAAAGAAGACCTCTTGCCACACCAGCTATTATCCGAAACCTCGTCTTCCAATCCAGCAATGCAGATTTGCTTCTATCTGATCAAAGTACTAATTAGTAATAAAATCACTCATTAGCTAGCATATATAATTCAGAAAACCAGCATATTTTAATGTGCATACCAAAGAGAAAGTAGTCAAGGCTCTTATTAGGGAGGTACTCATAAACCAGCATCTTCTCAGGTCCTTGTACACAACAGCCTAATAACATTACCAAATTCTTATGCTGAACTCGCAGTAACAGTTTCACCTCGTTAGTAAATTCCCTCACTCCTTGCCTTGATGCTAAAGAAAGCTTCTTTACCGCTATTTCTACCCCATTCGGCATCACACCCTGCAGTAATCACCAATGAGTTAGTTAGTTAATTAGTTACCATTTCCGAGGCGGTTGACCATGGTTAGCTTTTGGGAAATGAGTTAGCGAAGTTACCTTGTAAACGGGGCCGAAGCCGCCGTGGCCGAGTTTGTTGAGGTCGGAGAAGAAAGCGGTGGCGAGTTGGAGAGCTTGCAGCTCGTAGAAGAGGTCGAATGAGTCCGAAACGTCGTCGTCGTCGTCGTCTTCGGCTGTTTTTCCGGCGCCTTTGCCGGCGAAGAAGGCGCAGAAACCGGAGCAAAATCCCATATGGCGGCACGTACTAGTTGGGTTGGATACTTGGATTGTACGACGCCGTACAGGACAGGGATTTTGATGAAGCGGAGACTGTTGGTTGGATCATGAAATTAGTAGAAGCTGGACTTTAAGCTATGACTTTCAGTTCACGCAGTTAACATCGTTCGGTCAACGTTTGATCTACGCGTTTAGTTTCTTACTTACTGCCTTGATTACTTTTCTGCTTTATGTTTCGTGCTTTGTTTTGCTAGCTTCCATGGATTTCTTGGTTAAGCTTAGGTCAAACTAATTGACCATCAATTTTATGATGCAATTTAACAAATCATATCTAGTAGTAATGTTCTTCTTTAACCTGACAGGTATACTGCTAATAAACGTAACGTAAACAACAAAAATGCATGTGTTTTGACAGAGAATTACGTTGAATTAATGCTATGTGCAAATGGGTATAAGAATTTTATCAACGGATTCGGATTCTCTCCTGACTCCTATTTCCTGTCCATTTACTCAACTCTAATCAGAGCCGTCCATCTCAAGTGGAAGGCCAAGATCGATTTCAGTTTTATTTTCTTTCATTATCAAACTGTACATAGTCATCTCTCTCCCTCATCGTTCTTTCGAGTCTTCGAGCATGGTAAGATTCTCAATTTGATTAAGCTTATCCGGTACTCCCAACTTTGTTCTTCAATTTCTCTTTTCCTCAATTCCATTGGCTCCCAAATCAGAGAAGAAGCCTGTCGAGAAAATTCCTGCAGAGAAAAATTTCGTTGAGGCCGAGAAGACTCTTGATGAGGAGGAGATGAAGGACCACGGCCGACAAAAATGGCCAAGGAGGCTGGAGTAGCCTTCGGGGACAAGAAAAGCATTGAGACCTACAAGATCTTCACCCGCTCGTAGAAATTTTAAGGATCCGGTTCAATTTCGATTTGAGTTTGAGTGGATTAGCGTTAGAGTTTAAATTAGTAGCTATATGTTATCTAGATATGCTTGTAAATCACTTTGAAATCTGGGTTCAATATAATCTTTCCTTTGCCCAGAAGTCCAAAATAAGTGATAAATGAGAATACGAAATGGAGGTGGTTGAATTCTTGGAGATGGTGATCGATCGATTGGGAAAGATAAGCTGCACCATGGTGTAGAAACAAAAAACAACTATTATAAAGTGTGACCACACGATTATAATGAATGGTGATGATGCACTGGTTAGGCAGAAGTTAGAAGATGGGAGTTAGGAGAGGATCTGAATCCTTTATCAACAAGCATCTCTTAAACTACCCATTCAAACTTATCATTTAGCTGTGGTTATTTACAACCCATTTTTTACTCATCTCACCCCATTACTCAATACATTCCACAAGAATATTTTAAAAACTATAAAATACTGAACCCACCTTTTTTTTTAGACCCAAATACCTCTTTTGGGGTGTGCAGAGTGCAAACACATAATAAGTAGAAAAAGTTGTCGCGAATGCCAGAAAAGAAACTGTCATGAAAAGAGGAGAAGAGAGAAGAAGTTGTGCATTTGAACACTATTTGTAATCGCTCATTCACTTTGATAGACATTTTATAGGCAGGAGGAAGAATCAAAGGTAAAAGAATGGAACTGTCATGACTGCAAAAATTAAGATAACATATTCTCGTTCGTTGGGACTTAACAAATAACACACCATTTTTCGTTAGGACCTCAACAAAAGAAATTAAAGCGTTCGTCAAACGTTTGACATATAACATTAAAGCATTTGTTAAGACTTTTACAAACGAAATATTATGTGTGTTCCCTACGGTCGAAATGACATTGCACCCTCGTTCGTCAGGACGTTGACAAAAAATATTAATATGTTTGTCAGGACTCTGTCAAATATCATGGTATTGTTTTTTAGGACTCTGATGAACCAAATATTATGTCAAAACGTACTTTGCTTGAGAAAATAACTCAGCCAAATCTTTACTTGATTACGTCTTTTGGGTTTATTTTGTATAATTACTGTTTGAGGTGTATTATTATTTTTTAATTAAGCAACGAAGTTTTGTAATTTTGAATTTAAATATGTACATTTATGTAAATTCAACAGGATAAACAATAATTCAATAATTCAAAATTTATGGAGTGTTAAGAAAAAAAATGGTAGGTGAATAGCTACAGCCTTTCATTTTTCTTATGATTGAGATTGAAGCTTATTTATATCCAATCCAATTAATACTAATAAGGAATTACACCTAAGGCCACTTTTGGTTCTCTCCATCAGCTCTGTGTTTGTGTTTATGTGTGTTAGAGAGAGAGAGAGAGAGAGAGTGGAGATTCCGGCGAAATTGTGAGAAGAAGTTCCGGCGAATTTGAGGATTTCGGTGATAAAAGCTCGGGTAAGATTTCCATTATGTTCACCTGTAGATGTTTTTGTGCTTTGTTTTGTTTGATTGATGTTTTTGATTGATGTGTTGTTTGATTTGATTCCGGTGATAAACCGATTTCGAATTTCAGTTTTTTGATTTTGGTACTTTGGATTATGTATGGCGCATTATAGTGATATTATTGTATGTTTTCTCTTTTGATTTATGTATTTGTGTGTGATTGATGTGGCTGATTTGTGTGTTTTGATATTTCGTATAAATTATGAGATGTTACAGACTGTGAGTACTACCTCCGTTGAGTGAATAAACTACTGCATCCCATTGAACACACTAGTTAGCTGTTTTGTGTGTGTTTTGACCTGATAGTACTATTAGTGTTTAGTGAGTACATTACTGCATCTCATTGAATATACTAGTTAGTTGTTCCGTGTATTTTGTGTGTGTTTGGACTTGATAGTACCACTTCTGTTATGTGATAGTACTATTAGTGTTTAGTGAGTACACTACTGCATCCCATTGAATATACTAGTTAGTTGTTCGGTGTGTTTTGTGTGTGTTTGGACTTGATAGTACTACTTCTGTTATGTGATAGTACTATTAGTGTTGAGTGAATACACTACTGATGACTATCAAGGATACTACTTCTGTTCTCTAAGCATTTTTTGTTTGATTTGTAGATTGGTAGCCATGGTATTCATCCAATACCAAACATTGAGAAGTTTTACCATGATGCTCTTAATGAACTGCCCATTGTGAAGCCTCCGTCGACAAGAATCTCATCCGGTCGTCCAAAGGATACTCGCATGAAGTCTTTCGCTGAAGGTGGGAAGGCGACGAGGTCAATCAGATGTGGTCGTTGTGGCGAAAAAGAAAGACACAACAGATTGACATATACCAAAGTCATCAGCAGCTAACTAGTGTCTATATTACTCACAGATAGTGTATTCACCAATCTACAGTAGTACACTCTGCTTGAACAGATAATTTTCCCAACTAGTGTCTATATTAGTCACAGGTAGTGTTTTCACCAGTCTACAGTAGTACATTATGCCTGAACAGATATTTTTGCTGAGGCATGTCCATTTTCTTTACATACACTATATTAGTCACAAGATATAGTTGGTACAACCATATAAGTCATTGGTAGTATACTTGGTCCGAATCTCTTTCATCAAATATTTTTCGATAAACAAATATACAATGTGATTCTTCATTATATAATACATACTACTTTAATGTAATGTACTTTTTCCTTGTGCAATTTGTTTAACATACTAATTCGAGTTTGTTGTTCTTCGGTTTGCAAGTTTGTATTGGTCAATTGTGCGTTTTTGTATGTGACAACGTTTTGTGTTTGAAACCAACAACAATAGTAGTGCACTCATCATACAACAAAAGTAGCACTACTATTAAAAAACATGGGTTCATTTCATTGCTCTAGCAAGCACTACTAATTCGCAATAGAAAGTATTACTTCAAAATAGTTGGTGTACTGACACTACTGCTGTCTCCAATAAGCACTACTCCGGAATATTTAGTGTACTACTTCAAAATATGGTATGTACTACTGTTTCATAACAGAAAGTACTACTTCAAAATATTTTAGTATACTAACACTACTGCTGTATCTAGTAAGTACTACTTCAAAATATTCAGGGTACTACTTTAACACAATGTAAGTAGTACATTGTCATCCACACACTTGTGCGTATCTTCGGATAGTGTGTTTTTGTGTGTGTGTTTTTGTTTGGACTTTGGGTTTCTCAGGGTCCTCCATTTGTGTCATCTCTGCAAAATAATAAAATAGACCATCAAAACACTACATACTACTCACATAAATTCTATATACTACTTACATCAATTCTACATACTATTACAGAGCACACTACATACTAGTCACAGACAACACTACATATTAGTCACAGAGTACACTACATACTACTACATAACACACTACATACTACTCTCAGACAATACTACAAACTATTACAAAGCACACTACAAACTACTACAGAGAACACTACATACTACTCACAGACAACATTATAAACTACTACAGAGCACACTACATACTACTACAGAACACACTACATACTACTCACAGACAACACTACAAACTACTACAAAGTACACTACAAACTACTACAGAGCATACTGCATACTACTCACAGACAACACTACAAACTACTACATAGCACACCATTGAGTAACATAAACACTACCACAGATTATTGTAGACACTACTGCATAAAAATTAAAGCACACCAATCTGTACACACCACTACAGACTAACATAAATACTACCACATATTATTGTAGACACTACTACGTACATAACAACCAAAACATAACTTTTGCGTAACAACCAAACCAAACCAAAGCAAACTGATATATCCACTGAAACTAAATCAGGCATATACTCAAGATCAATCAAAATCTCACCTACATCTGGTTCCAATGTTGCACTGTTCAAGTCCGAGACTACCTTGTTGGTTGAGTCTTTTGTACCGTTCTAAAATAAACCAACAAAAGCATAAAGATCAAATTACACCACATACTTGAATTAGTTGAATACCTAGTAGTCTACTTAGATCTTAAGTATTGACGGCAAAGCAGAAATTATCAAGAACAAATTCTACAAACTACCATACAATATATTACAAACACACTGACATCAATTTGCATTACCTATTGCACAACCCTAAACAACAATTTTTGACAATAGCGTTGCAGTCCATTCGAAATATTTATATTCAAATTACAACAGTGAAGATAAAACCAATATAACACTATAGGTATCGCCGCCGACGAATAGACATTGTTTCAAATGAGAAAATACTTGCACACTTCCAGTTTCCTCCGACAAAAAATTGCAACACACAAAAAATAAATATTCAACTTATTCGAAAAGAAAAGAATATCAAAATCACCTATAGAACAATCCACAACTACCTACGGAGCTTCTCTAACAAATTTCACTAAGGAGAGTTGGATTTGAGATGAGATTGGACCTTTCCGGTGCCGGCCATGCATGTCAACGACGAGTCGGGAAGGTTTGCGGTTAAGATTGAAGTGGAGGTGTTGGTAGAGAGAGTGAGAGTGGTCGAGTTTGGGGGAAGATCGTCGGAGATCGGAGAAGGATTGAGACGACAGGCTGGAGAGTTGGGAGGCGAGAAATGTGGAGGCCACCGCCATTTTCTCAGGGCTTGCTTTTTCTTCAGAGATGACGAGAGAGAGATGAAGAGTGAGTGAGTCAGGGAGATAGAGCTTTTTCTTTTCTTCTTTTTTCTTTTGCTTTTTATTTTTTTTTTGTTTTGTATTTGTAGAGTGGAATAGAATGAGATGACATGACTGTAAATAATTAAAATTTTAAAGTTATACTTGTTATAGGAATGACCTGATTTGGAATAAAAATATTGAGTGACCTAATCTAATATAAATCTTATGTAAATGACCTTATATATGATTTACCCTAATATTAAGAATAAGGGTACACCTTGAGTGGGATGTGTGGGATGTGTTGGTTGAATTTTTGTACGAGAGAAATTTCGTCACATACAAGTTGTTACAACGCACGTGATTCTTTGATCATAAAATTAATGGCTGGGCCCAAACTCATGGGCTTGGCCCAATCTAAAAAAACGGGCCTGCTCTTCTACCACGAGAGAGAGCCCATGAGCTTTGTTCGTCTCTTTAATAACAACAATAATAATCATTGCGCGTTCTTCACTTTTTTTTTGTGCTTCGTTTTCCACTTTGGGAGAGAAGACTCGACAATTTCACTTCCCTCTTTTCCACCGCACCGTCGCCTCTACCGACCTCCGCCGTCGTCGTCGATGACCGGCCTGCGCTTGAGATAGCCTAAGCTTCGATTCTCCGGCACCACCGGAGCTCAGCGTACCTGAAATTGTGCCTCGAGAGAAACAAAGAAAAAAAAAGATGAGGTCTTCTTGCTCGTCGGACCGAATAGACATTGCCGCAAATGCTCAGAGACTCGATGTCGATCATCGGATTTCGCTCCGTATTTACTATCGGATCGCCAACACTCTTCTCAAACAGGTCTCGACTCCTCTCTCTCTCTCTCTCTCTCTCTCTCTCTCTCTCTCTCGCTGTGTAATTTATTGCATATTTTGTTAACTAATTTCGTATCGAGGAACTTGACTCGAGGCTAGTTGATTCAATTGTGAACTTTTAATGATAGAAATTATAGGAAATTATAACAGGGAGCTCATTTGATTGTGATTCGAATAGTAGAGCTCAAACTGACACTTGTATATAAATTGTAAAAGGAAACTATATAGTTGTGTAGTGAATTGTAGCTAAAGTGTTGGTATCGAGTGTGAATGTGTGATGTTTACACCGGAAAATTCTGCTAATTGATTGATGGTTTAGCTTGAATGTACACTAGAAATGCTGTTTCTTGGTCTCCAAATGTTACAGCTTCTGCTTTGTTATCTGATTAGATATTTTCTTATCCTCTTTGTCTAGTTTTTTGTGTTTTGTTTAGGATCCTAAAAAGTGATGTTGCATTGTAGGCTGATATATTTCGACATGAGAAGAATATAATAGACCTTTACGTTATGCTCCTGAGGTTTTCAAGGTAAGGAATGAGTGTATTATATATGCACACTCAACTAGGTTGGAGGGATTAGGGTAAAGACTGAAATTAATTGGTGTTATGAAATTAGTTTGGCCACCGAGACGATCCCACGCCATCGAGACTACAGACTATCTTCTCAAAGAGAAAAAGATTTTCTAAAAATGGTAATTCTCTCATCTCACTTTCCATGTATAATAGCTTCCGTTTATGTAGCTAATGTCCACAATATGATTTATGTTTCGTGCTCTAGAAACTGTTGAATGCGCTTTGTGAGCTGGAGAAATTAAAGCCAGAAGTGAAGCAGAAGAATGATGAGTTTAACAGGAGAAATGCATGTCTAAATAATGGGTGGGGAAACAACCAACTAATTCAATCTGCTCCAAAGAAGCAAAATGTGATTGGTTATGACGTAAACAAGGTACTGTTTGTATTGTAGCTTATGAGTTGCAACTACTTATTTCTAATGTTAATATGCGTTGTTAATATCTTTCTGGAATTGAAACCTTAAAGTTTTAGTCAAATTATCCCATTAGTTCTGCTGCCAGCCAGTGTTACTTCCTATTGGAACCTTGTTTCATCTTTCTGTTTCTTGCTGCGGCAATATTTTTCACCAACACAATTTCTGATGTTTTAAATGTGATAGGCAGTAACACCAGCTGCAAAAGAACATGTCTATCGAAATCCAGGAACTCCACAGTTTTCATACGCCAGGCCAGTGGATGAGCAATTGCGGAAACTGTAAGTATATGTGTCTGCAGAGAGGTTTCTTCGTTATATTTATTTTACCAGACCCGTGAATTATATATGCTATGTTGATTTCAGTATAGTTCATGAAATGATTAGGAGCTACAAAGTCATCAGTATTTTATAACATTGTTTTCCTTAGTTTGTACACCAAATGGAATACTAAAAAGATGTCCACCTGGGCAATTTAAATTATTTGCAAACAAACTTATCTTGTAGAAACATATGCTACATGTGAAGTTGCGAATGTCATGCATTTGGATCGTAATTTGGCCTGTTTTGTGTTTGACATAATTTGTATATATTTAGTTGAGTTTGGGTAGTTGACAAATGCTCCAGATCTGATCATCTTTGCCTATTGGCTTGTTCTTACAGATCCATAAATCTTCGACCTCCAAATGAGGATACTCTTTCCAAACATTCTATCTTGGGCCCAAACGGGCTTTATGGGAAGTGGCAGCCACCTAGTAGTGATGTAGGGGTATGTTGGTTTCTAGCTATACTTGCTCTGGTATACAAAGAAGAAACATGCTGACTTTTCTCTCAAACTGCAGGTCCGATATCCAAGCATTGCAGACTTGGCTCCTCTTGAAATCCCAAGGTCTGTGTCCCGGTTCACTTTCTTATCATTTTTTTGTTCTCTGTGTTTGACTCCAAGTAATGGGAGATTGATTCTTACGTAATTATTCATAATGAGCTTTCTAATTGGTTTTTATTAATGTTCATAAAGAGGTTATAGCTATACTTATCCCTCTGTTTTTTAACTGGCAAACAGTCTGAAGCAGTCCATAGAAGGTGGAAATGCAACCATAAGCAATTCAGAACATGAACGACCAAGTTTACAACCAATTGCTACCCAGAGTACTGATGATGGCCAGGTGTGTCGTACTGAGGAACCTTCCCTTATATCCTTCGAATCATCAGAATCTCCTGAACCTCCACAACTTATCAGACAGCCTTCCCCTCCGCCTGTACTTGCTGAAGTACAAGATTTGATCCCTGCAATTTCACCCCAAATCTCTGCAACAGAGAGTGAACTAGAGACTCTCTCATCTGATGAATTTCTCCGTGCTGAATCTCCCCTGCAATTGCACATTGTGAGATTTGTGACTATTTTTACTTGTTTACTGTTGCTCTTTCTTGTATTTTGGTATTTACCTTTGTTTGTCAGGAACAGTGTAGTAGAGTTTGTAAGATTTTTCTCATGGTGGAGTCTATAATGTTCTTTTACTCAATTGCATGTTTGGCTTTTGTAGTCAACAACAATGATGGAGCATTTCTTGAAGTTGGCAAAGTCAAATACAAATAAGAACTTAGAAACTTGTGGGATTCTAGCTGGTTCACTTGTAAGTCTTCATTAATTGGTCATTCTTTTCTGTACTTAACTCCTCAAGAATCTAATGGTTTAATTCTTCTATACTTCAGAAAAACAGAAAGTTTTATATTACAGCTCTCATCATACCGAAACAAGAGTCAACATCAAATTCAGTATGGCTATTTGTTTAATCCTTCCTTTCATGGATAATATATGAATATGTGTGTTATTTTTGGCTGCTTCATACGACTCATGTGTGCATTTTCTTTTCAGTGCAATGCCACACATGAAGAGGAGATATTTGAAGCCCAGGACAAACGATCTCTCTTCCCTCTTGGTTGGATTCATGTGAGTATTTTGTGATTCAATCAGCAAGTGATTCCTATTTGCTGCATTACTAAACTATAAACGTACTTGCACAAGCCAAGGTTTGTTAGCAAACCAACATAATTGCCATGTGCCTTTTGGGACTTCAATTGATGAGCTATATCTTCATCTGTTCCTACTTATGATTTAGCAACAAGAGTACTATGTTCATAGCTTATTGTATCCTTTAGAAGGACGATATATATATTTGTAAGGGTGAGAATTAAGATTTATGGTCCAATTGCATCTGTTTTAGTGCCTGATATTTATTGACCTTATTGCTGTGAAATTCTTTCCTTTAAATCCATTATGCTGACCACTCAATGTGCTACCTACTTTCAGACACATCCTACACAGTCTTGTTTCATGTCGTCAATTGATGTTCACACGCATTATTCATATCAGGTGTGTGCCTTTTAATGGAATAAAAAATATATATGTTTGTATCTGATTCATTCCTCAAACGGATCCAATCCAACTTGATGTTCAATCTGCTCTATTTCTTTTATGACGAGGTGAAGAAGAAATGAAGGTTGTAACTAGGAACATCTTTCATAATTCACTATCTGACTAAAATTCATTTATGTCCACTGGCTAAGGCCTACACCCAAATTTTTCATCACTCAATTCAAAACATTATTTCTACCTAGTGACACCAGTACTTCTTCCTTATTCAGATTATGTTGCCAGAAGCTGTTGCCATTGTTATGGCACCACGAGATAGTACAAGGTAAAGATGATATTTTTTTAATATTGTTTAATCATTGCTGTCTTTGTAGTGTAATAGAAGAGTCCTGTTTCTTTTTCTTTTCTTTTCTTTTTTAAATTGGTAGATCATCTTTCGTGTGTTTATGTTTACAGAACCCATGGCATTTTCCGATTGACAACTCCTGGTGGTATGTCAGTCATTAGAAATTGCCCGCATCGCGGGTTTCATCAGCATGATCAGCCACCAGATGGTAGCCCAATTTACAGCACCTGTACAGATATCTATATGAACCCTAGTCTCAAATTTGAGGTTATCGATCTTCGATAATGATACACATGACATTAAGATGATTAAACATTCATTGATGCAATTGTTCATATACACAAGAGTGCAATATTGAATTTATCATCAGACGTAACCCTTCATATGTAAGTATTGTGCCTGTAAATAGTCGAAAGGATTTCTAGCTGGCGGTACATGTGACTACATATATATGTACCAATCTGCAGCCTTTCACTTGAAAGTAGAATGCTTTGCATTACTGGTTCTTATTGCCCTTGGAGCTACAAAGTTTAATCCACAGGTTCTACATCACTAAGCCAAAACTAACAGATCAAGAATCGAACACCTAATTTGTGCAGTAACAACCAAGGAGTAAAATATCGGATATGGAAGATATATCGACTGTTCAAAATATAAATATTTCGAGAAGGATTATCCTGCCATAGAAACTTACAGTATATCATTCTCTTCCAGAAGTAGTTGTCGAAGACATAACCATACCTATCCCTTTCTCTGCCTCATGAATCATGATGTAGTAGCTCCCTTTTGAGCATCTTAAACTGGGTACCACCAGTTCACTACCCATACGAGTCATGTCCCTTTGATAATGTACATGAAGATTGTGATGGCATGAGATAGGAGTATCCTTCGTCAATTGTGTTGTGGTCCAGAACTCCCAAAACAAGCATGCTCCATGGAGATCATACTTATGCATCACTCTTGATCACAAACACAAGGCAAAGGACCAATTGCTATAAATGGTGACAACATCACTAGGTCTGCAGGTGTAGTTGTTGTATACCTACCACTTTGCTTCGACTATATATCGACTTGTATTAAAACTGAAACGATTTCGTGAAAGTCTTCAAATCTTCAATGGTATGGTCTAAAAGATCCATATCCAAAACTCCGTTTGTGTACGTAAAATTGCAAAATGCATTGAGGTTCTGAAGTTGTGCTCATAAAGAAAAGGATCCAAGATAGATGCCCAGTTTGTGGGTTCCATTTCACTATCTCTAGTTCCCTACAATCACAATAGTGAGTGGTTCCATGTTCTGCCAAGAACTAAAAGCAAAGCATTTGCAAAGCTAGCTAAGCTCAAGCTTTAAACTTTAACCTTGTGCCATTGTGGTAGCGGGGTCTCTCATGAGTCTCTCTTTGTATCTCAAAGATGATCCACAAACAAAAAAGACTGGGTCAGGTCACATGGCCAGTTGCCCAAAATGGAGTATGTGTCTAGTACAAGGTAGAAAGCGTTCCAGTCCTTTGGGTCCATGTACTTTGCTTCCATACCTCTTTGTGTTGTCTGCCCATCTTGTTAGTGATATCAAGCTCATAATCCTAATCTTAAATCAACAAGCAGAAAACCTTCATTCAGCTCCAACATTACATTAGTTTTTCACCTTCAGATTGATGAGTTCCTCCTCTGTTTAGATCAATAACAGTGTTTTAGATACAAGAATCTATCTTTCTCCGTTCATTAGTAAGGACAGCCGTCAACATTGCACTTATTTATATCTTAGTTTGATACTAGCTAGTTAGTTTTCACCCATCAATTTAAGTGATACCTCATATTGGTTAGGAGAGCAGCTCTCAACATTACACTTAATTAAATGAGGCTCTAACCTCTACCAATACTAAATGACAAGTCAATGTTTAAGAAAAAAACTTCATAAAAAATTGACATTGCATTCCTATCCAAGTATCCATGATACAGTCTCTTGGTCCTTTAATCATAATTTATGGACTCAAAGTTCAGCAATGAGGAACAAGTTAGTGGTTACCATTAAACTATTCTCCTGATAGCCTTGATAAGGTTTTAAAAAATCTGCCTTTATTCAAGGAGGAAAAGGAGGGTTTTCTTGTCTATGGGTTATGCTCAAGATTTACCCTTTACTTCAATGAAAATGTTTATGAAAAGGTCAAAACACATCTCCACAAGCAATGTTAAAGTTTCAATACAATCCGACTGTTCTTTTTAAGAAGGTGGATTACATGTTTCTGCAAACCGACACTATATAAACATCTATCTAGCGAGGCTAAGCATCAGTGCATCGCCACCAAATAATCCAAGTATCTTTTCCAAGTTTCACCTAATTCCTCTCTCTACTCTCCATTATTATTTTTTAGTTATGTTTACTCCGTCTATCATGTTATATAATGTTAACCTAGACTTCTTCTGTACTACATAAACAAAATTCTGGGTCCTTCTGAGGTAAACAATAATCATACATGTCCGTGTTCATTTTTTATGTACAAGGCATTAAATAATCACAGCCTCTATCTAAGGGGATACATTTGGAAGCAATTTTTAAGTTATCATCCAGAGATTGGATCATACTATATTTAGTCCACTGATGAGTATATAAATCTATAGAAATGCTTCCATATTAACAAACACAATTGGCAAAATTGTTCTGCATGCCATTGTTTTAATATTGCCAAACCAGTTGGTGAATGTTGGAAGCATCTGTTAATTTTGTTTTTGGCCATTAGATTAGATTTGGTTGGTTGGTCAGCTCTTCATTTGATGTAACCTGACATTTGGTCAATCATGCATTAAGCTTCTGCACAGAAGAAAGGATTTATAATTTGGAGCAAATTTATTTTGTCACTACTCAGTGTTTGAATACCTTGGAGTGGAAAATTTCCTGTTCTTATGATGCCTACCTTCCATCTTACAATAACTTTCAATCTGAAAAACCATCCATTAATCTTGATTAAGCAATGATGATAACTTGAAGGTGTGGCAACAGTTAATTAGGTAAGACCAATTAATCTCGGGTTTGACTAAATGCTGTTAACAGTAAATTAGTGATGATGGTGAATTAGTACACAACTACACAGTCTACACATGCATATATATGGTGAATTAGTGAAACTGCTGAATACAATGGTATGAATTAGTGATGATGTCCTCTGGTGAAAGCAGATGGTACAGTTATGAAGCTTAGAGAATATTAATTTCAGCAACAAACAGGTCTTCCCAGAAACATTAAAAGGCAGAAATAGAAGGATGTCAATGGGAGAGAGTTCTTTCAACCTCGTTTGTTTAATTACAATGATTATTTTCCTAAAACAGGTTTGGATTCGAGAAATATTGAAAATGAAGGAAAGGTTAAAGTTAGTGGTTGGGATAGCAACCCCAGAAGTCTAAAGGGACCCAAATCCTCCTTCCCTTTTTATATATAAGCACTCCAAGTTATTTCTCTAATGAGATATTTTATTTACACATCCCTATTTTACATATACACACACTTAAAATTTGTTTGCTATTTTTTCTCTATATTCTTCCTAGTTTACCCTTCTCTTTGTGCAATTCATTTCTCATTGTTCTCTACTGTACGTGAATATGTGATCCGGTGATCTTTGGCAAGAAATTATCTACCATTAGCATCAGTAAATAATTCATCAATCAATTAATCAATTGATTAGGGACAAGGTAATCAATTAATCAATTGATTAGGGACAAGGCAATGAAAGGTCTCAACAATGGAGACTGCAAATTATACTTGGCTGCTTCCTAATCCCTTTATCGCCTAATCCCATATACACCTCATTGGCTCTTCCCTAAAAAACTTGTCGTTTATACCATAATTAACATTGTCACCTCCCCCACCTTAAATTCCAGCCACCAGTACCAGCCGGCTCCAATTATACAAAGATCCTTATCGTCCAGCAAGTAAG
The DNA here is from genome assembly GCA_946800695.1 of Geum urbanum. Lineage (NCBI taxonomy): Eukaryota > Viridiplantae > Streptophyta > Magnoliopsida > Rosales > Rosaceae > Geum > Geum urbanum. Next base: position 43,822,003 of record OX327013.1, on the reverse strand, counting down.
AGAAGGCAAAGAGTCTATGGATTTGTTAGAGAAAGGGGTATAACTGAAATTAGAAAAATATCAAAAATGTGAGGTGTGTATTAATAAAAGAGGAATGTGTGAATAAAAGTTCTCTTCTCTAATTCACCTAAACAAGCTATCAAAAAATCCAATGGGATTATTAATGTTGGGCCAAATCAAGTGTGGGCATGGGGCATAACCATAGGTCCACATTATTTCGTGATTTTTTGTGTTTATTTTTTGTTAAAAATATATCCTAATTTAACAGGATATGTTGGGCGGTCTAGGAGATCTGTCTGTGTGTGCGCTCTATGTGCTTTGTCAACTCTAGGTTGGTGGCGAGCTTTGATTAATTAGTCACTCCCACCTAGTGGTTAGATGAGAGAAAGTGTCAGCGTTTGTCGGCAGCAAATTGAGGAAGTTGTTCCAGACCTGGTACTGATACATCACTTTCGCCGAAGAAGTTGTTTTATAAGTTGCCAGAAAAGTTGTTCGTTCTTTCGGATTTGTCGTGATTACTTAAAAACAGATAGAATGATTGTAGACGAGTTGTTCTCTGTTAATTGGTGCATGTGTGTTTACATAGTTATCGTAAGGTGTTTTGTTCTTATTCTAGATGTTCTATATGTGCTTATTGTAATATGGGATTCATGTCTTATGTCCCTCATATGTATTTCACACTCATTAATCAAGACTTGAAGGCTGCCGCACCGTCCTCCTTTAAAAAAAAACAAGCTATCAAAAATTGATGGTCACCCACTCTCAGCTTTTATTCATTCTTGCGTTAAGCTTTTATCTACTACAAGAGGAGTAATTATGAGTCTTGTGACATTCTTTTTCTGCTTAATTAAAGGTCATTTTCAAATTCTTGAATTTCAATCTACAAAGGATTTAATTCACCCGTAGTACTCATGATCAGACTCTTGATGTTATACCTAAAAGGGTCTCGAACTTTAAAACTTATCAGAATGGTATCAAAACTTTAAATCATATTACAGTGGTATCTGTGACATTTTTCCGTTTGCTCTTCGTCTATATCAGTCAAAATTGATAATGTAGCATTGAAATATTTTCAAAATAAAGGGTAAAATACCCTTATTTTAATCTTTTTTTATATTTTCCTCTCTCTCTCGTATGCCACAAACCTAGGCTCTCTCTCGTCGACCTACTATGGGCACCCTATCAATCTACTATAGGCACCCAACTGTGGCGAGCCAGATCGGCGGAGCAGAAGAGTGAGAGGCGGGGATCGATCGACCTAGGTGGAGAGAGTCACGGCTGGGCCTGGGCATTGATCAGCAAAATCATGAGTAAGTCCCAAGCGAGGTCAGAGGCGGTGCGCAGGTCACGAGCCTGGGCAATATCGACTGCTCAACCTGGGAATAATCGGCGGCACAGCCTTGCAAGGATGGTTAGGACGATGGCCGACAATGCTAAGGCGTGAAGGTCGACTGCCGTTGAAGGATTTCGTCGCCTGGGTTTGTGGTAGATGAGAGAGAGAGAGAGAGAGAGAGCCGGTGGATCTCTTAATGAGATTCGACGGTGAAGATTAGATTAAAAAAATGAAATAAAAAAATAAAGGTACTAAAGTTATTATTTTTTTTTTTTTTAAAACTGTCACGTCACCAAAATTAAAAAAGAACGACGAAAAAATACTTCAGATACCACAATAATACGATTTTAAAATTTAGTTACCATTCTGATAAATTTTAAAATTCGAGACTTTTTTAAGTATAACAATAAGAATTCTGAATATCACATAAATTTATGCAAATTGCAATCTATAAAAAGTTATCCAAAACTGTCACAGAAAACTCTTTGTTTATGTGTTTTTTTTATTATTCAACTGAAATTAAAAGAAAAACATACTGCCAAATACATATCTGTCTCCCTTTTTGTTTCTTCCTACTCTCAACTGTAGAAACTAATCTCTCCTCTGCTCCATGTCCAGAGAAGGAGGACATTGAGCCTCTGATCTTCCTGGTTCCTAGAATCACTTCACTGTTCTTGAAACTTGTGAAGAAGAAAAGCTGCCACTAAATCTTTTGTCATCTTTGTTTCCTGCACTAAAATTCTAAATCTTCTGTGTTCCTCTCTTTTGACTTTCAAGTCCAACAAAGCCTCCCAAATTTCAAGCCCCCATAGTTGAAACTTATTATATCCCATCACATTCTTCAACCCATTATCCTAGAACTCTTCTTGATTCCAAATTATCTCTCTTTACTTCTCATATCCTGAAGATGATGCTCTCGGATACGAGTCCTCCTCGGATATCTTTCTCTCGTGATCTTGGCCAAGCAGATGCGTTACCCAGGAGAGATGTCTCACTACTCGACGTGAATTGTGACTTTGAGTTCAGCATCAACAGAAGCTTCAGGCCAAATGAGCCATCTTCAGCAGATGAGCTTTTTTCACATGGAATCATCAAGGCTATGCGACCCAAATACAGATCATCACTTGAAGATGCTGCACCAAAAGCCGGAGACATACACCACCTTTATTCTCTTCCTCCTCTTCCAAGTCCTCAGAACAACACAAAGAAAGAGAGTACCACACAGTTCAACAAGGATGTAAATGCTTCTGAAGATATGGACCAGCAGAACAGCAACAACAACAACACCAAGCCTCAGTCCACGTCCTTCTGGGGGTTCAAGAGAAGCAGTAGCCTCAACCAAGACAGCAAGAAGAGTTTGCTTTGCTCATTACCAGAGTTCTTGAGGAGAAGCAACTCAACTGGCTCAGCTCCAAATCCAAAGAAGTTAACTACTATCTACAAGGATGGTCATGATCCACAGAAAAGGCAGTCCTCCTCATCAATCTCTATGTCAAAGTCATCATCCGCGTCGTCTTCTTCCTCGTCGAATCAACACAGAATGCTACCTAGGCGTCCGTCAAGGAAGGGACAGGGGAATGGTGTTCGGATTAGTCCTGTGTTGAATATACCATCTCCTTACATTTCAAGAGGAACTGCAAAACTGTTCTGTTTGAGCTCTTTCTTATACCCTACTGGGAAGGAGAAGAAGCAAAAGAATTAATCTTGATTTCTCTTTACTTGTTTTTTGTTTTTTTGTTTTGTTTTTGTATCCACTTCATGTGAGTTCCTCTGAGGCAAATTGGTATCATTGTACAGAATTGATTGGAAATTTGCAATGAGAAAGGTACAAAGCAGTTTAGACCGCAGTAGCAACAGGTACCCCTTTCCTTTTGGGGCTTGTCCTCATCTCGCAAGGTCCTTTGGGTTCATATTGCTTAACTAGTTGTTCATCATTGTCTGTTTCTTCATGCACCAAAAAAAAAGATGCCCATTGCTCAGCTGTCCATTTCCTTTTGCTTGTAATTATGAGTGAGCTGAGATTTTCTTTTCTTAGAAGGATTGTGATTAAAGAAACAGGGAGACAGGAGTTGGTTAGTTTCATGTGGTGGGTTTGAAATTTTAGGCAAATCTAGAATGAAAAGCCTCGATCTTTTTTGGTTTCTCGTTTGGATTAACTTGTCGCTGTTGAGCTTAATTTAATCAGGGGACATGTGTTGAATTGGTCATGAAACCGACTTCTTCTTCTTTTCTTTCGATCTCTTTTTCTTTCTCTGTTTAAAAAATAAGTCTAATATAAATAAAATTGGGGTGGAGCTAGCATGGCAGATGCTTTATCCCCTATAATGCTCCAAACACATGACGTTGCTGATATGACTTTGATTGTGACTTTGGGTCATTGTTGATGGACGAACACTACCCAGATTTTAAGTGGTACTGCAGGAGTGAATGGTAAAGAACCCTATCAACTCAACAAAATATGTTATCAAGTACAGTAGTCTTTTGGTCTCTCCTAACCTCACACTCTGGGCAAGGCAAACCTCAAACTTCTCGTACCAGAACCTTTAGCGAAATTTACACAACTGTCAAGCAAGGTATTGTTTGTAGGATGGTTCTTCGCTGCCCAGGGCTGGGTAGCAGCTGCTGCCCTTGTCCACTAGCACACAATTTCTCTCTCTCTCTCTCTCTCTCTCTCTCTCTCTCTCTCTCTCTCTCTCTCTCTCACACACACACACACACACAATTTCTGAAACCCAGAAAAACCAAAGAATGATTTCGGCTCAATGTAACCAAAGACACCTAAAGCTAAATTCGAATTCGATGATGGTTCGTCACCATCTCAAAACTCCAATAGCAGCAACATGAGCATTGTCGACCCAACAGCCCCGTCGATAGTACACTAGCATGATCAACCAGAACCCATCAATATGGTCCCCTCAAATCTCATCCCCGTCACTTCTTCTCCCCCAGAACCAACAACAGCTCATCTCTCCCGTCGCCCGTCACCGGTCGGATTGAACCTTCCGTTAAGTTTTACAAGTGTTAAAATAAACCAAATATAAAGGACACGTGGCCGAATATTAGTGGAAAAGGGCAGCAGCTGCTACCCAGCCCTGGGCAGCGTAGAACCATCCTTGTTTGTAATGGGGTACAGAATACATCAACTTTTCCTCTTCTTTTCTTATCTCGCTTCTAGTAGAAAAATTAATGTCTAGATAGATGACTAGGGCTAATGTAATGACCTGGTTTGAAACATGGAGTCCTACACAAGACTGTAAAAATGATGATTGACGACCTCACGATCACTCCATCGGTATGAATAATGGATCTCAAAGACTGGAGAAATATTAACTTGATTCCTACGCAAATACTGTACGAAGTTGATGGGCTACATTTCACGTGTCTGCAACTTAACTGATCAGATTGACTATTTCAGCAAGAAAATGTGGCCATAGTGCTTAGCCATGATGGCAGACTGGTTTTGGCTAATGAAAGCACTAAGCAAATCCCAAAGCAAACCCAGCTTTTGAAAGGAGTATAATATTGACGGCCTAACAAATTTTAAGGCAGGATAATCAGGTTAATACAAAAGAGAGGAAAAAAATATGAGAAGCCAAGATTTATGAGAAAAAGGTTCAACTAACAACTTTCTGCATAGGACATTCTATTATGCTCTATTACATCCCGTCTAACTGCTTGTGAAGGATTCTCGAAACCCAGGCAAGACGATATTTTACCTTCTTTACCAAGATTCTACAAAATTGAAGTTTGGACTACAGCCTACAGGTGCTCATCGGTTTTTCAAAGGAGAAGAAAAGAAACCAGAATTCTGGTTGTTGGAAAACTGAACCGCCTATACATGTACCTACAAAATATATGTATACATATGTCAAAGTAAGTAGACCTGATTGTCAATTTGATGTAGGACACTCGGTATTTGTTATCTCGCCCTTGATCACCCGGGTATTGTATGATCCACAGTTACCACACTTGTGATATAGCCAGTGAAACCGTGAGGTACCCCTTCGATCACAATCATTACAAAGGATGTCCTAAAATCGGAAGAGTAAGAGATCAGATAGAGCATTTATCGTTTTTATAGTTAAAAGCATCAAAAAACTTCTGTTATAAAATAAATATAAGGTACCTGAAGACGATTCTGGTATTCCTCTGGAAGCTGTTCAGCTGCCAACAACGCATCAAGCATGCCAAAGTAAACCTAATAGAGAAATAAGGATTCAGAAATACTCAACTGGGCACACAACAATAAAATGAAATATTATTATTAAATGACTCTTACCGCCATATCTCCCAGAGACTTGCAACAAATTGGACAAGTATAGTGACTGCAAGTGTAGGCCTAAAAATTGACAAGGGAGTTAAATTTGCTCCATCCCAGACTCGTTTTTTTTTTTGTGCAGGAGAAAGATATAATGAAGTTCATGAAGAGACCTGGAAGCATGCCGAGTGCATGTAATGGCCACATGGCAGAGCCCTAACTGTTGCACTAGATGTAAACAAGAAATCACAGCAGATAGGGCAATTTGTTTCTAAAACTTTCTCCAGACATTTGTGGTTCACCAACGTTATCCCCAGGCAACAATTGCATGTCATGCAATGAAAAAAGTCAATACCAAGACCCTTCCCAAGGCGGCATAAGTTGCAAAAGGGGCAATGATATACAGTCCTGGAACAAGGATAATAGCCATAGGTCAGAAAGCCACAAAGTCAATAGAATATGTGCGCAGTCTAAAGTGGAGTGTGAAATACAGGTAAATATTACACAATCACATTGCCAAGAATAGGGCATCTTATACGACTGTCAAAAGCTTTATCTTGTCCATTTATAAATAATCTGTCACATCTCATGTTAAAAACCATCTTAATAAGAGTTGTATGTACCTCTCATCATCAAAAAACTTGCAGATATTGCAATAATACTTTGCCATGGTTAGTTCATTGCATGAAGGTGTAGTGCATACTGGCCCAACCGGCTGAATGATCAGGCAGCGCATGCACATCATTTCCGAGGTTACTTTCCTACAAAATGAAATCAGAAGTCTTAACAAAAAAGAAGGAAAGAAAAGGGGAACACAATGAACATCCAATTTACCAAAAAAAAAGAAATCTGAGACGTGATAACCTTATTAATTTGTGAGTATTGATGGTGCAAACTACCTATGTGATAGCCTTACTAATTGCAAGTGTTGATAGTGGAAACTACCTATCCATTGAATGATCGCTCACATTGTCATGGCAAAATCTGCATGCAAATAACTTGCCACAACAAGCAGCACGGAGTTTACAGTTTCTTTTGTAGTGCTCACACCCAAAGATTTGTTTCTCCACATCGCGGTATGAAGGTGATCGTCCAACTACATCTTCACCATTAGAAGATTCTCCAGCTGTTGCTTGAGGTAACTTCTGCTGAGTAGCTATCCAACGGCTAAAACAAAAAAGTAGTCTTTAATAATTTAAAAACTGTGACGAGTAGAGTTGTGCATTTCAAGAAGCCATGGTGTGGTTATATGTGTCAGAATGAACATGCAGTAGCATTCTCAAAAAGCTCAAGGTTATCTACAAAAATCATAACTAACCTAGTCATAAGATTCTGCACCAGATATGCCTTTCTCCTTGGATCGAGAGTCTCATCACGATAAACCTGTCTGATCTCTGACTCAAGTTCATTTTGATTCATACGAAATATGTCCTTCCAACCAGGCTTGAACATCTGGTCCGTCTGGTCCAAGCTTTCTTGAAATTCAACACCTAGAACAAAATTCAATACAATGAGGCAAGTCAAATAAACATTTCTTCTAATCTCAGTAAGTACTGTTTACAGCATATACACTTCAGAAAAATTCAGAGGAAAAAAAAATTTTAATTTGAGAAAAGAAAATGACAGTTAACCTACAGGACTGCAAACCTGCAGCCAAGATTAAAAACAGCTAAGAACAGGCTCAAGGCGAATACTAGGGTGCATTGGTACTGTGGTAGAAATCCTTTGGTTTCCCAAAATCAAGTTGGGCGCATCTGAACCCAACACAACAAAGGCAATATATGCTTACTATTCAACTTTACAAAACAATTGGCACATCATGGTACTGACCTTTCTGAGAATTGTGACATTCTCGTGTTTCAATTCGTGAAGTTGATTCTGAAGTTCCTTTCCAGCATTCATTAAGCCACTCATTGAACATAGTATTTTTGGCTGCTTGCTTCCATGTGTCCATCATTTTGTTTTGTTCATCCTGGGTAAGTGCAGAAGTTACCCATGGTAACATTGATTGAAGCACCTCAGCTCCCGTGGTCCCAATAATCCGTCCCACTAATTTGTCTTGCTCCTCCACAGTGAAGTGTTTGCCAAATAATGGCCACAACTCCAGTTCTTCCCTGAAAATGTGATGATCTAGTGTCACTTTTATAGATTTGCACATCCCTTGAAGCCTTGTAGCCAGCTCATTGTATTTTCTAGTATAGTTGACACCATTTGCAGCAGAAAAACTATAGCTACTTCCAGCTAAATCCTCATCCATATGAGTATTTTCCAAGCATTCATGAAGGTGAGAAAGTTCAGAAAGAACACAAGAGATGTCTTCAAATAATTTTTCCTCCTGTTTATGGTCCAGTGTGTATGAATGGCTCACATTGTGAAGTGCCTCTTTGGATTCCAGTGCAGGAAACACTATATCATCCTCAGCATTACTGTGTGCTCTATATAATCCCCATAGCAAACGAAATCTCCCTATAAATTTCCGAAGTGTAGCTTCATCACCATTACTGAGCTTTCCAGATTCAATATCCAAATACTCCAAGTCTTTGCGAATAGCTTTATGAAACTTAAATATGGTATCAATAGGTCGTTCTCCACAACTAATATCAAAAGTTGAATTATCTGTTTCCCAACCAAAAAGACTGGAATTAAGAGATGGGGCAGAAGCGATGAAAGACAAGGATCGCAAAGACTTGGCCACATAAAGAGAGCTGGATCCAAGATTATTGTTGTTGACTCCCAGACCAGGGACATGGCAAGACTGATCATTGCAACATTGATCAAGGGCATCGCTGTTCTGGCGTGACACTGATACATTTTGGTTGACCAGCCTTTTCGAGTTTTTAGCTTGAGCTGATACCAGTCTCTCTCTAGCAGACAATCCAGAAGCACAAGCACATACCGGTCGAACAAAATCTTCTTCAATATCAGTAAAAGTTTTAACAGGACAGCAACCAAGTCCACTTGAAGACAAGCATGAACCATGATTACGAGCCTTGCATGCCCATCCAGAAAAAAGTGTCACCAGAGCTGAATCAGGCACTGGAGCTGATGATAAAAGTGCACACTGTAAGGATATATACCAGTAACTTTGTTGACTGATAGTTTTCCACTAAAACATGAACATATAAATAATTAATAGAAACCTGCTAACTGCATATTTTTTAGCATATTCTTCATTTCATCTTCAGGCAACGATCCAACTAGCCATGGCAAAACACGTTCGATCAATTTCAAGGGCATCATGCACAAACTTTGATACAGCAGCTCCCGCTGTTTTTTGTAGCTGAAGTGCTTTTGCGCAAGTGGAAGAACCTAGACAAGCAGGGAATGAAGCAGGTACTTTCATTAATAAGAGTGAAAGTTGGTTTATAGTTCCAAGATCCATAGACTTCATAGTAATCTGATTAAACAGATCTACAACAGAAGAATTTAAGACCCATAGAGGCTCTGATACCCAGTTGACCAATCTCCTCACAAATTAAAACAAAGACACAAAACGTAAATGAATCTCTCTAAGGATCACAACAATTTTAATACGTGGTCAGGTTGAAATCTTAATAGCTAGTTGGGCTAACATCCGTGATTTGCTGTTTCTTATCAAGTTTTCTGCCTATGGCTTAAAACCATCGAGTCTCAAAGGCTTTCCCAAGAGCCCCTAGATTAAGACCACTTGTTGTCCTACATCGATTACCAATCAATAATCCTAAAAGTATAATGCATATTTAATTCCAGATTCTGTAAGTTCTGATAGAATCATTGCAGAAAAAAGGAAATTATACCTGCACTTCTTCGTTGCTGAAGTGCTTCTGTATTGATTCTATAATTTGATCAGCATGTGAGCACAGCTCTGCATAAAAATCAGCTGAACTAGAGATGGCTCCTGCACTTTGAATGTTTTCAATCAGACACCTGAACTCATTGAACTGACTTTCCTCATCAGCATGCTCTTGGAAAAAGGATATCTTTCCATCTACTGCAGGAAATATGACCTTGTCTTCCGCGATACTGAAATAAGCAAATATTTAATATTCAAATGAAAAATGAAGGTATTGAGCAATATAGTATTTACACTCGACAATAACTTTCATTAAGAAAATCATTCTCTCACTGCACAGAAATACCCAAATCTAGACCTATAAAGTAATAAATTCACAATGCTCACATGAAAAAAAAAGTGTCACAAAATTTTGCATCAAACATAGTAAAGAACTTATAGAAATCAACGTCTACTCTCTACAATTAAAATGGAAAGCAATTTTTAAAAGGTCACGGGTGGAATTAAAAACAATTTGGACTTCAAAAAATCTGTGACATATTAACATACAGATAGACCAACTTTTACTGCTCACAGTGTTCCGTTAAAGAAGGAAAAAGAAATCAACGAAAGTAAATGGTTAATGGTATTTCTCAAAAATAATAATTATCTTTCTGTAGACACCCAGGAGATGTGAATGTTACCTGTGAAAAATACAAACTTCAGCAATGAATTGCAACCTCTGATTAAAAGCTGATAGGTTTGTAAAATTCCCAGACAACTGTATCTTCCTAGCCTCCTCGGCTATGTCCTTTAACTCTCCTTTAATGGCACTATGCCAAAGCAGTATTTCATTTATTGGATGCCCCCCAGTGGTATCGGATACATCATTATTTGACTCTACATACTTCCGTTTCCCAGTTCTACACTCACACGGACAATTTACCTTCTCCATATGTTGACTTGATGTACCAGAATCTATGCAACACTGGAACTTTGCATCTTGACAACTTTTACCCCCATCATTGCAACTTCTACCTTCCATCCAGGTGAAAATGACCTTAAATAATAAGGAGCTGTCGGTTATTCAACTAGCAAAGCAATAATGAAAAGTACTCGATCCTGTGATTAAATCTGAAACATTACTTGTTGAAGAAGCTTTTCCTCTGGAACAATCTTGCTTAAGCATTGCCGCAAATCCTGGTATTCATCAGGTGAAACCGATGATGAAAGCCACGGAAGAAACTGTGCCATCATATATACAGGAATGCTGCATAGAAATTGCCAGACCAGAGATGCCTGCTCTTCAACTGAAAACTTCTCAATCAGCAAGGGTAAGACCTGGAAAAATAAGATAGAAATTGGGTTATGATTTGATAGTTTTAATATAGCATATGAACAAAAATCTCGAATGTGATGAGAGATCTCCTGAGAGGTGCTTTGAGATAATCAATGAGCACCTGTTCCTCCTCCTTAGCCATATGTTGGCAAACTGATGTTTGTAGGGCTCCTGTACAAGATGCTAACTCCCTTGAGAAACTTTCATCGTCTTGTGCATTGGAATTTAGCAGCTCAAATAAATGATCAAATAGATTGCTTTCTCCCTTGTGTTCGAGCGAATATGTTTGTGCCACATTCTTCACACGTATATCAAGTGCGGGAAAAATTACCTGCGAATTGCAAGGATAATGTCGTCAAGATTCCAAAACACGACAAACAATAGATGGAAAAAGGTCAAGATAAGCAATCTTCAATTCCAAATAAACCAATTGTGCCAGTAAAGATTCAACTTCATACTAAACGATAGCGACAAAAAACATGTCGACTCTTTTACTACTTACTTTATGTTTTCGTGGCTCTAAACTTGTCCAGAAAAAGCATATGTAGTAGAGAATACGCCAAAGAACACGCGACCGCCGCACTAAAACAAACAGTTGTATGGATATACATTGCACAGCTGGTACATAACTTACACAGAAGAATTTTATGATACATACTACCTAGTTATTACAATTACAATACAAAAGTATAGATACTGAATTTGGACTCCAATTTTAGAAACACCAAAGCATTATCCAGGTTCACCAATAGAACAAAGCCAGGTCCACATTCGATACTGATACTTTAAGAAACTACAGTCTCTACCAATACACAATCACAACAGAATCTTCAGTAACACTAACATGGAGCATTGCATAGCCAATTGAGAAAGAAAAAAATACAACTAATTCCATAACAAATTCATTTGCCATAAGAAATTGAGAAAAGCAAAGCTCAAACGGGAAATGAGAATTGAAAACCTCGTCTTCGGCATTGGAGTGGTGCTTGTAAATCGATCTCAGGAAATGGTAGCGCTCCAGCAACGGCCGGATATCGGTCTGTTTTCCTGTGGCGAAAGCCATAGCTAACCGGTGGAGTCCGTCGAGCTCTTTCCGAATTGCCTTGTGAAAGAACAAGAATATCAGTATCGGCGACCTCGGCTTCTCCTCCTCCTCCTTCTTCGCCGACGAGCTCTTTAAGCAGCCGTTACTTGAAGAATCGACGTTCGCGACGGAATTCGACAGCACCGCCACGCCTCCGCCGACGTCCACCGCTAACGGCGTCGCCATCTCGGAAAATTCGCTCTCACTCTAGAACACACGAGAACGTTCTAGTCACTCTTTCTCTCGCTCTGGAGATTCAGTTTGTATTTGTATTAATAATTTTGTTTTTGTTTGAAATGAGCTGGGGTTTGTTGAACGGAGACGAAGATGGTTTTGGAGTGATGAGGTCGATAAGAAGAGGACGGAGCTGTAATAGGTCGGTTTCATTCCACGTGTCGCGGCGTTCCACGGTGGACGATGGCGTCTTTAACGGCCTGTCACGTGAGGATGGATGAGTCACTGACTTGGGGTTTTGAGACTATTAGACATGTGAAGTGAATAAACTCGATCTATAAATAGTGTGCATGGGTCATGTCACTCATGTGTATCGTGTCAATGTAAACTTTTCCTATTTCTTTTAACGAATAAGCTTTTCTTTTCTTTTTTGGAAAACAATTGAGCTCCAAATATAGCAACTTCAATACACATATTTAGGCCTGGTAAATGGACGGGTTAATAAATGACTCGCCCGTTACCGCCCGATAATGACTCATTAAAATTCGTCTATTAACTAATCGGGTTATTAATGGGTGACCCGATAACGACCCGTTATCAAAACGGGCGGTTTCGGGTGAACCCGTTAGCCCAATAACAACCCGATAAGAATTCATAAAACTTAACTCTAAGGTTTAAAAAAAAATAATAATAAAAAAATGAGGTAATAAAATGACTTTTTATTTTATCGGGCTAATAAAACTTACTCTAAGGCTTAACGAGTTTTATCGGGCCCCAATGGATAACCCGTTATCTTATCGGGCTAACCTGATATAGCCCGTTAAGCTTAACGGACTATATCGGGTTGAACCCGTTAATGACCCGCCCACTAATAATCTGCCCGAACCCGCCCATTTGCCAGGCCTACACATATTCAATATGGCCACTCTTTCTATCCAATTAATTGTTTATTTATATCAGCATTTATTCCGGCAGATTTTTTATAAGTTCGTTTATTTGTACTGTTTTTTCAACACGTATTTATATTCTAACCTATGATGCGTTATACATGTTTCAATTACAACGTTATACTCAACAAGAAAAAAAGTATATGACAATAATACATGCTTCAATAATCTCTATTAAGTAAGAGAAAGGTGCTTAGGGCAGTTTAGAGAGTTTACGGAAGTTGTATGGTAGAACATTATGAATGCCAAAATTGTCTTTCTACGTCAGAAAATGGAGGAGCGGGGTGGTGGTTAGGCAGTTTGTTCAGATAAAAAAACCACCCAGATAAAACAGGGGAATACAAAGCTTCAAGCTTCCTCCCTTTCACCGATCAGTTTCCTCTTCCTCAATAATTTCAATTTCGTCTTCCTCCCTTTCACCGATCAGTTTCGTCTTTCTCCCTTCTCACCGATCAGTTTCGTCTTCCTCTCTTCACCGATCAGTTTTGTCTTCACCGAGTTCTTCACCGAGTTCTGCTCCGAGTCCGGCAAGCCGTCCCTCTCGGAGTTCAAGTCCGGCCCTCTCCCTCTGTACTTGCGTCGCTTGGAGTACTGTTGGCCGGTGTTCGATTTGGGCTCTTCGAATTGGTAAGCTCTGTCCCTTTTTCTTATGTTCGATTTGTTAAGCTCTGTCCCTTCTTCTTCTGTTCGATTTGGGCTCTTCGATTTGGTATGCGTTGGCCGGTGTTGTATGTTGGGAATCTACAAATCAGAGACGGTTAAGAATCTCGACATGAAATGTGCAGACCCCTATTGCAAACACATGGCTCCTCCTCTCGGTTCTCGCAAGACGCATTCGAGGAGTCCACACCTCATCTGTAAAGGTAGTCTTCGTGGGTTGTGATTTAAGGGGATTCAAGGAAGAGACTGACTGTTTACTACAATGCTTATCCGGGCACACTTCGAGTCTGAAGTTTTGCGAGGCAGTGTGTTGATTTTGCTATGCAATCGTCAGTTCTTCACCTCTCTATACATTTGAAGATGGTTTTGATTTAGATCTGTCATGATAAAGTTTATATTGACTCTGTTTATATTTGTGTGTTAATTTGATTTGTTAAGCGGTAAAGCAACTCAGCAAAAGTGATTTGAAGGTTACGACAGATGGTTGTGGATTATCAATTAGGTGTAGCAAGCAATTTAGTGCAATGCTAAATAGATTTAGTAGAGAGACTTGGGTTTGGTGTGTGCCTATTTCGATTTTGGATGTTTTAATCGACACTTAAGATCTGGGTTTGATTCGAATTGGCTGTGTTAGTTCAGTGCTATGCTTTGTATGTTAGCTGTGTGGGATCTTATATTAATGTTTAAATAGGTATGATGTGTTTGTCATGGAATCACCAATAATGTCTATGTTTTGTATCATAGCTTCTGATACGTTTAACAACACTAATTGCATAAAAGTAATCCATATATGATCTTGGTTTTTCACAGTAAACAAGAGTTGCATATTACCAGGAAAGAAAATAGTTACAAATCAAGCAAATAGGCTGAAAAGTGAAAAGAAGGTACATTGCGCAAGCTCCTGATTGTTTCAGGCAAATATGAAAGAGAGTTTTTAGAGATGGATAACTGCTTAAGCCGCACCAACTGTCCCACTATTTAAAGGAAACATACATCTTGATTGATTAGTGTTTGTATGCAGGTATGTCTTTGAAATTACATGAAATCAAATGTCCTCTTTTGTATGTTGTCTTTATTTCAGCATGCACAATACTTCGAGGTCTAATATCATCTCTTAGGAAATTTTTTTGGGTTCACTGTTCAAACTGGATTCAATGTCTAATCTTCAAAGATTAGATGAAGATATAGTTTTACCTTTTTCTATGCCTTTGGTAGTACCACCAAAATGATATCTTTGAAACCTCGATCATTGCAACATCATAACTGAGTAGGTTCTTTGTTTATAATATCAAATTTCTCAACCGATTTTGCAAGTACATGTATATTAGATATTTTAAATTCATAGACAATTTGTGCTTGATGAGTCTTTTGTTACTTGCTGGTGGGTCTGCTCATTCAAGTCTTTTGTTATTTAGCGTGCTGATCAGTTTTTGAGGCTTAATCACAGGGCTAAAAGTTTCGTCATAGTCAATTCCTTGACAGTTTGAGTATGGTTTTTTCTGAATTTGCTTTGTTGATAATTGTTACATGTTACAGTGAAGTTAATGGAGATGGTTTTGTGTTTGACAGTTCGAGTATGGGTTTTTCCTGAATTTGCTTTGTTGATAATTGTTACATGTTACAGTGAAGTTAATGGAGTTGGTTTTGTGTTTGACAGTTTGAGTATGAGTTTTATGTGCTTGGGTAATGTGGATGGGTAATGTGAGAGTCATGAAGAAAAGAAGTTAGTTTTGTTGAGGTCTGGATTCTCTTGCAAAGTAGAAAACTAAAAATTGTTTCTTTGATGCTTTTTATTGGCCAGTTTGCTCACAGAGATTGTATACAGAGGTGGTGCAACGAGAAAGGAAACACAACCTGCGAAATTTGTCTCCGGGTAATCAACTCTGTTATACATATGAATTGAAGTGGCTATCTCTACCTCTAAAGTTTTCGTCTTCATTTTGCTACTGTGGGTACATACTTCTATGATTTTGTATACCGTTTGTAGATTAGAGTATTATATCGTATGTTTTAAAGGGTTTTATTTTGATGTGGATTTCTCCTATGTGAACCTTCTGCTTTGTAATTTTCTGATACTCGACAAAACCATGTTGTTTCCATGCGTCTAATCTGACACTTGATTCACTTTATTGAGACTGTTGAGAGGCATTTGATCAGAGCTTAGGGTTGTTGTTTTACTTTCGAGTATATGGTGTTTTGAGGAATTGACAATGTTAAGGTGCAATATGAAGTTATGGGTTTTAACTTTTTGAGGTGTATTGGTTTCTTATCGTAGTGAATAAAAGTAAATTGTTGTATTGATTATACTGACTGAATCATATTGTTATCTCTTCCTTTAGCAGAGTCTTTATTTTCGATGTTGTATAAGTAGGAATTAGTTACTGGGTCTGTTATTTATGCATGGAATGTGTTTGATACAATGCCCAAAGGAATTCGGTTACTTGCTCTTCCATAGCCGAGCTGTCTTGAAGCTGTTTTTGGCTTGCTCTGTCCCTTTAATTAATTTTGTTAGTAGTACTACAATACAATTGTGCATAGAGTAAGGTTGCACTAGACGTATGATACCTTTCCGGTTGCATTCACCGTTGTGAATGTTGAGACTTATCAGCCGATTATGTTTGTTGCAAATTCTCATTTGAATGTCATTGGGACTCGGATCTTGAAGTTTGTGAGTTTTCTTTTCTGAGTTTCTCTCTTCAGTTTTTGTTTGATTCGATTTGTTCCAACTAAGAGATGAAGTTTAATTTCAGTTTGGGATATAGATACTCAATAATTTGATAGACTGTTACTATATATGCTTTGGGTAAATGCATATGGATGTGGAAGTAAAAAAGTTGATTTGGCATGTGACTGTTATTGTTGCTACTATTAGTTCTGTCGGTCGAATATAGTATTAGAGTTTTGTCATGAATTGAGTATTGTTGGTGTTAACAGAACTGATTATATGTTATAAGCTAATGATTGAGAAAGAAAGTCCAGCAGAGCCATGTCTGCATCCACAAGTTGTTCATCAGCTGTTGTATACTATATTAGTTTGATATTAGTCCAGATCTTTAAAAAGAATATGCACTGCTTTTTGGTCAGTTTGTTTGTTTTGCTGTTCAGTTTTAGTTATATACATAAACATAAACATAAGCAAGCTGATTCAAATTTTGATGCTGGTATTGAATTTTAATTTGTTCTCTGCTATGTGGTAGTCAAGTTTACAAGTATGAAGAAGACGGATTTTGCATTATGAAATTCATTCTCTTGCTTAACCACAAAACAAATATTTTGATTTATACAATAAAAAGCAGGTCTTCTTCAAGCCTTTACATGCCCGTTATACATTAACCACGAGTCTCCTTCTCTTCACTGTTTTGCTCATCTCTTTGTTGTTTTTCTTGCTGCAGTAATGAGCTTGATCAATTGAAACCATAAAGCGTCGATCCGATGTCATCTCTACCAGCTAAACACACGATCACTTTAACTTGATATGCACATATAGATTATGATTGAATTTTTCAACTAAGAGATGAATTTTAATTTCAATTTGGGATATGGATACTCGATAACTTGATAGATTGTTACTATATATGCTTTGGGTAAACGCATATGGATGTCGAAGGAAAAAAAGATGATTTGTCATGATTTTGTTAGAATGGATTGATGAAAAGTGATGAATACCTAGAATTGCATATGTCTATATGGTTTGTGTTTGTCTTCGATTTTTAGAAGCATTCAGTTAGTGCATGTGTTTCCGGCCTCAGTTTTTGGTGAATTTTACTTTTTTGTTGTTTTTGATTATTCTTCTAGATTACATAGTTGTATTTTGATGTGGATTTTTCTTATTTGAACCTTTTGCTTTGTAATCTTCTAATGCTCGAAAAAACCATGTTGTTTCCATGCGTTTAATCTGACACTTGATACACTTTCTTGAGACTGTTGAGAGGCATTTGATCATGGCTTATGGTTGTTGTTTTATTTGAGTTATTTAGTGTTTTGTGGTAATTAACAATGTTAAGGTGCAACACACTGCCTTCAAATCTCCCAATTTTTTTGTATGAGTTTGCCGGTACTTGCTGTTTCAATTTTTTAATTTGAAGATATGCATTCAATCCAATGTGTTCAAGTATCGTCTTTCTTACTGTTCCGTACGATGTTCAATCCAATGTGTTTAAGTAGGCTCTTTCTTACTGTTTTGTACGATGTCCATATGAGTTTCAAGATAATGTGTTTTGATTACAATGAATTAGCAAGTCATTCATTCATTTTAAATTTCAAGTTTCTGTTATACTAGCCTTTATTTAGTTTTCAATAAATTAATGGAGATCTCTACATGAATACTGTAATTGTTGTGTTCTTTTATGATGACTTATCGAACATAATTGCAATGCAGTTTGCAGAGGTTCATTGTTTAGCTCATCTAATTGTGATACTCAACTTTCATTCCCTTGGTGCAGCTCCACTTATAAACAAAATACGAGTTTGACTGCTAGAGGTAGAACAAAATTCGCCCATTGGATGTATCTTTTGTGTTATATACTTGAATTAAGATGTATGAGTTTGACATAGAATCTCTAGTAATTAACGAAATTTGATCCACTACGACATCTATCTTGGCTTAACTTTTGATATTCCTAATTTCCCCTTCCGCGTCATATAATTAGAACCCACAAAATATTAATATGTGCCTCTTTAGAACTCAACATGATGATTAGTGTGGTTGGACTTCGTTGGACATATCGACGTCAACATAGTTAAAACTTTTGCTATTTTTTTTAATCGTTTCTATTCGTGTGTTTTTTGTGTCTGAATAATAGATATCTCAATTAGATCATTATTCGAATAATAGAGATAGGCCTGAAAGTGCACGATAGTATCTGTCATGAGCAATGGACTTGGGCAATTAAGTGAAGACGATATAATTGCACACTTTTAAGTATGCCATCGATAAATCGCACGCGCGAGCGCGACGTCTTTCGCACGCGCATATGCATGAATATTGTAATCTTCATACTTAAAAGTTGTTTTCGTATGAATATCGTTGAATATAATTGCACACTTTTAAGTATGCCATCGATAAATCGCATGCGCGAGCGCGACTATGACTGAGCGTGCGAAAGGCGTCCAGGGGCCAAAATCTTATGGAAGATTACTTCATCGAACGCTCAGTCTTCACCGACTATAACTTTCGTCGACGGTTCCGAATGAGCCGAAATATATTTAACAGTATAATGACGGACCTCTGCAACAACGACCCATTTTGGCATCAAAGAGCCGACGCCACTGGAATGGTCGGACTACTTCCCCAACAAAAGATGACCGGTGCTCTTCGGATGTTGGCCTACGGCTCAACTGCTAATCAGTGTGTCGAAATCACAAGGATGGGGAAATTAACAACTCTGGAGTGCATGAAGAAGTGGTGCAACCCAAGTGGTAGAGCTTTATGGTACCCGTTACCTTCGTGCTCTAGATCAGACAGACATCACTTGACTTCTAAGAAGGGCTAGACATCGAGGATTTCCTGGTATGATCGGAAGCATTGATTGTATGCATTGGGAGTGGAAGAACTGCCCAACCGCTTGGTCCGGGGCGTACTCAAGGAGGAAGGGTCGTCCAACTATCATCTTAGAGGCAGTGGCCTCATATGACACATGGATCTGGCACAGTTTCTTCGGGGTACCAGGAGCTCAAAATGATATCAACGTGCTCTACCAATCAGATGTCTTCGATGCAGTGCTTGTTGGAAGAAGTCCGGCTGCGACTTATAAAGTGAACGGTATGACATACCGTAACACTTATTACCTTGCCGACGGGATATATCCGAGGTACTCCTCGTTTGTCAAAACGATTTCGAATCCTCAAGAGCTTCCACAAAAGCTTTTTGCGAGGAAGCAAGAGTCGTACCGCAAGGATGTGGAGAGGTGCTTTGGCATCTTACAAGCTTGTTGAGGGATAATTTGTCATGCAGCTCGGTGTCACCGCCTTTCGACGTTAAAAAGCATCATGTTGGCGTGCATCATAATGCACAACATGATCGTTGAGGAAGAATTCGTGGAGGATGAGTTTGAGGAGAACGACGAAGAAGATCTCCAAAATCCATCTACCGCATTCACAGCTTATGATGGGCCAGTGGATGAAGGGGGGAACTGGATTCCTTTTGAGCCGGTTGGAAGAGATGGACAAAATGAACAACGGTTTAATGATCATCTTTTAGATCTCCAATCTGCTTACATCCATGGAGAGCTTCAGAATGACTTAGTTAAGCACAACTGGTTTCTTGAGACCGGTGAACAACTATAAATATGTTGTTTTAATTGTTTGTTTGCATTGTTGTAAGTTTGAATTATGTATTTCTATTATGTGTGTTTCAATTTTTGTAATGTGTGGGAACTTGATGGAAATAAAGGAATTGCATATTTATTTCTGTAAACGGGAAACTACATAGTACATAATTTAAATGATTGGAAATTTAAATTACATAAACAATAATTAAAGTGCTTGGAAAAAGTAAAGGGGGTAATTTAAGTGTTTGGAAAAAGGGGGGCGATAACAATTGGAATAGCCTTCTTCGCTAGCTTCTTCTTCAACCCTATCCAATTGAGAAAAGATTTCTGCTTTCCTCTTTGTGAAATACCTCTTGGATTTAGGAGTCATGCTCTCGGTATCCATTGACATAATCCGAGTTTCCTCCGCCAAAGCCCTCAATTGGATGTCTTTCTTTTGAAGGGAGATTTGCTCTCGCTTAAGGGAAACCTCAATTGCATCACTATCTTTTTGATTGCGACCATAAGATTCTTGATTTTCCGCAATCATATTCAAAGCCTCGGCTCTTTCATTTGTAGGCGTCATACCCTTTTTCCCTCTTTTTTGTTCGCTTCCTTGGCCGCTTTCACTCCCATAGGACGCTCCGGAGAAGAAGGAGCTTGGTTGCTCATTGGTGTGGCAAATGCATCATCCTCCTCCAAGTTGACGGTATGAGGCATTGAGCTTGCGGGATGTGATGATGAGTAAGACAGAGTAGATGATAAGTAAAGCGGAGGTGTACTAGCCTCGACATGGATGAAATAAAGATGATTATTCACTACTTCCCAACAAGCAAAGTCTTTAAACTCTTTCTTCTTTTTTGCCACATAAAATGATTGAGCACATCTCATCTAAAAAATAATAATAATAACATGGAATAAATAACTTGTAATACATAAATATCATGAAATAAATAACATGTATTTCATAAAATTTAGACAACATAAGTTGAAACAATATGGTAAAAACTAAAAAACATATTGGAGATCAAAAACATTACCTCATCGTGTATGTTGGAGCCGGAAGATGCATTCCTTCGTGCGAAAGAAAGAGCACTACCCCAAACTTTCAAATTCGGCTTCAACTTTGCGAAACGAGAGGATAATGCGTTTTGGGTCCTAGCTTCCGGCATCGATTCACCATAACCTATCTCCCAATTCTCCTTGAAATCGCCATAAACCTTTTCCCATAATTTTTCCACCTTTTGTCGAATGCCGGTGATGGAATCAACGCTAAAACGACAATAAGAGATGCTCAATTGTACATTTTCCGAAAGAAGCCAATTTGTAGCCATTTTTTTCCCAAAAAAAAAGGATTTAAAGAAAAGATGGAGAGAGGGAGAGAATGAATTTGTTGTGCACAATTTGGTGTGAGAAATGAATGAAATGAAGGTAGTATTTATAGAAAAAAATATAGGGGCTCATTTGCAATTTTTTTGGGTTTTTTTTTTTTAATTTTTTCATTTTAGGCTGAAGTGGCCGTTGCATTTAAATATGGGTCATCGGATGGTTTACATCCGTTCGAAATGGACGGCCTAGATCAACTTAGCCGTTGATCTGTCAGCAGCTCAGGGCATGCCACATGTCGTGTTCCGATTGGTGCGTCAATTTTTTTTTTACTTTTTTACCGGCACTTGTAGTACACGCGCCGGGTTAAAAAAAAGGGGCGTCACCCACGTGCGTGGGGCCCACCAGGAGGACGTTCTCTCAGCCTTCCCCTCCGGAGGACGCCGGCGAGGACGTCCCTCGCGTCAACTGTGGGTCGTCGGCCTCCCTTCCCCCCGCTGCACCCGTTTCTGCTGCCGGACGTCCTCAAACGGCGGGCTCCGCCGGAGAACGTCCTCGCCGTCCCGTTCCGCTGCAGTTGCTCTAAGAAGACATTCCTGATTCTTGTTGTTTTGAATGTTACCTGTATATGTTGTTTCAAAATCCCAGTGCCGGCTAGCATGTACGCGATTGTTTATATATGCGCTCCAAGAGAATAATCATGAATACGTTAATACACAAGAGTATTATCTTTCAAAAAAATTTGAGTTGTTAGAGACTAATTAAGACATTGTATCGATCACATAAGAGTTTAAAGGGTGAAAAGCAGGGGTGGAGGCAACGAGTAGGATACTTCGGCTGCAGCCGGACTAAAATTTTGCCCAATATAAAAAAAATAGAGATATATACAAAAACATAAATGAAGAAAAAATTAAAAGAAAATCATGTTGTCCTGCACGCGCTTGTTTCTTCCCAAATTACCCGATCTCGTGTGATACTCTTCATTTAGATAGAAAGAAAAAATTTAGTCTCTAGAACCATTTAGTCTTCATAAAATTTGTGAGTTACACTAAGTAAATGAGTACATGCATTACATTTGGGCTCGTTAAGCGGACCCAACTTCAGATATTGGGTGGATCCGACCCATATCGCGGGAAGCAGTAACGAGCGAGATTCAGGTGACTAGTAAAACCCGAAAAGACGACAGCAGACCTCTCTCTCCCCTCCGATCCATAAATCCCACTCATGATCTTCTTCTTCTTCATTTCTTAGTAATCGGAATCTCGTTAAATCTCCCCGATGTCAGGGTTCTCCGTAATGGACACTCTATTCCAGCGCACACTGGACGACCTAATCAAAGGCCTCCGCCTCCAGCTCATCGGCGAGTCCGCTTTCCTCTCCAAAGCCCTCGATGAAATCCGCCGCGAAGCCAAATCCACCGACCCGGACACCAAATCCACCGCCCTCCTCAAACTCACCTACCTCTCCTCCCTTCACTTCTACGACATGTCGTTCGCCGCCTTCCACGTCGTCGAGCTCCTCTCCTCGCCTCGCTTCTCCCACAAAAAAGTCGCCTACCACGCCGCCTCTCACTCCTTCGATTCCTCCACCGCCGTGCTCGTCCTCATCACCAATCAGCTCCGGAAAGACCTCGGCAGCTCCAGCGAATTCGAGGTAAGCTTAGCTCTCGAGTGTCTCTCCAGAATCGCAACTCTAGATCTCGCCAGGGATTTGACGCCGGAGATATTCACATTGTTAGCTAGTAGTAAAGTTTGTGTTAGGAAGAGAGCCACGGCTGTATTGATTAGAGTGTTTGATAAGTATCCGGATTCGGTTAGGGTCTGTTTTAAGCGTCTGGTTGAGAATTTGGAGACCTCGGACTCGCAGATTGTGTCCGTGGCAGTCGGGGTGTTCTGCGAGCTGGCATTGCGTGAGCCGAGGGCGTATTTGCCACTGGCGCCGGAGTTTTATAAGATTTTGGTTGATTCGAAGAACAATTGGGTGTTGATTAAGGTGTTGAAGATTTTCGCGAAATTGGTGCCGTTGGAGCCGAGGCTGGCAAAGAGGGTTGTGGAGCCTGTTTGCGAGCATATCAGGAGGAGCGGGGCTAAGTCGTTGCTGTTTGAGTGTATTAGGACTGTGGTGAGCAGTTTTAGTGATTATGAGCATGCGGTGAAGCTGGCTGTTGAGAAGATAAGGGAAATGTTGGTGGAGGATGATGATCCGAATCTCAAGTATCTTGGGTTGCAAGCGCTTTCGGTTGTTGCCCCGAAACACTTGTGGGCGGTGTTGGAGAACAAGGAGGTTGTGATCAAGGCTTTGAGTGATGTGGATCCGAATATTAAGCTGGAGTCTTTGCGTCTCGTTATGACAATGGTGTCGGAGAGTAATGTGGCTGAGATTTGCAGGGTTTTGGTTAACTATGCGCTTAAATCTGACCCGGAGTTCTGCAATTTGATACTGGGTTCGATTTTATCAACGTGCCGTAGAAATGTATACGAGATCATTGTTGATTTTGATTGGTATATATCACTTCTGGGAGAGATGTCGAGGATACCACATTGCCAGAAAGGAGAAGAAATTGAAAATCAGCTTATTGATATTGGTATGAGGGTAAAGGATGTTAGGCCAGAGCTTGTTCGAGTCAGTCGTGATTTGTTGATTGATCCGGCATTACTAGGCAATCCTTTCTTGCACAGAATATTATCGGCCGCTGCTTGGTTGTCAGGGGAATATGTAGAGTTCTCGTTAAACCCATTTGAAATCATGGAGGCACTATTACAGCCTCGTACAGCTCTCTTACCACCGTTGATAAAAGCAATATATATACAATCTGCATTCAAAGTCTTAGTCTTTTCTCTAAATTATTACCTTCTGGAGAGGGAAAGTGCTGCTTCTGTTTTGTATACTGATAAATTGGTGCAAGATGTCTCAGGATTGGTCTCTGAACGGCATCATTCAGAGTATACTGACTTGGAGTCATGTGATGCTGCTGTGCATGGAAACCAGGATGAGGGATTCAACCCGAGGGATTTAAATCAATCATTTGGAGATCTTTCTGTACAAGATGGTGGGGAGGAAATTTCTACTTCTGCGCAGGTATATGCATCTACATCTGCTTCAGTGAAGGCCAGTTTCACACATGAATCTATCTTAAACCTCTTAGATCGAGTTGAATTGGGTGTGGTTCCACTTACTGGAAGCTATGATGTAGAAATAGTAGAGAGATCACGAAATGTACTTGGTTTCATTGAGTTGATTAAGCCACAAATGCGTGATCGTCTAGTTCAGAAAGAGGCAAGCACGGACACTGAAGCATCCAAAATCATTGAATTGATGCATGATGCCTTTACAAATGTTTTTGGTCCTATCTCGGTATGTGCCCAAGAAAGAGTTCCCGTACCAGATGGGTTAGAGCTCAAGGAGAATCTTGAGGGCTTGGAAACAATCTGTGGTGATGTTCAACTACCTTTGTTAAATTCGTTTTCCCTTGGAAGTTCTCATTTTGAAGAGATGGCTGGTGTTTCTATCCCTAGCTTTCAGACCAAAGTAGAAGCAGGACCATCAAATGAATCCACATCTCTGCTAGCAGAACACCGTAAGCAGCATGGCTTGTATTATCTGCCTTCAGAGAAAAGGGATGGCAAATATCCACCGGCAAATGACCTTCAGTCACAGGCTAATCCAAATGACAATGACAATGACGATGCAGATCTTGCCAAGCTTACAGAGCAGTTACTTGTTCCAAAGAAAAAGCCACACCATGCAAAGCCTAGGCCTGTTGTGGTGAAACTAGATGGAGATCAAGTACCTATCGCAGCTGGTCCACATCGGAAGGAAGATTTGCTGTCCGGTACAGTGCAGGATGTTATTCTAGGTAGCGAGACACAATCCACTACTAGGTCATCTTCTAGGAAAGGGAAGGAAAAACTCGATGGTGATGTTATGATGCAAGATCAAGGAAACTCGAGTTCAAGAAAAAGCAAGCACCATACGCATAGTAAAGGGAGAAGACGCAGAAGCCCAAGGAATAAGGAAGACGAAAGAGATGAAAATGGTCAGAAATCAAAGCCAAAAAGTAGTGGTAGACACAAAGCTCGGCAACGAGCAGAGGTGCCATTGAATGTGGCTTCACAAACACCAGTTATTCCAGATTTTCTCTTGTAGTGGATTATTTTTGCTGTTGGTTTTGTCATCAACTGTTACAGAACTTCATGGCCTTTGTTTTCACCAAGCTCGTTCTGCTGTAGATTTTATACATTTTCCTTTGGTGTCCGTTTTGTGCCTGCATTCCTTTTCAAACTCTTTTTTCTTCTTATTTTGAATCTGAACAGTGGGATGTTACTGAAGCTCTGCGTTTCCAAGGTTTTCTGAGACTAGCCAATTCCTATTATGAACACGGTTCCTAGAACCTGAGTGTATTTATAGTATGCAGAACACAAGTATAAGTAAGATATTTGTTATAATTTTACATTTTGGATTTAGATGAATAATGCATGAAAAAATTAGACAGTAGATTAGTCGCTTGCACATTTAATATTCACTTAAAATATCTCACTCTCCCTCTCGTTAAATGGTCACTCCCACCTAGTGATCGGATGAGAGATAGTGTCGACATTTGTCGGCAGCGGATCAAGAAAGCTATTCCATATCGGATACTGATGCATTGCTTTTGCCGGAGAAAGTGCTTTCTGAATGGCTGGAAAAATGTTCGATCTTTCCGATTTGTCGCCATTACTTAAAAACAGATTAAATTGCCGTTGATGAGTCGTTCTCTGTTATTTGATGCGTGTTTGATTACATAATTATCGTATGAAGTCTTGTTATTATTCGAGATATTCTATGTGTGCTTATTGTAATATAAGGTTTAGGTATTACGTCGTATGTATTCAATACTCTATTTAATCAAGACTTGAGAACTGTCATACCGCCTTTATTTTAAAAAAATAAATAAAAATAAAACCAAGACAATACTGATTTATTTATATAAAAAAACGATAAATCACTAACTTTTTTTTTTGAATAAACGATAAATCACTAACTGACGACGAACATCTCGTTACATAAGTTATTTAAAGAAGAGAACGCAAAATTATTATAGAATGTTCGGAAAAGATTCGATCTCAGTCATCTCACTCCGAGCCGAGAAGAATCCTCCCTTTTCCTCTGCAACTCGGCTAGGGTTTTCCTGAGACGATGAGGAAGGTGACTCCAAAAGAGTCCGCCATTGCTTGGGGTTGGGCTCTCGAAGCCCTCGCCAGCTCCCAAAACGTCGACGTATCTCTCTTACACGACTTGATCGCCGCCGCGCCACCGGAATTACCCGCCGATTTGCTCAACAGCGTCAGAGAAAGAGTCGCTCTCATATGCCTCGAGCACCTCTGTGGTCCCCACCGCGCTTCTCATTCCTCTTCTTCTTCCCGCCGCTCCAAACTCAGCTTGGATTTGTCGGAGAGCTGCGGAGAGGTCCTCAAACGCATCATGAACGAAGTAAGGGATTCGAATCCGATATTTTTTTATTGTTAATTTTAGGCGTAATATATGATGAATGTGATAGTTGGAGCTGTAATTTTAGGGTTGAATTTGGGAGTAAAATTCGAAAATTTACTTTTGTCCAGACACCGGAATCTGCTGTGAGATTAGGAGGAGGGGAGTTGAGATGGGATATTGAGACGTTTGTTAAGCATAAAAGAGCTTCGATGCTGAAATGTGGTTTGGAAAAGCTTAAGGACTCTATTGTTGATGGTACCCATCCTTGTGCTGAATTGCTAGGAAGAAAGAGTGGATTAAGATGTGTTTGGGATATGAGCGATGAGGAGGGGAGTGAGGTAAGTGTGTTGGTGTCGAATAAGGGTAGGATTTCTGCGGAAAATGAAGACATGGGAGTCGAAAACAGTGATGAAGAGTCAAGTGTAAATGCCAAGAGGATGAAGAGGGATGCCGATGCTTCTTTCATTTTGCAGTCGGCAGAGGACAAATTTGTGGGGATGGAGGATGGTCGTGATGCCTATACTGCCACAAAAAGGTGTTGGAAGAGCGGTGTTGATGCAGTCTATGAGTTTTGTGCGGCTAGTCCTTGTGTTGATAAGTCCAGGGAAGAGGGTGGGTTGGTTTCTAAACCGACAACATCAGGTGCTGCTTCTCCACACGAAACTCAGTATAAGGTTTCTGCTAACGACTCCAGTTGTAACAGTGAGCAGGAGATTCGTGTTGAAGTACCGCATTCTGCATCTGTAGGTGGATCCAAAAAGAAGAACTCAGCTGATGAAGGCAAAGTTGACAGTGAGCATTATCCCAAAATAGCAACATCATGGGTTTCTCCTCCAGATAAACCCCAGCATGCATCTCACGTTAATCTACCACGGCACGCAGCGGCAGATGTGTCCCAGAAGAAGAATATTGGTGAAGGAACCAAAGACCCCTGCTACTTGGATTTTGTCATCATGGAGAAGCGTGATTTCTTGAGCACTAAAAGCATTTTGAATCGCTATCCCTCTTCAGCTGAGAAAGATCGTTGTCTAATGTGTAATGGAGGCGGTCAGTTGTTGATCTGTAGTACCAGTGATTGCCCTTTGGTGTATCATGAAAGCTGCATAGGTTCCAAGTTCATCTCTTATGAGAACGCTGACTTTCTCTGCCCCTTCTGTGTATATTCTCTTCATCTCACGCAATACCTTGAAGCTGAGAAAGAAGCTTCCCGGTTAAGGAAGGACCTACATTCATTTTTCTGTTTACTAGGATCTAGAAGTCGGACAGGGCATTTTAGAGAGATACAAAGAACATTGAGGAAATCATAGCAAAGATTGTGGAAATGAAGTCAATGACCTTCAATTTCAATACAGGGACTCGGGGAGAATAGGCATGTAGCACCTCCTGTGTGACAATGCAACTCAGATTATAAATATGATAGAGAGATGGTTGTACATTTTGCCCATCGACATCTGTTTACGTTAATCTCAGTTTGTGTAAAGATCTCCTTTTGTCACCTCGTAATTTGTTGGGAAGAGTTCTGAAAATGTATGTGTTTGGGACTTGGGTTAATGATCTTTTTCTCTGTACAGTACTTGGCTCTATTAATTTAGTCTATTGCTTATGGGAGTTATGGGTGTGCTTGAAGCTATGAAAGTGGTGTTAGATCATAGAGCTCCTTTTGGCCAACTTGATTGTTGAATAGACCTCCAAGCAGGTCAAAAACCATAGTTCCACACTACCATATGTTAGTGCATGCTGCTCTCTAACTTGGCTTTTGGACATCTTTATTAACATATCTAACTGGTGGAACTTTATTAATTAATCTAATTTATGCTAGCTAGCTAGTTAACCTTGCGTATTTCTTATCATTCTGCTCCCAATGTAGAAGCTTTAGCGTACACCAACGTGGTGAGACTTGCCTCTAATAAAACTTAATCAATTGGACGTTTACCATATTAAGTAGACCAACTTGAAACGCCCTTTACAAGCTTAGACTTTAAATCCTCAAAACGAGTGGAATAGTCACCGAAATGGTAGTTAATCGGTTTAATTTGTAAGTTTCACGTATAATCGTAGTTTGTCGTAATTAATCGACTTGGAGATCTTTCTGTACGCGACTAAATTATCGGGCAAGAATTTGATATGGGTTCCTTCACAAGAGTTGTAGAGTTTATGATTTCGAGCTCGTAGGAGTTTTCTGAGGATTTTTCCGATGTCCGATGAATATGTTATGAATATTTCGGACCGTTGGATTTAATCGTGTTTATCCGTTTGGACTCGATCCGTTTTCGACCGTTGATCGTTTTAGTCGCGAGCATAAATATCGAAATAGTCGTAAAATTGTCGAAAAGTCACATTTGGGCCGAGTTGACCAAAATTGGACCGTTGACCAAGTTTGACCCGCGTTGACCGAAGAGGAATTGCACTGCCGTTGACCACCGATCGACTTTCCGATTCCGGCCACTTCAGACCTCAAGCTTGGTATGGTTAACTTCCTCTCGTGATTTCATATTGTTTTGAACTTGGTTTGAGTTGATTTGGTTGAGTTTTGAAGGAGAACCGATTTGGTTAAGTTTTGGGTTTTTGCCGGAATCGGGTGGGCTATTTTGGCCACTTTTGGGGCCGATGGGGTTGGGGGTTTGCTCCCCTCAACCCATAGATGTTTTTGGGTGAAAGAATTTTAGAATTGGAGGCCGTTTGAAACTCGTCGGAATAGGTCACCGGAATTAATGGAGGTTTGAATTTTCGAGCTTGATTCCGGCCGGTGTGTTTCGAATTGGAGGTTGGTGTAGAAGGAAAAGTTGTTGGGCTTGAGGAGTAGATGTGATCTGGAAATTTTCACCGGGCGGCGGCGGTCAACGACGGAGCTCTGGCGAGGTTGACTTTTTGGGATTTTTGGGAAGTTTTATACCGTTTTTCTTGTAATCGCGTCCCGAGCGTAGTCTTGAGGTTATTGAGTTGATTTGGGTGGTGGATTT
This sequence comes from Geum urbanum, assembly GCA_946800695.1. Classification (NCBI taxonomy): domain Eukaryota; kingdom Viridiplantae; phylum Streptophyta; class Magnoliopsida; order Rosales; family Rosaceae; genus Geum; species Geum urbanum. The sequence continues at coordinate 43,792,454 of OX327013.1, read as the reverse complement.
TGTGTCGAGGGATAAGTAGAGTATTTATGGGATTTTCAACGATTTCGTTGTTATTCGAGTTATATGTTTCCGAAAATGGTTGGTTTCTGAGGTGTGGTTCAGAGTTTTGAATTGTGATTTTGATCAGTGATATTTGTGATTATTCAGGAGATCGGGATCATACGGTTGGGGAGGAAACTTCCGCCGGATCACGGGATTAACGCGTTTTCGCGTTGTGCTTGTCTGTGAGTGGACATTTCTTTTCACTGTTGGTTGCGAGTCTTTTATATACGTTTTACGAGCATGAACCTGCAGTTATGATTACGAACCATACGAGCATGTGTTTTATGATTATGAATTTACGAATATGCTTTTATAATTATGCATTACGAGTATGCTTTTACATCACGCTTTATGCATTTGCATGGAAACCTTTATGATTTGGTTTACACATAGTACAGTCTCAGTAGTAGTTGTATCGATACACTTAGCATCTCGGCTGATCCTCGAAGATGTTTACCGGGGGGGACTGTACCCTGACCTGAAGTCTTTACAGGGGGGAACAGATATCCTGACCTGAGGCCCTTTCTGGCTGGAATCACGTGAGGATCAGGGATCCCATGATTCAGACTGTACTAGCGCAAATGTGTCCATGAGTGACCCGTGGGATTTCTGATACATGCTCTGTACACGTGAGGAGTTAAAGTCTCCCTCGTGTACCATATGATTTTTATGCATCTAGACTCGCATATGTTTTATAAACATATATAGTTATTCGGCGAAAGATATTTATTTTCGTCCACTCACTCTAACAGTTTATATGTCTTTCCCTGGGCTTTTTGTTTTTAATGCCCAGTTTGCAGTTTGGATTCAGGTGTCGCACGTCGAGGTTGGAGGCTTAGTGTTCGAGCCACTTTTCCTTTCTCAGTAGGTTTCTAGTTTGGCCTACTGTTGTGTATATATGTGTATACTAGAGGTCGCTCTGAATACTATTGTGTTTATATTTTCACATGATTTTCCCGGATTTTTGTAAAGCTACCATTTTGTGTATTGTTTTACGTTATGATATGTTTTTGAGAAATTCGGGTGGGATTGATGCCCACGGTTTGGCTTTTGTGGCATAGTATGAAGTGTATTTTCCGCTGCAGGTTAATGGTAACTACGCGATATAGAGTAACTCTGCCGAAATTTTTATGATTTTTGAAAGTTCATGTTTTCAGAAGGGGTCTGATTCTGCTTTAGGAAATTAAATCGGGGTCGGGTCTTTTTATATTGTCCGTTCAAATTGTGTACTGTCGTAACTTGGTACATCAATATTTAATTTTTTTATTCTGTCACCCAATGGAGCGACGAAAATAGGTCAATATTCGTCGCTTCAGGTTCACATGAGGTGACGAAGATTGACATATCTTCGTCGCTTAATGTGAACCTGAAGCGACGAAGATAGGTCAATCTTCATCGCTTCTGATAGCTGCCTTTGGTCGCCCCAATTTGACCAATGTTGGTCGCTCAAAGGAAGGAGCGACAACTCTTATCTTCGCCGTACTATTATGAGGCGACGAAGATTGTCTTCGTTGCGTCAGTTGAATGAAGCGACGAAGCCTTATTAGCCTTCGTCGCCCCAAGCTTGGAGAGACCAATCTGACACGACGAGACTTAGGCGACGAATGCGTAGTCACCTCCCATCCAGGCGACCATATTCCTGCTTGGGCGACCAGAATTCTTCGCCGCCTCGGTTAACTCCTCCGGTAGTGAATGCTAACAATTATTCTTTTACATGAACCAACTAAAATGAGGAGATCATTGCGGGAGAGCGGCCAAGAGAAAACGTGAGGAACTTTTAATATGTATAGTATTTTATGGTTTGGAATATTAGCAATTGACTGAATGGAGATTCATTTCAGTATAACTTCATTACTAGCAATGCTAACAGTTTTTCTTTTACATGAATCAGCTAAAACAAGATGATGAATTCAGGAAAGCGTGTGGAGCTTTTGCTATGTGTACAATTTTATTTGGAATATTAATGGAGATTCATTTCGGTAAATCCTTATTACTAACAATGCTCATGGATATGGAAGCTAGCACCATACTGTTTTCTGGAAATGTCAACATAATAGTAATGTTATTGCTCTTTGTTGTTATACTTCCAACTTCCACCGGATGCAACACTGGCTGTAACTATAGCACCTGATCAAAATTCAGTTGCTAATGCAGAATTGAAGAGCAAACCAAAGTACTTTGTAAGTGGATTTTTTGTCAGATTCACTACCGCTTTTGTCTATAATGATCATAGAGTCGTCTAATTGGCTGTAACCAACATAGTATAGCTCATCTTCTTCTCTCCCTAACTTGGCTTCATAAAGTCGTCTAATTAAAGGCAGTCACATACTTACGTTTGCTTCATTTATGCACATGTACAGGGCCACAGGGGAGGACGAATTATTGTTACCTTTCCTTTCTTCTGTCATTCTGGCACCAGATTAGGGGTCTTAATTATATCAACTTCTTTAGCTTAATTTAAACTTTTACCAAAGTGTAATATTGTATAGACAAACTTGAAGTCTTCCCATATTAAATTTTAATTTAAATGTCAACTCTCCCTACGGAATAGTTCCAGTTATCTAGTGACTAGGTCGATGTAATGATCAAGTCCCCTTCTATATGTTGTTGCCGGTGACATATTTGCACTCAATCCCATCCCAAAGAGCTGACCAAATCACATGCATGGCATCTCAACTTTCGCTTCAAGCTACTGCAAGTCCTAACAAGCCATTATTCTAGTTTAAGTAGCTAATGAAGCTATCCGAGGTCTTTGTTCACTGCCTGACCTCGTATCCTCTACTACTGCTCGATCGATCGATCAGCAACTAGCTAGCAATGGAAAATGGAGATGGAAAACCTCAACCAATTCGAAAGCCTTTGACTGCTTCCTGTCTACATTTCTTTCAGGCCTTTCCTCTTGTGCTTTTCGTCATCGGTTTCTCAATCGGAGTTATAGTCAGCTTTTACGGTAACATTCATATTCAAAGTGCAAACCGCTACAAATCTATTCTCTTTGGCCACAATGTCTTCTTCAACATCACCGTTGCTGCTTCCGCCCCCACCCTCACCGTCACCATCACCAGAGCCGAACACCAAGTTACCGGATTTTGGTAATGTTGGTAATGTTGTTACATTGGATGTTGCTGCTCAGCCACCTATGGTACACAGTATCGATGATGATCTTGAGCTGTTTTGGCGGGCACCACGATTAGAGAGTTTTCCTATAACCGTGTGCCTAAAGTTGCCTTCATGTTTTTGACAAAGGGTCCTATATAAAGGTCCTAGTAAGAAGGGGGGGGGGGGGGGGGGGGGGGGGCTTTTCAATTTTTTCGCTTAAAATTGTTCTTGGGGATAGCAAAGTTGTGAACTATCCCGATTCACAGATATACGAGTAAATATAAAAGCGATAAGTAAAGAATAACACCAGCATATTTTTCTTTAACGCAGAAACTCTGCAACCAGAGAGAAAAACTGTGTGCTCCTAACTCTTGAGGGACAAACTTTTCCACTATAAACAACACTCATTTACAAGACTCTTGCACTCTGGGGATACATAACCCGTATGCTATCATGACCAGTCTCTCTACTAGTTCTACAAAGCTACATTCTCTCTTGTGTCTAAGTGTTTACAAATGAAAGGATTTCAGAAGCCTCATCTAAGAACTTAACTATTTGTAAGCTAATTCTTCATGAGAAGCTTCTCGGGTTGAACACATCCATACCAATCTCAATAGAATGCACAATGCATATGAGTTTTGATAAAATCTGAGTTTTTGAAATACTCTAAGTCTTACATGCAGTAGAAGGGAAAGCTTAGTGTGACGACCCGGACCAGAATCAGAAGTATAATCAGCTTGATTCGTGAGTTACAGCGCAGTCGCGGATTTTCGACAGATATTGGAATCGCCAGAGTTCTTAACGACTAAATTATTGGCCGAGAATTGGAGCTGGGTCTCTTCTCGAGAGTCGTTCTACGTGTGATTACGAATTCGTGGGCGGTTCCGGATCGTTATTTGGACGACCGAGGAATTAGTTATGAATATTTGAAGTTCGGATTTAAATGGTGGGCTACTTAACGACTAAATTACCGGACGAGAATTTGGTTTCGGCTTCTTCACGGAAGTTGTTCAGAATTTAATTTCGAGTTCGTGGGAACTTTCAGAGCATAATTTGGAGTTACGAGGAATTAGTTGCGAATTTTGCTGTTTGTTGATTATTTAGTCGATTTAATGTGTGTTGCTTTGAAGGGTTGACTTTTTATTCGGTTGGCCGATATGTTTGACTTCGGGTAATATTGGAAGAGTACGTCGAGGCGAGTTTGTGACCGCGAGAATTATCGGAATCGGAATTACGACGAGAAAGTTACGCGCGTTTGAAGTTCGTTGAATTGGATAAACATGAAGTTTCCAAAAATGGAAAGTCTATAAATAGAAGTTGCTATTTTGGGCAGGTCAGACCTTTCCTATTTGGGTGTTGACCGAGTTGACTCGGTCAACTCGGTGGAGAGAGGGTAAGTTCGACGGCTTGTGGTGGCTCACGGCGGTGGAGTCTTTTCCGGCCACCCCAAGGCTTGGGGAAGGGTCCGTTAGGTGCGCCTAGGCCTTCCCGTGGTGGAGCAGGCCACCGTTTGTGGCGTGGGTCGCCGGAAAAGAAGGAATTTCCGGCCCAAAATTGGAGAAAATTAGGTGTATTCGGGTTCATGGTTTTTGGCCGAATTGAGCTACAACTTTGAGTGGGCTTTGAAGCTCTTATTCCCTTGATGCTTCCCTGTAAGTTTCGTGTTTCAATTCGATGTGTACAAGGAGAATTTTGGATTTGAAATTTGTGTGTTAATTCGGTTTTTCATGAAATTGACCATGTTAGAGTGAGAATTGGACTTCAGTGCAGTTGACAAAGTTGCTCAGTGGGTGGTTTTGCATGGAATAGGGGTTGCTCCGCCGTGAAATTCTCCGGTCAACAGTGGCGCCGCCGTGGGCGGCGGTCAACGGTCAACGGTCAACGGGTTGACTTTTTGACTTTCGGCAAGTCGCATGTCATTTAACTCGAAATCGCGCCCCGATCGCAGTGGGGAGGTTCGTTTTTCGAGTTGAGCGTCCGAACGTAAAGCGAGGTATTGAAGTGGTATATACGGATTTTCGACGATTCGTCGACTTTGAATTATCTGTTTCCGAGAACGGTGGTTTCTCGTGGTTTGATTTGTATTGTCGGATTATGATTTTGAATATGGGACATTGTGAATATTCAGGGGTTCGTGATCGTTGTTTTGGCGAGGGACTTTCCGCCGGATCACGGGTTAACGCGATACGCGTTACGCCAGTCTGTGAGTGGACATTTCTTTTCACGGATTGATTGCGAGTCTTTTATTTATGATTTACGAACTTGAGCATGCAGATTGATTATGATTTTACGAGCATGTGTTTTATGATTATGTATATACGAATATACGTATACGAATATATACATATACGTACATATTATGTTTTAAGCATGTGCATAGAAAAGATTTATGATTTGGTTTACACAGAGTACAGTCTCAGTATATGTTGTGGTATTGATACACATTGGCTTCTCGGCTGATCCCCGAGTACGCTCCGGGGGGGACAGATATCCTGACCCGAGGCCTTTCTGGCTAGAATCATGTGTGGGTCTGGGATCCCGTGATTCAGACTGTGCTATCGCGTGGAAGCCCACGAGAGTCTCCGCGATATGTTTTACGTTGCATGCTCTGTACGTGAGTGGTAGCCAGAGTCTCCTCACGTAGCGTTTGATTTTCACGCATTTGACTCGCATATGATTTTATATGTATATATTACTTGGTGAAAGACATTTATTTTCGTCCACTCACTCTAACGTGTTTATTGTCTTTCCCCTGGGCTTTTCGGTTTCCGTGCCCAGTTTGCAGTTCAGGCTCTGGTGTCGCACGTCGTGGTCGGAGGCATAGTGCTCGAGCTACTTTGTTTCATCCAGTAGGTTTATTGTTCTACCTACTGTGGTATGCGTATACGATTATGTATTAGATGTCGCTCTGAGCTTCATATTGAATACGTTATACGATTTTACACTGGATTTCAGTAAAGTGTATATATATTTACTACTTTACTTTACTGTTGATATATTGAGAAATCCGGATGGGATTGGCGCCCACGGTTTGCTTTTTGTGGCATAGGATGAAGTGTATTTCCCGCGTGCAGGTAATGGTAATTCCACGCTAGTAACGAAACTCTGCCTAAATTTCGAAAAGTTTTTGTTGGTTCGTGTTTTCGAAGGGGTTTGATTCCGATTTAGGAAGCTAAATCGGGGTTGGGTCCTTTCACTTAGAGAGAAAGAGTGAAATCAGAAATAGTTTAGAAAGAATCACTCACTCAACCAACCACCAACCACGGGTGTCCTACGTTCTTATATAAGGTGATGGAACCAAGTTCTAAGGGCACCAACGTAAAGCACAGCAACAGCATTTTGGGCGGTAGTCAAAAGCACGAATCAGGAAGTGACAGGTACACATGCAGGCCAAAAGGAAACAGCAAGCACAAGCTTCCTCAAACAAGACTAACACTCAAACCGAGGAAAACGTGCTTACTGCCGCCCACACTAAGTAGAGACTAGGAAGTGACAAGTGTGTGCGTGAGACGAAAGAAACCAGTAGACTAAAGCCTTCCTTAAATAAGACTACGGTTCAAAACCGAGGTAAAAAAGTTTGCTGTCACACACACTCTAAGAAGAGACTACACCATAGTAGGGTAAAAGCTCTTTTCCAGAATTCAAGGTATCCAACCCACATGCACAAAGGTTCATAGAATCCCCGTTTGAAAAACTTTTCGGCAAACCCGAGGAGAAAGGTCAACGAGTTGAGTAACAAACACGTTTTTGAAAGACAAGCTAACTAAACTTTTTGAGTAGTACGTCAACGCTCATAGCAGTTCTAAAAAGAATATTTTTCAACTGGAGGGAAGTTTTAAAAATGAGTCACTGGAAGTTTTAAAAACGAGCAACTAACGGATAAATATTTTAGGACAAACAAGACAGTTCTGGGATAGGTGACAAGGATATCATTCTCAGTAAAAAATATGACGTGCACATGTATGCATCTATCTGATTGTTATTGAAATTGGTAGTCTTCAATCATGTTTGTTGATTCCCACTGAAATGTGTGTTTTGTTAATCACTAAAAAATGTCAACTAAACAATATGCCTTCACTATACCTCTAGCACCATTATGGGAAATGTTCTTTAAGTACAATCCTCAACTATACAACATATATGTCCACACTCATCCTTCCCATGTAGATTCTTGGCCCGAAAGTTCTGTTTTCTATGGACGACGAATTCCTAGCAAGGTGCATTTCTCGATCTTTAGCTCCCTCTAAATCTTTCGGCCTATGATGCATGGCGGAAAGAGTAGCTAGCACTAGTGGTATACAGCTTCTGATAAGTCACATACGTCTCACATATAGTCACATATGTCCATCCAACTAAATAATTGTCTCTTTTTTTCATAATATTACAACATGTTGAATGGGGAAAACCAAACATGATCGACGCCGAGAGACGCCTACTAACGAGTGCCCTGCTCGACTTCTCTAACGAGAGATTTGTTTTGTTGTCCAAGAGTTGTATTCCACTATTCAACTTGACCGCAACATACAAGTACTTAATGGATGCCAATGAGAGCTTTCTAGCTTCCGTTGATGAACCGACCCATGTTGGCCGTGGCAGATACAATCCACTAATGGCTCCTAACGTCACGATATCGGATTGGCGAAAAGGGTCGCAGTGGTTCGAGGTGAATCGCAAGCTCGCTATTGCGATTGTGTCGGATATCAAGTACTTTCCCATATTCAAAAAGCATTGCAAACCTCCTTGCTACAATGATGAACACTACATTCCTACCCTAGTGAACATTATCAACCTCAGGCACAACTCGAATAGGACCATCACTTGGGTCGACTGGTCCAAGGGTGGTGCTCACCCTGTAAGATATGGGAGTAATGATGTTTCCGGTGAATTGCTGAATCGAATGAGGTTTGGTACTAATGGAACTTGTCCCCGGGCGTACGGTGATGATACTAATAGAAACAGATCCGTGTGCTTTCTATTTGCCAGGAAGTTTTTGCCGGATAGTCTGCAACCTCTGTTGCAAATTGCACCCATGTTGCTGCGAGGTTCCATTTTATAGTAGTGCATGCCACATTGCTACCTGTACTAATTAGTAAATATTTTGACAAATATGCATGTGATGATCCCTGTTCATTCACTCCACATTTAATGTGTTACGATGAAAGGAAGCATGTAATAGTTTTGAGATTTATAAATTCGATCAACAATATTTTCGAGTCATGGAAGTCCCAAGTAGACCAAAAGGAAAAATAACCTCCAATTTATTTCTTGAATTTGATGTGAAACAACCAAATAACCACAGATCTTTGTGAGAGTACAGGCCTATTTTTTTGTTTACTTCGAGTTCTAACTTTCAAGATCTTGAACATATCATATCCCTCGATCGTTAAATCCTAACAAAATTATTCATATCATATCATATCGTATTTTTGTTTTAGGAAATACGATAAAGTATAGAAGTAGTTTGAAGTAATAAATGTGTAACTTTATTAATGAAGAAACAGCTCATTTATATAGGAGAGTACAAGAGGTACAAACATGAAAGTAATCCTATTACATCTCTGAATAAGATACACCGTTATATTCTGTGATCTCCACCATAACTAGGTACATCAAATATCCTACAACACTTCCCTTGTGTTGGTATATGGTGGTGACGCTTCTTCATTTGTTTCATTGATGCATCATCAAAAACCTTGCTGAGACAAAAACCTTTGCAGGAGAAAATCGGTATCGCCAAGTAAAAAGAGTGCAGATCGTCGTAGACGATGATATGACACATAACCATGTTGCTTCATTAAAACCTTGCTAAGTAATAAAAACCTAGTGAGATAAAAACAAACTTATTCAAGGAAAAGAGTACAACATGTCATTCACATCCAGAAACGCTCATGTGCATTCCAGACTCCCCCTGAAGTGTGCATCTCCCTCTGATATCAACATCCATGGTAGCTTAAATAAGCTGAGTAACCATATGCTCTACACATGCTTCTCAAATATGGAATTTGGCCAATGACTTAGAAAGTCTGCCACATTATCCTCAAATCAAACTTGGTCAACCATAACCTTGAGGAATTGCTATTGTTTGCTGACTATAGAATAACTTATGCGATATATGTTTGGTGTTGTCGCCGTACATGTAATATAGCTTCATCACCTTGATGCAAGTAACATTATCCTCATAATGCATGTAGGTTCATCAATGGTGATTCATAAACCACTTGATCTTCGATATGTGCACTTATGGATCTCAACCATACGCACTCCATAACAACTTCATGTTAGATTAATAATCTTAACATGGTTCGAAGATGTAGCGACAAGAGTCTGCTCTCTAGACTTCAAGATATCGCGGTGTTACCCATGGTAAATATATAACCAACTTGGGAACAACTTTTGTGTGGATCAGAGAGATATCCAACTTCATCAAAACTTGCCAACACATCACAACGATTGTTGGTGTAGGGGGTAAAGGGAAATGAACGCCACTCTCTTTGTGGTGCCCTTACTTCCAACGCCATTCTCTTTATGGCCACTCTGTAGGGATAGATTAAGTCCATATCTTTCATACTCTTTGATACTAAAAGATTATCTTTAAACCATTCCAATGGCATTACGTAGGCGCATAGCTACATCTAGCTATTAAGTTCAATAAGAATGAAGAGATAAGTCTTGTGTATTATGCTAAGTACACTCTTAACACGTCTTCGTCATCCTCCCTTGGACAAAAATGGATCCCTCTAAGGGTTAACACTATAGCAGATCATGGGAGTACTCATCGACTTCACTTTATCATCATAAAGTGCAACATATCTTAGAGTATAAGCCGATAATGGAAAATATCATCATTACGGTGTTCGAATTCCCGACACTAGCTGTGACTCCTTTATTCGAGACAAAACCGTGTCTTTCCAAGACTTTTCATCTCAAATTCGGATTTCAAACACTTTGCAAATCCTAAACTTTTCCTATCAATGAACACGCATGGGCATATCCCTTTCGATTCAAGTAGTCACTTGGTGAACGTTTCAATCTCTTTGCAAACACATTCTTTGGTCTAGAGCCACTTGATTTGGGTAAATAAAGTCTATCTGAGACATTCATATCTATCTTTTATTCTAGATCCCCATAGAGATATGTCATGACCACGTTTATAAGTTGCATGTCAAGTTTTTCGAAAACTAACAAACTTGACAAGGTAGTAGAGTGCAATGACATCCAGAAAATTTATCTCATCGTAGTCGGTTCCAAAGCGTTGTGAGAAGCCTTGCGCCATGAGGCGAGTATAATCTCTTTATTCGCATCACGCTTTCTAACAAAGACCCATTTTGATAGGCTTTATACTTGAGTGTGTCGGCATCACTAACCTGACGACATTTCTCTTTGTTAGTGAACATAATTCATTCTGGATCGCTTCTTTTCATGTATTCCAATTGCTACTACGTTCGGGAGTTTCAACGTAGATATATATATATGTTCGATGGGTCTCAAAATTCCATGCTCTCATGTACACTGCTGTAATTTGTACTTTGTAGAGATCTTTATATTACGAGTATTTGGTTTTAACATTAAGGTGTTCCTCAATGATAACCATATGATGGAAATAAGTATCAATGATCAATGGAGGATGACGAAAAACTAGCGGTTTTAACATTAAGGCGTTCCTCAATGATAACCATATTTGGTTTTATTTGAACATGCTTGTTCTTATCTCCCCTGAACGATAGGAAGACTGTCTCATCAAAGTGACATCCGAAAAACTAGCGGTAAAGAGATCGCCTGTCAAGGTTCTCATAGAGGAATATAGTTGAAGACTCATATCCAACATATATATTCATTCATCTTGATTGACCCATCATAATGTGTTGTGTTAGAGCAATTTTGGCACATATATGCATAAGTGCGAGACATTATCTTCGCACACAGTCACTAGCTGTGCAAAACAAGATTGAGTGATGGTGGATCGTAGACGATGAAGTACAGCTGCACGCGATAATGCATAACCCTAAGTAAAAATTATTGGTGCCCATCACCAATGCTCAGACTACTATCGTAGTCGCTAAACAGTAGTTTTTTGTGAGACCATTTGGGTTTGTTCATGAGAGTATGATACCAATATCAAATCTCAATGATGTGCAATATAAGTCATCAAAACTTCTTCGATGTACACTCTCTAGCATTATTAAGTCGAATAGACTATCAATGGGATGATTCAGCTAGTGAGCCCGCAGTCATATGACCTAAGCTAGAAGTTTGAGCGGCATTACAAGTGGACGATGGTATGACACATGACCAATGTGTCTGTATTATTACCAACACCACAAAACATCGTAGTGGTCCGCTAGTTGGTTGAATCGTTCCATAGAATCGCCTTAGATTCTATATTGTGAAAATATATGTGTCTTTTACATAGGATGGTCTCAATCTTAATTTCTCAAATGAGTAGGCTTTGTAATAATGAGTGATGAGCCGTTAAAAATAACCAATGAGGATTTTAGTTAAGGTTTGGAGTCTCTATGGACTTGGGAAGCAGGATAGGAGACTAGCACTCCATCCTCGATGTGTAGTTTTCTCCTCTTGGGGGAAGAGGCGTCGGTCACTAGTCGACATTTGGATGATAGAGCCACCACTAAATGGTGCCCAACTTCAATCTCTTATGAATCATCTCTGGTTCTTGCTTTCTTTCACTCGAAAGAATGGATATCCGATTGACTTTCTCAAAATTCGGATCATCATATTATGACTTGGGTGTCCCAATTTGTCGTATCAAAGCCTATATGTGTTTGAATCTCTTAAGTCAGCTCACATGACATTATTTGATTCAACAACTCTCTTTTAGTTGTCTTACATATCCCATTTGGCTGACACATAAGTTTCTCTAATATTCAGATCATACCATCATTAGAGAAAATGCAAAGTAACTCGTGTTCATTCTCACTTGAAAATTGTTGGCATAAATGATGAGAAGACCCATGTCCATTCTCATAATATAGAAATATAATCGGCAAGGCACAAAGTCGAATAAGTTGTCTATGTCATAACATAGTATATGTAATTCCCGCTTTAATGAGACATTCAAAGTTCTCAGGGAAAAATACTTACAAAGAAACAAGTCTTGCATGAGGAAAACCAAAAAATACTAAAAATTCGGTTTTATGGGAATATGCCTTCGATCCATCAAAGAGCCTTTTCTGGTTGTTCCCTCGATCCATCGAGGTACTCCTTCAATCCATCGAAGGGCTTCCTCTGGTAGTTTTTTTCGATCCATCGAGGTACACCATTCGATCCATCGAAGTTCCTCCTCGGGTTTTCCTCAGATTTTGGCCTTCCTCAGGTCTATCTGACCTCCGTATACTTAAGCAGGCATAACTTTGTCTATAAAATAACTATTAATTATCCGAATAAAGTTCTGAAAACTAGACATCCATAGCTTTCCAACCATATATTATTTATATACTGAATTATTCTGAGTCAATCCCATTTTTATGTTAAAGCCAAGTGATATGCACAGCCAATTGTGTTATGTCGGTTTCTGATCTCTGGGCTAGTAAAACGAGCATAACATTTTCTAGAAAATAGATATCGATAAGTTGGACATAGTTCTGAAAACTAGAGGTCTGTATATTTTCAACCATATGTCATCCATATGTTGGTTTATTCTGGACAAATCCTAGTTTGTCGTCAAAATCGACCGATCTATAGAGCATATTTCGTTATACCCTGTTTTTGACCTTCGTTCAGTATAATGGGCAACTTTTTCTAGAAATTATTTATCGATAATATGGAGGTAGTTCCGAAAACTAGAAATCCGTATCTTTTCATCCATATACTACTCATATGCTGATTCTTTTTGAGAAATTCCCAGTTCGCTATCGAAGCTGGTTGTTAGTGCGGTAGATTCTATTTTTTTGCATTTTTGGGGATTTAGAGCACTCTTAGCTATCCTAATTAATACATGGAAGAATTTACAAGTTTACTAGGATATCTAAAGTTATTTGGGTAGCTCTTTTCACTTATGACCAGGTGAAGAGTTCGAGATCAATTTAGGTGGGACACATAAAGTCCGCCCAAATACCTTTATCAAAAATCTCTTTTTCTAAACATCACAAGTTACTAAGGTGAGCCCTAGTAGACAATAGGTTTGTAGCAACCACAAAGCATGCATATCATACAGAAAAATGTAGACAAACATGTTATTAATAAGCCAATACAATGCCTTTTATTAATAATGCCAACGAGAATACATCAAAGTTTACTAATCCAAAGTAATTGACCAACATTGTCAAAACATAATACTTAGACACACACGCCTTTATACATGGAAAACATAAAACTCTAATCAAAATTCAGTATCTCTTCAATCAAGTCTCTGCCAATTTTGAAGTGTACTATGTTGAGATTCGCATTAGCTCTATCTCTATCTTTTGTTTCATTGTTTATTTGATCCTTAAAATTTGTAAAATCTGAGCATGTTTTCTGGTCGATTTCTGGAATGCAACTAAATTTTGCATACCTAAATTAGACACATATATGAACACTTCTGCAAATTTTTATAATTTTTTGAGACCTATGGCTAGGTCGAATAATTTGTACAACGGTACGCAGAAAACAGTTTTGAAAACTAATGTGTTCTAAGATCAAGTAGATTCGAATTTGGTAGTTCAAATTGATGATCTTGGAAATCCGTGGATTCCTCACATATTTTACCTATCAATGGTATTCAACACCTATTGACCCAAAATTTCTAAAATCTATCTTTTCAAACATCTTGAGAATAAACAACTCTTTTGATTCGAGAAATATTGTGCGTCTTATCCTTGCCTCTTTTGGCATTGGTACCTCAGCCTCCATGGCTTCCTTGGTCTCCATGGCCAGTGCTTCCTCTATCATGGTCATCGATCATGACCTTCATGCGCCAACTTATGGTGTCCTTCCTTGTGTGGACGGTTGTAGAGACCAAAAACTATCTCATCAAAATTCCCTTAACTTAAGGGATCTGCTCCTTGCGCCCCGGTCTTTGGTGTTTTTCATAATTCGCATTGAGAACTCTCTTAGTTCCCATCTTGCTTTGAATTATGATTATTCACGAGCATAAGCTTTTCCTTATCATCATAAGGTTAATAAGCTATTTGAATGTCGTGATTCGTTGATCATCGAATTACAATCAATATTGTTTCGATATTATGATTGCCACAACGATGGAAGGTGTAGAGGTTTTTCTCGTTCAACTCTCGCTCTTTAATTGCATTCCGCATAATTAGAGCATGGATCTAAGTTTTAGTATCTCATAGTTGATTGATGCAATTTGCTTGAAGTCAGAAAACCACATGTTATTCCACTTCTCTTTTAGATCCGGGAGCATGGTGTCAATGCACTTTTGCATATCAAATACCATGAGAAAATAGAAGATGTATTAGTTTCACAGTCGTAAGAGACTTCCTTGACAACTAATTTATTTTCCAGTATAATATTTGGATTAGACCTTTACTTTGATGTTTATGGTCTTACGAACTCTGTTTGTTCATTTTAATCGATGCTTTTATGAACACTCTTTGTTCAAACGATTTTGTGAACTCTCTTTGTTCACGATGAACGCTCTTAGTTCATCTAAGAAGTCTCTTTATTCCAAGGAGCTATTTTTGTTCCAAATTCCCACCTTCAAGAAAGGTGCGGCGTAGAAATGAGGGATGAGATGTTATCCCGAAATCCCTACGAAAAAATCCTATCGATCGTTAAATCCTAACAAAATTATTCATATCATATCATATCGTATTTTTGTTTTAGGAAATACGATAAAGTATAGAAGTAGTTTGAAGTAATAAATTGTGTAACTTTATTAATGAAGAAACAACTCCTTTATATAGGAGAGTACAATAGGTACAAACAGGAAAGTAATTCTATTACATCTCTAGATAAGATACACTGTCATATTTTGTGATCTCCTCATAACTAAATACATCAAATACCCTACAACAATTTCTGATTTATTTATTTTTATGTTTGTATTTAACTATTACAAAGCTTGCCATCTTACTAGAAATGCTAGAATCGTAGATGGAGAGATAACACACTAATGAGTCATTACGACTAGATTAGTATGTGCCAGGTAACTAGCACCATTCAAGCATTGCCAGCCCAAACCGTGTCCTGTTCTTCATCATGTGTGCCAGCCCAAGCTCCCCCTTGGACTTGGTCATAATAGCACTTATATTTTTAACGCCTCCAAATCCTTATTGCATGGCCAAAATTGAATTTATTTCCATTTTTTTACAAATGATAATTATCAAAAACAAATTTAATGTTGAGAGTTGTACTTGTATAGAAAACAATGATTCCCCAATTTTCATTAGTGAAGATTTTACCTATCATGATTCCGTGATGAGTCTCCAAATATACTTTTAATCAATGTCCCAAATAAAGAAAAATACCCGGCCACCTCTAATTTCCTTTTCCGGTTTTAATGGGAATTACAATTTAGAAACAGATACTTTAATTAGGAAAATATTTCATGTCTCTGCCTAGTATGGTAATTGCGCAATGAAATTTGTTATATGGTTGTGAGGTAAATGTGAACCCAATGCGAAAATAATTTCCCTTATTTACTTTTATTTCTTGGATTCTGATTTCAAAATTAGATGCAGGGTAATTCAATGAATCTATATTTGATTATAACTCATGTTTTTCTGTATACTATATATTTAAGTCACATCCCCCCATGACCTTTCATGTTTTCTTCACCCAAATTTCAAAATAGAAAAGAAATATGAGTCAAGAAATATATAGTAGTGGAAAAAGAAATATATGAGTCAAGAAGTCAAAGAAATAGTAAATATGACTTTGAACTAAATTTATAAGCTATATTTAGCTACAAATGAAAAAAGAAATAGTTTAAAAGTTAAATCTCTCACATTCTAAGAAGTATTTAAAATAATTTAACTATAGTTATGATTGTTAAAATTGAAGTAAAAAATATGTGAGCTATCTAACTTTTTAGTTAGAAATAATTATAAATTTAGTTTTATTATTAGAGATGTTGGAGATGGAGAATGGAAGTGGAATTGATTTGAAGTCATACTTGTAGGAAGTTTCTTAGAGTATCTCCAACAATGTCACTTAAAATTTTCTTATTTTATTCCAAAATATAGCTAAAACCTATTTTAGCTAAGCATTTGTAAAAATTTACTCCAACAATATTACTCATAATTTAGCTAAATATGAATAAATACTTTGTTTTGATTGGTTAATAAAAATAATTAACATTTATTAACTTAGAAATTGATTACATTTACAACCTTTTAGGAAACAATTAATTACAATGTTGACTTTTACATCACCTAAAATTCAAGCTTTAGGTATAGGGATAGAGGATGAAAACATGAAATATAGGGAATCCCTAAAATAGCTAATGTGATAGGGGATCTCTTGGAGCTGATTTTAAAGCAAAAATCTCATATTATAGATAAAATTGACTTTTAGGGGATCTGCTGGAGTTGCTCTTAGACTTGGCAAAAACTCAATCCCTCCTTTTATTATTATATATGTTATTATAGGCTAATTGCATTAGATACATGCATGGTGTATAAAAAAATGGCCAAATTATTATATACTTGTGATTATGTCATATTTTATGCTTGTTTGTCACAAAAAGCAACATTATATATGTACGTACAAGAAAACAAATACTCTAAAGAGTATTGTTCGTTCGAGTAGAAACTATAATATGATCGAACATTGACATTCTTTCTCGAATTTATTCTTCCCCCGTGTCTACCTTTTTCAGAAGTTATGTCAGTTTCAAATTCTTTATTAGTTCTTTCCCTAATATCCCCATATACATGCAATCTTGGAAGAGAAAGGGACAATATTTTGATTGGGATAGATTTTATATTATTCTCAAATTTTAGTTGTTATAAATTTATATAAGCTAGCATTGTGGTCATTACATGTACATGTTCATCAATGGTTGGACAACAGAACATGGGTGAAGCCTGTCTATATGATTTATGGGGTAGTGAAGGTGTTGACAAATATCACATCTAGGACAACTATACAATGATGTAAGTAGTCGTGAGGAGCTTTACTAAGTCTGTATATAGAGAAGCCCCCAGATAACACCTAACTCGGTATGGAGGTAGATACCGCAGTGATGAACAAAATCAACCTCAGTTTGTGAAAAAGCATTCTTCTTCTTAAGTTTATGTATTCAGGTTTTTAGTTTCATCTAATTATATAGTCGTTGTTAGAAAGTTTATACTTGATGTTAACATGTCTAATATGTATAAGCTGGAAAAAATAATGAAAAACCAAAACGTAGAACATCATAGCGTTAGTTTGCAAGATACTTAAATTTGAAAATTCGCAACAAGAAGTCCGGTGTATTTGTGGATGTATTAATTGAATTAGGCATATGGATTGAGACATTGAGTAGCGGATTGAACTTGTTCAAGCATGCATGCATGCATTACTTGGATCCTACACTTTTTGTTCCTGCTTTCTACATTCCTTTCTTGGTGCAGTGATGCTCTCTGTTTATTCTCACACGCAATTCCAAAGTATATATATTTAGGGCAAGAAAGGAAGCATAAGCTCCCTTTAATCTCTCCCTTCATCATGTAATCAGGAAGTTACAAAAAGTAGCTACATCTGCTTAATGTAACAAATCATACTCTTGGTTGGAACAAGAGCCTTTAAACACGTATTATGTTCTCCTAAGTTGGCTAATTACAATTTAACATTGCTAATTAGCGTGTTGGATGTTGCAGAATGTAACTTGGGGTGAACCAAACATGGTGCAAGCAAAACATCGTCTATTAGAGCAAATGCATCCATTGCTTGAGCAATTGTTCAAGCAATTCTCCAAACTGCTTGAGCAGTTTGAAATCACCAAACTGCTTGACAAAGAGCAAAACAGAATGCAGCAGTTCACAAACTGCTTGAGCAGTTAATATTCAGTGACCAATGAGAAAGTGACGCGTGTCATCTCCGAATTGCTATTTCGACAAAATAAATATGATGTGTTTTTTTGGCAAGTAATTTCATAAATGAATTGCAATTTTATTTCTGAAAAATTTAAATACATAATGCAAAGATAATGAAAACATAATGGAAACATAAATGACAACATTTATTCTTAATACAATTGCTAAAATTACTCTGGAAAGAGTACGCGTGGTTGATAGCAATCCGCAAATGTATCATCGACAATTTCACCTTCCTTATCTTCTGCTTCCTTAAGGATATCTAGTTTTCTCTTGGTAAAATACATTTTGGAGATCGGGGTCATAGGCTCCAAATTCATTGTCATGATCCTTGTTTCTTCCTCTTGTTTCTTGAGTTGGTACTCACTTGCCGCCCTTGCTTCCTTTCATTGTTGAAGTTGTATATACTCTTTATAATAATTGAGCTCACTATCATTATGCATCTTCCTCGCGGAGATCACTTGCCATGATTTGCAAAACCTCAGTGCGTTGCTCAATAGGAGTCGTACCTTGTTTCTTTTTACGTCTTGCTTCCTTTGCCGCCTTGCATCACATTGGTCTAACCGGACTCGACGGACCAGTGCCAATGTAGGCGGGTGGTGCTTCATTCACTTCCTCGTCACCCAAATTTATGATTGGAGATAATTCGATAATGGAGGAAGTCTCTTCATATGAGCTTACATACGGAGACGGAGAACTTGGCTCAACATCTCGGTAACTTGGATGGTCCTTAAGAACTTCATAACATTCAAAGTGGGTGAACGGTCTTTTCTTGGCGGCATAGTAGTATGCTTGAGCTTGCTTAATCTAAAAAAATGCAGTAAATTAATTAGATTAAAATGACATACAAAAAGTTAATTAAAAAATTCACTAAAATAATTACATAGTAGAAATTAAATAAAAATGAGATGATGAGTATAAGGAGTTACCTCATCCATGCGAGAAGTGCCTCTAGATCTACGCTTATGTGCGTCTCGCAAACATTGATCCCATTTTTTCAATGGTATCTTAAATTTATTGTAGTGAGACGCAAGCGCAATTTGAGACCTAGGCTCCTCTCGAGGTGTTTCTCCTTCCGATGACACCCAATTTTGCATATAATCGACATGAATTTTCTCCCACAATTTATTCTTCCTTTGTTTGTTTCCGTTGAACTCATCAATACTATGATGTGCGAAAAAGATGCCCATTTGTAAATCTTCAGAAGGAAGCTAAAGGGTGGCCATTTTTTCAAAAAAATGCTCAAGAAAATGAGAGTAGAGATGGAGAAGAGATGGATGGATATGTAAAATTTGTTGTGCACAAATTAGTGTGAGTTGTGAAATAAATGGTGTAGTATTTATACGAAAATATTATGGGGTGTTATCCAATTTTTGGGGATTTTTTTGTAATTTTTTAGGATTTTTTTTTGCAAATATTTTGGGTATTCCTGTTTATATCCGTTTTGAAAAAAAAGAGTAGCTGTTGGATCAGAAAAAAAACGTCAGTTGGCGTCACCCACGTGTCAGTGGGCTCCACTAGCTGATCGAGCTTCAGCCCGACCCGTTTCTGATCGAGCTCGTTGACTGCTCGGTTTCGCCTCCCCTCCTACTCGGTCTCGCCTCCCCTCCTGCTCATCGGTGCGTCACCAAAACGGAACTGCTCGTACAGTTTTTGACGGGTCCCTTCATCTGCTTGAGCGTCCGATCGTCCGATGCAGATGCTCTTGGCCAATGCATTACTAGACTTCTCCAACCAACGGTTTGTTCAGTTCTCAGAGTCGTGCATCCCCATATTCAACTTCAAAATGATCTACGACCACCTAATGGGCTCGACCAATACATTTGTGGAGGCCTACAACTTGCCCAGCGCAGTGGGCCGAGACCGATACAGGTCCAAGTTGAGCCCAACAATCCTAGCCCAGTGGCGGAAGGGCTCGCAATGGTTCGAGGTGCACAGAACCCTGGCGCTGGAGGTGGTTTCGGACAGAACGTATTTACCACTGTTCGAGCGGTATTGTTTTCCGCCATGTTACTCCGACGAGCACTACTTGCCGAATTTCTTGAGCATCAAGTTTTGGCAGAGGAACTCAAACCGGACTTTGCATTGGGTTGACTGGTCGAGATGAGGGCCGCACCCGTTGAAGTATCAGAGGACGGATGTGACGCATGAGTTCTTGAACATGATGAGGTTTGGGACGACGTGTGAGTACAATGGGAAGAACACCAACATATGCCATTTGTTTGCGAGGAAGTTCACACCCAGCACCTTGGATAGGTTGTTGAGGTTTGCTCCCAAGCTCATGTAATTGAACTGATATTTTTGCGGCGTTAGTGTAATTCTCTTTGGGGGGTGATCGATTATTCACTTCTTCTGTAAACCAAATCTGTTTGAATTGTGTCGTCGTCCTTGAGTCTCTTTGAAGGTCCTAGAGGGGGTGTGAATAGACCCTTAACGACTTTTTCTCGAAAGTATGGTGATTAATAATTAGAGATAGTTATATGAAACTATTATGACAATTAGATGAACCAAGTAAACATACGATGCTATAAGTACATAGGACAAATAACACATGTATGTTTTTTTCCTCGCAGAAACCCTGCAATCAGGGATAAAAACTGTTTGGCCCTTTCTCTTGAAGGCCAAAGCTTTCCAATATGTAACAACACTTTTACAAGACTATAGTTCCGATAATAGCAAGGAAACGGTGCTATCCTATCTAGACTCACGCACTAGACTAAGAGCTATACTCCATCTTGTATGTAAGAGTTTTACAAATTAAAGTTTACAAAAGTTTAACAAATGAGCTTAGCTATTGCACAACTAACTCCTTTGGAAACTCTTCGGGTTGCTTGCATCTACCATAAAGAACTCATGGAATGCAAGATGTATGTAGATGAGATGAAAGGGTTTTCATGTAGACTTTAAAACATAAAGCACAACACAAAATAATAAGCACAAGCTTAGACTCTGCTTTGAACAAAGAGTGTGACTACCATCTAAAACAACCAAGTAACAACATGGGGCTGTTGTGTGTATATATAGCCACGGGAAGGAGGGAAGATCTTTTGCTCAAAGTAATCCTAGACATGTATTTGAGACTTGATCACCACAAAAATATTTCTTTAATGTTGGAGAAAAGATCTAGCCAAGTGAACTTAGCTCACAGCCAAGTACACAAGTTGTACTGAAATTTACAGCAAAGTATTGAGCTGTAGACAGCTAAGACTTTTTACCCAAAATATCTTTCTTATCTTCAAGGTAAAGTGAGAGTGTGTTTTGTATAAAACATAAGCTTCATTTTAACCAACACCATATTGTCAAAGATATTTAGATATGTTTTGGAAAAGGTTTTCATATTCATAAAAAACTGTTTTAATAAACCTGAACATAAAGATCTGTGAAGGCAGGGGCTTTTGGGATAGGAACCTATGTAGGTATCCTCTGTGAAAAACAGTGAATGTATATGCATGTTTTTACCTTGAGCCCATGAGTTCTTTATGGTGTATCTTTGATCTCTTTGCTTGTTTCTTCATTTCTTTCGAGTGCTCTAAATCATGTTTTGTAATCATATAAGATATGTCAATAATCATATACCTTCATTCTCCCCCTTTGACATCCTTAGACAAAACATATATTTTTACTAAAACTTATGTTTTAAGAGATATCAATCTCTTTGTAGAAGTGTTCATTGAAGAATACCTTTTGAAGAGTACCTACACAAAAAACCTCAAGACAAAACATAAGTGAAGCAACAAATAGGAACAGTAGAGAATAACAGCAGCTTTGAAGTAACAACATGTATAGATATATTAGTTACACCAAATAAGTCTGAAATTACAACAATAAAACTACAAAGCTCTTTTAGTCTTATCTGGTTTCTCCCCCTATTTGTCATAGAATGACAAAGGGTACGACAGATGCAAACCAACCAAAAATGCATCTCGTAAAAACTAGTAGCATTCAAAAGGAGAGCTTAATATAGCATGGTCCTAGAAAGCATAAAAATCAAGAGTAAGATGAAAAATCAGTTTTCATCTTCACCAACTTGAGCATCGTCCTCTTCGGGATCATCTTCACCATCATCAGCTCCATCTTCTTTTTCAAAGTCTTCCTCATCTTTGTCCTCATCCGAGTTACCTTCTCCCATGGCTTCTTCGGAATCATCATCCGACTCTTCAGGAACTTTCCTAGATGTTCCCGAGCCATTGGTAGGAGTTGAACCAACAGTGCCAAGATATTTGGCAAGTTCAGCAAGCACAGCCTCTTTGGTATCAATAATGTCTTGAGCAATCAGCTCTTTGACTTCTTTCTTAAGAAAGGTATACTCAATTGGCTCTACATACACAGAGGATTGGCTGGTAGACTTGGTGAGTGTGGTTTTGTCAATAGGCAGTAGTTTAGTAGCCATTATATCATCATCCCGGACAAAAACACTAGCAGCTGTACACAGCTTTGTAATCACAGCAGGAAAGACAAGAGACTTGCCCCTTTTATTCTGGTCAGTGACAGCAGCTTCCCAAATGGATTGGAACATGTAATACTCAATAGGGAGTGTAGGTTCAGAGGGAAAGATGTAAGCCATGAGAGAGGCTTGTTTAAAGTACACTTTAGAGGATTGAGTAGTAGGAACTATCAATGATCTAACCAGAAAGCCTAAGAATTTATGAAATTCAGACATGAATTGATTGCTCAAGTAAGAACCAACCAAAGATGACATGTGAGGACTTGAGTAGAACTATTTGGCTAACTATTCGAGAGTCAAAGCTGAAGTAAAAGCTCTAATCTTTTTCAACACATGTTTTTCAGTTAAGGGGAGAGACAGAACTTCCCTTATTTTTGTAGGTGAGATATCAACATCACGATTATGAACTTTAACAATGATTGGAGAGGTGTTTAAGACTTTGACTTTCCCAGAAATTTTAGTTGAGAAATTGGCATAAAATTCCCTTACAAGAGACAGATTTACACTTGGTAAAGCCACCCAAACTGTCCAATGAGTTCAAAACATGCAGAGGGCAAGCCATCAAATTTTAACGGTCTCTCATAAACAATGGGACGTGAGGCTGTAATTGTCACATAGAGAGTCCTAGCTTGGGAAGATGTAAATCGACCTAAGGGAGGAATAGGTAGAGTAGATACCTCAAGGTTCCTTTTCTTTGGAGGAAGAGGGGCTTTGCTGGAAGAGCCAGAGGCCTTCTTTGGAGCAGATTGTGGCTTGACAACTGAAGGTTTCTTGGAGGCAGAAGGTGAAGTAGTCACCAGAGTCTTGCCTTTGTCCTTGGAAGATGAAGGAGAAACTCCAATTGGACTAGGAGAAGCAAGAGGGGCAGTACGATGCTGCTTGAATTCAACTTTCTTCCTTACAGTTTGCTTGAATCGTTTGGTCCCTGGTGGCCGGAAAGGAAACACATTTGGATTTGGTGGATTCATGGGGGATGGCTGAGCAGGTTGCTCTCCTTGATTTCCCTTAGTGATGTTTGAAGGTGGTGACTCATCGTGAGATAGCGATGGTTCTTTCAAAACATTTGCCGCCAAACCATCTCTTGCATCCATTCCTTTTCGTTTCTTTGAGTCAGCCAAGGAAACTTGACTATGAGTGGCTACATGCATCGCCGGATCACTGGAAATCTCCCAACGATCATCACTGTGGACTGTTTCGGTGGAGAAGGATAGAGGATTCAGGATGTGGGGTTTTGGATTATGATGATCAGCTTGAGATGGAGGGGAATCAAAGGACTCACGATAGCTTCCAGAGGGTTTCATGGAGGAGGAAGTGTTAAGCCGAGGTGATTGCCGAATAGGGTTTGAAAGAGGAATGTTTGGTCTCTTGGTTCTAGCCATTGATATTCAGAGATCAGTGAATCAAGGACCCTAGATTTGGTTTGCTTGTGTAGAGAAGGCTTGGAATTTGAATGCACAGTGGGTAATCGGGATGGAGGCAGAGTGAGGTAGCGGAGTACACCAGAAGTGACTGGTGATGATTTGGGAACGAGCTGAAATGAGGGAGAAGAAGCAGAAAGCACTTTCTTTCAACTCAAAGTACATTTCAAGATGGCCCAAGTCCAATTGTTTAAAACAATCAGCCCGAATAAGTACAAAGTCCACTTAATGGACAACTTTCACTAAAGCAAACGAAACCAAACTAGATCAAGGTTATGTGTAACCTTTTAGCAACCAAGCTGTAAACTTTGAGAACTAGAAGAGATCTTTATCCCAAGTTAGTTGTAAGTACAACATCAGAAATCAATCAAGTTAGCTGAAAATATGGCTTGACAACTTTTAGCTTTGAAAACACAAATTGATAAAGCAGATTGGTGATTTTGTTCAAGACATTGAATACTCCCCCTAAGGATATGAGTACTTAAGTGAAATATACTAAATACATGAGTATTCAAAAAAATATATACCACATTGTTTGGATATAATTCATGGTCTTTCAAGAAATATTTTGTAACACAACTTTGAGTGTTTGTCATGAATGAAGAAATGTAGCACACCCTTTTTTTTATTGTATTTCTTATGAGTCTCTTTAATGCTTTGATTTGCATTGCTTAATGTCCATCTGAGAAATCGTTCTCTTAAGTTCATGTAACGAGAAATGTTATCATTGACTCCTTGAGTAGATGCTCGAAAGGGCAAAATGTGTAACAATGACACTCAAAGGATAACAAGTTCGAACTCATTTGAGAATAGAATGAATTTCAGGGATCCTCTTTTGATTGGCACCCACGATTGATCAATGTTTGGGGCTTTTATGCATATACTATGTATATCATGCTTAAATCAAAGATGGACTGACACTTTTTTTTTAGACATACTTCATTGATCATATAATTTTTTTTTTCATAAATCAAACAAGTTGTAAAAGAGAAGACCATAAACAATATCCCTTTGTGATACAATTTCATGAAAACTGTAATATCTAGATATATGGTAAATAAGAAGAAAAAAAATTATTTATTTATTTTATTATATATATAGACATATAAAGAGTTTATTGTAAAGTAGAATAAACACCAATTGCCTTACGTAGACTTTCAAAACGAAGGTTGTCAAGGGGCCTGGTAAACAAATCAGCTAACTGATTTTCAGTGGGGATAAAAGTCATTTCAAGCAAGTTCTCTTCTACCAAGCTTCTGATAAAATGGTACCTAATTTCAATATGCTTGGTTCTAGAATGTAACATAGGATTTTTTGAAATGTTTATGGCACTTGTGTTATCACAAAATAGAGTAAGTGTACCTTGTGGAAATCCATAATCATGAAGCATATGCTTCATCCATAGCATATGAGTATAGCAACTTCCAGCTGCGATGTGTTCTGCTTGGGCAGTGGATAGCGAGACACAATTTTGCTTCTTGCTATGCCATGACACGAGATTATTTCCAACAAAAAAACTTCCTCCTGAAGTACTCTTTCTGTCAGTGGCATCACCAGCCCAGTCAGAGTCTGAATATCCTACAATTTCAATATTAGAGTCAGTTGAATACATAATACCAAAATCAGTTGTTCCAGAAACATATCGAATGATACGTTTAACAGCTTTAACATGAGATTCTTTGAGATTTGCTTGGTAGCGAGCACAGACACCAACGCTGTAACAGATGTCAGGTCTACTTGCAGTAAGATATAAAAGGCTACCAATCATGCTCCTATAATGTGTAGGATCAGTATCAATTCCAGCTAGATCAGCATTGATTTTGCAACTTGTTCCCATTGGGTTCCGAACGGGAAAGAAGATTCCATTCCAAACTTTTTTACCAAATCATTGGCATACTTGGTTTGAGAAATGTACAGAATATCTTCCTTTTGCTGAACCTGCAAGCCTAAAAAATAGCTTAGTTTTCCACAGTGACTCATTTTGAATTCTTTTTCCATTGTAGTAGTAAAATCTTTTACTAAGACATTTAAGGTGGAACCAAAGATGATATCATCAACATAAATTTGAACTAGCATAACATGCTTAGAGGTGCTTTTAACAAAGAGAGTTTTGTCAATGGAACCTCTAACATATCCATTATTGATAAGATATGAGGATAACTTTTCATACCACGCTCTAAGAGATTGCTTGAGTCCATATACCGCTTTTTTCAATTTATAGACATGATCATGATGACTAACATTAGGAAAGCCTGGAGTTTGCTTAAGATAAACTTCTTCCTTAATATCCCCATAGAGAAAAGCACTCTTGATATCCATTTGGTATAAGGTGAACTTTAAATGACACGAAATGGCTAACAGGAGTCTTACTGATTCTAACCTTGCAACTGGTGCAAAGGTTTCATCAAAGTCTAATCCCTCAATTTGATTGTATCCTTGAGCTACTATTCTAGCTTTGTTCTGAGTTATAGTTCTTTTTTCATCAGTTTTATTTTTGTAGACCCACCTAGTTCCAATGACATTTTTGTTACTAGGCTTTGGAACTAATTCCCATACATCACTTCTTTCAAATTGGTTTAATTCCTCTTGCATAGCACTAATCCATTCAACATCACATAAGGCTTCTTTGATGTTTTTTGGTTCAATGGTAGAAACAAAATCAAGGTGAGATATGAGGTTGATGTCTTTTCGAAAAAGGGTAAGGAAGGATTGAAGAATTGAGAAATTGCTTACAAACCCTTGAGATGTACTTCTGGTCTTCATTGGTTCGAAAGCATTACCAATAATATCAGACGTCGAATGATCTTTCTTGAATTGACATTTTCCTGATCTATGTGGAGGCTGGATGGCTAGGGTCTCATCTATCCATGCGCTTTCATGAGATGATTCATGTTCACGTTCATTTCCATCATCATCTGATATGGGATTCTGATCATCAATGGGAGTTTCCTTCTCATTTGTATAAGATGCTTAAGAGACAACCTGTTTATCAAAAGAAGATATATGAGTACAAGTAGGACCATCATTAATAGCAACATTAACTGTTTCCATGATTTTGCATGATCTTTTGTTGTACACTCGATATGCCCGACTATTCGTGGCATATCCAAGAAAAAATCCTTTATCACATTTTGGATCAAACTTGGTGAGGTAATCTCTGTCATTATAAATAAAGCAGATGCTTCCAAAAGCTTTGAGATGTGAGATGTTTGGTTTTCTTCCTCTCCAAAGTTCATATGGTGTCTTATCTGTTCCTGGCCTGAAAATAACTCTATTTAGAGTATAACAAGCATTATATACTGCTTCTTCCCAAAAGGAATGAGGAAGATTAGCAGAGTTAATCATAACTCTTCCCATTTCAACAAGAACACGATTTTTTTCTTTCCACAATGCCATTTTGCTGAGGAGTAATCGGTGCAGAGAATTCATGAAAAACACCAAATTTATCACAATAATCACGAAATAAGGCATTTTCAAATTCAGTACCATGATCAGATCTAATTCTAGTGATTTTCTTATCTTCAGAAAGTTTTTCATTTGAAATTTCTTTTTGCAAGATTGAAATATTGATCAAAGGTTTCAGTTTTGTCAGCTAGAAATTTGACCCAGGTAAACCTTGAAAAGTCATCAACAATTACAAGTTCATAATTCTTTCCATGCAGACTTTGAGTTTCAATTGGACCAACTAAATCAAGATGTAATAATTGTAACACATTTGAATTTGGTTTAGCATTTAAAGAAGAATGAGAGGTACGAGTAAACTTACCGACCTTACAATCTCCACACATACCTTCTGGTTTCCCAACAAGTTTTGGCAAGCCTCTTACCGCTTCTTTGATTGACAATTTGACAATGTCTTAATGATTTAAGTGGCAAAGACGCCTATGCCATAGTTCTAGTGCATTTATAGATGTAAGAGATCGAAAACACACTTCAGGGATGCATTTTTGATTTGCAGGAGCACAGTAACAATGCTCTTTTGTTCTTTTTCCCTTCATAAGGATTCTCCCTTTTCCATTAAGAACAAGACATTTTACTCGATCAAAAGTAACAGATTCGTGTTCATCAACTATTTGACTTACACTTAGAAGACTAGCTTCCAAACCTTTAACCAAAAGTACATTGTCAAGGTTAGGAAATCCAGGAGTGTTCACTTTTCCACAACCAATGATATTGGCTTGAGCACCATCACCAAAAATAACTTTTCCAGATGGATAAGAGTCATTCATGGTGGTAAACCATTTCTGGTTCCCAGTTATATGCCTTGAGCATCCATTATCCATATACCATGAATCAGACTTTCTTTTAGCAAGAGCTGTAAGGGCAACATTGCATATTGCAACAATTTTGCTATCATCTTTAGGTGAAAAGATGACCTGAGAGAAGTTACTTACATGGATTTCATCATCTGAACTGTTTCCACAAAGATCCCAAGGTTTTTGGTGAGCAGAAAAAGGCTTTGAAACTTTTGCTTTTTTGTTTTTGGCCCAAGGGGAAATCTTTTTCTGGTTAACAGTTTGAGAGATAGTAAGACTCTTAGTTATCCTAGTAAGTTCTTTAAGTGACTTTTCCAAAGAAGACTGAAAAGATGAGATCAAAGTATTTTGATGATCATTTCTAGGATTTGTTTGCTCTCTTCTCAATTTTCTACACAGTGGTCTTATATGTCCAACAATTCCACAATGATGGTATGTGGGAACAAAAGGCTTAGAAGACATGCTAGACTCTAAAATTTTACTTTTGACAAACACAGTAGGTTTCTTAGGTATTGATTTTTCAGTTTTCTCATACCCTAAACCAGATTTATTTTTGTCAGTTTTACCAATTTCACAAATTTTAGTTAGCTTTTTTGAACCTAAGTTGAACTTTTCAAACTGTTGTTGAGATTCATCTAGAGCAATTTCTAGAGCAAGTTTTTTCTCCATTAAAGAAGATGCAAGTTTGGTTTAAGTTTCTAAGTTCTCATGAAGACACTTGACATTATTCTCAAGACAAGATTTCTCTAATTTCCATTTAATTTTTACAGACAAAAACTTTTCTTGAATTTCAACTATTGTCTTCTCACTTGTTGATAACTCATGTTGGAGAGTTTCAATTTTAGTGATCATAGACGTAGATGCAGCACACATTCTGTATACTTGCTATCCAAAATGTCTTCAGACTCATCATCCTTGAGGGACTCATCCAAAAAATTTGAAGCAATAAATGTAACAATTTCTTCATCATTTTCTGAATTAGTTTCAGATTCACTATCACTCCAAGTTGCTTTAAGAACTTTGTGGGTTTTAACTTTCCTATTTGCACAGTCAGCAGCTTTGTGTTCCAAACCAGTGCATTCAAAACATCTTAGTTTATCATCCCCTTTTTGATTTGATTTAGATTTAAAAGATCTATCATTTGATGAATCATTATTTCTTGAACTGGATCCTAAACTAAAGTTTATTGAAGAGTTTTTTGAAGCAGAGAAGGGTTTTCTGTTCTTGATAAATTTTTCAAATTGTTTAGTCAGGTAAGCACATTCTTCAATAGAGTATGAAACTGGTTGATCAATTTTAGATTCTTCCTTAACCAAACTAAATGCAATGGGTTTGTTTCGATCTTCCCGGTTTTAATTTCTTAGCTTCATATGTTTTTAGATTGCCAACAAGCTCATCAAGAGAGTAGGTTGACAAATCATGAAATTCCTCAATGGTAAGTTGCTTAGGTGCAAAATAGGACTCTACTGATCTAAGAAACTTTGAGACAATTTTTTTGGGTTCAAGAGCATTACCTAATCCTTGAGATAGATTGGTTATGCTAAGTAATCGACTATGATAATCATCAATAAATTCTTCTTCAAGCATATATATTTGTTCAAAATCAAGAGTTAAGCTTTGAAGTTTTTGAGCTCTTACCTTTGAGTTTCCTTCATGAGTTTTCATGAGAGAGTCCCATGCATCTTTTGCAGTTTGGCAGTGAAGGATTCTTCTTCGCTCTTTTTCTGATAGAGCAGAGAACATGCTATTTAAAGCTTTGATGTTCATCCTGGAGTTTATTTTTTCTGGTTCAGTCCAGTCCTTTTTAGGTTTCAGGATAAACTCACTTGGTTTATCTGCTGAGGCAACCATTGGAGAGGTATATCCATCGTCAACCATATTCCATTGTTTCCCATCATCTTGAGAAATAAGAAATGCGGACATCATAATCTTCCATTGAAAATAATCGCTTCCATCAAAATATGGTGGAACATTAACGGAAGATGCTCTATCACGGTCCATTCTCGGTTTACAGAGGATCTCACTAATAAAATTAGTGGCCGCTCTGATACCACTTAAAGGTCCTAGAGGGGGTGTGAATAGACCCTTAACGACTTTTTCTCGAAAGTATGGTGATTAATAATCGGAGATAGTTATGTGAAACTATTCTGACAATTAGATGAACCAAGTAAACATACGATGCTATAAGTACATAGGACAAATAACACATGTATATTTTTTTTCTCGCCGAAACCCTGCAATCAGGGATAAAAACTGCGTGGCCCTTTCTCTTGAAGGCCAAAGCTTTCCAATATGTAACAACATTTTTACAAGACTATAGTTCCGATAATAGCAAGGAAACAGTGCTATCCTATCTAGACTCGCGCACTAGACTAAGAGCTATACTCCATCTTGTATGTAAGAGTTTTACAAATGTAAGTTTACAAAAGTTTAAGAAATGAGCTTAGCTATCGCACAACTAAGTCCTTTGGAAACTCTTCAGGTTACTTGCATCTACCATAAAGAACTCATGGAATGCAAGATGTATGTAGATGAGATGAACGGGTTTTCATGTAGACTTTAAAACATAAAGCACAACACAAAACAATAAGCACAAGCTTAGACTCTGTTTTGAACAAAGAGTGTGACTACCATCTAAAACAACCAAGTAACAAGATGGGGCTGTTGTGTGTATATATAGCCACGAGAAGGAGGGAAGATCTTTTGCTCAAAGTAATCATAGCCATGTATCTGAGACTTGATCACCACACAAATCTTTCTTTAATGTTGGAGAAAAGATCTAGCCAAGTGAACTTAGCTCACAGCCAAGTACACAAGCTGTACTGAAATTTACAGCAAAGTATTGAGCTGTAGACAGCTAAGACTTTTTACCCAAAATATCTTTCTTATCTTCAAGGTAAAGTGAGAGTGTATTTTGTATAAAACATAAGCTTCATTTTAACCAACACCATATTGTCAAAGATATTTAGATATGTTTTGGAAAAAGTTTTCATATTCATAAAAAGCTGTTTTAATAAACCTGAACATAAAGATCTGTGAAGGCAGGGGCTTTTGGGATAGGAACTTATGTAGGTATCTTCTGTGAAAAACAGTGAATGTATGTGTATGTTTTTACCTTGAGCCCATGAGTTCTTTATGGTGTATCTTTGATCTCTTTGCTTGTTTCTTCATTTCTTTCGAGTGCTCTAAATCATGTTTTGTAATCATATAAAATATGTCAATAATCATATACCTTCACTCTTGAATCTCGAGTGTTATAGCTTGCCAGTACACTAGAAGAGGGTCAAGATAGAAATTGGGTCCAATTTTTATAAGGTAAATGGGAAGTGTGTAAGTTTATTTTCTCAAGATAAATATCATACAAGTTCATTTATGAATTGCATGGCTTATGTTACAATGGTACGGTGATGCGTGGTCTAAAATGACATGCACTAGATTTCATTTTACTTGGGAGAAGCCAATTAACAATACGCAGTGTGTAGTGTACGGCTTTTGTCCCGGCCATGCCAGTTTGCAATTCATAACGAGTAAGACTAACTCGGTACCAAACAAAATATGGAACATTCAGCGAGAGAGGAACTAGCCTGGTTCTTTCTCTGAACTTCATCAAGGGTTTCTGTTGCAAGTGTTTGGGACATGGAGAGCGACCCATGCATTTTGCTCTACTTGCGTATGATTCATGAAGGTACCACCAAACTTCATATAACATGACCGCCACAAACAACATCAAACAAAATATAAAGACAGAAATGTGTGATAATCGTATAACGTATAGCATATAACATTTTTCAACATGACAAATTATAACACTTAAATTAAACTAAGCTCTAGTTTCTTTAACGTTGCCTCGCTAGGGTTGGTGTTTCGGTGATGTCTCAGTTTTGAGCTCACTATTTCAGGGTCCTACATTATCAAAATGATTAATTCATTGGATCCTTCCCAGAAATGCATCTATTGACCAAAAGTGTAGAGTCAAACTTTAATATGAGGAGGATCATTAGAGAGATAGATAGGAACATATACAGTAAACTGTACTACCTTGGTGCCATTGAGAGAAATGAAAAAGAGACCAAAAAGTTGACGTCAGACACTCAAAACATCCAGCGTCATATATATTGGTCATGCTTAGCTGATCGTGCTAGCTAAGTTTTCGTTATCTAGCAGCTCTTACCTAGCTGTTTCCCTTTCCATTCCAGGAAACTTCACCTATCCATTAATTTACTAAATCTGTCAATTTCTCATATATATATATATATATATATATAAACGTCTCCACTCTTCTTGTGTAGAGATAAAGCCACCTCAGTCTGATATCGATCTCTAACCCTTACTCGTCTCTCTTC
Source organism: Geum urbanum (assembly GCA_946800695.1). Classification (NCBI taxonomy): domain Eukaryota; kingdom Viridiplantae; phylum Streptophyta; class Magnoliopsida; order Rosales; family Rosaceae; genus Geum; species Geum urbanum. Next base: position 43,759,877 of record OX327013.1, on the reverse strand, counting down.
GCTTTCTCGCTCTTTATCTTTAAGATCGAAAATGGCCGCCAAACGGTTCTTAACTGATTCAGAATCCGACCAAGATCAGCCGGATGATAACAACCCAAAGAGACCTAGAGTTTCCTTTGCTTCGTATGTCTTCGATCTCTAAACAAATTAATTAACTAATTTATTTCAATAGTCTTTCATTTTTGTACTGGCTTCTGAACAAAACCCCTATATATATTTCTGATCTTATGTCTTAATTGACAGAGTGATTGGAAAAGTGGTCATGGTCAATTCCATGCAAAACCTTTTCTCGTCCTTGGAGCCTTTGATTAGAAGAGTGGTACTTACTAAATCATAAGCCAGATCAATATTATTGTTTCTCCTTGTATATATTATCGAAACCCAAGTTATTTAGCTAACAAGCTGTTCTTTTGTTTCAGGTGAGTGAAGAACTTGATCATGTTCTAAGACGAGGCTCGAGATCTTTGACAAGGACACCTTCACTGAGGATCCAACCACTAGAACCGTCGAGCTTACATCTAGTGTTTGCCAAGAAGCTCTCACTACCAATCTTCACTTCTAGCAAGATATCAGACGAAGACAACAACCAGATTCAAATCCTTGTTGTGGACAAGAGCATGGTCTGTGGGGGCGGCCATCCAATGGTTCCAATCTGTCTACCGCATCTGACCAAAGTGGAAATTGTTGTTCTCCACGGGGACTTTCCTAGTGGAGATGGTGAAAATTGGACGAGTCAAGAGTTCAACAAGAATATTGTGAAGGAGAGAGATGGAAAGAGACCGTTGCTCGCCGGGGACCTGAATGTCACGTTGAGAGATGGGTTTGCGACGATCGGAGACATTGAGTTTACGGATAACTCTAGCTGGATTCGTAGCAGGAAGTTTAGAATCGGTGCAAGGGTGGCTCTGGGGACGAGCTATCAGGGTTCGAGGATATGTGAAGCCATGACTGATTCTTTCGTCGTCAAAGATCATCGCGGAGAGTGTAAGTGTTTCGCATCTTCAATCATTGTTTTGGTACCACTTGTGCATATATATGATTTTGATGGAACCAGAACTTCTAATTTAGGATTCAAAAACTATATAATTCTTGCATCAAGTTGACATTTTATTTCGCATCTCCACGTATAAGTGTCTTTCCATTGCTTGACATATATATGAATGAGATATTGCCTATTGGACTTTGTTAATAAGAAGGTCGACCTTAATTTGAGTTGATTTCTTGCATATATTTACCATCTCTAAACTGCCTAGCTACAAGAATTATGCTCAAATTAGCAACTACGTACGTATTGTAATAGCACAAGCTTCTTTGTCAATACTATAATGGTATTGGGAAACCCTTCCATATATCATATACCGGCAAGCAGAAATAATTAATATATATACACAATTTGGAAATTGAATAGCTCATATAATTCATATTGAGGATCATTGCTAAATTTTTAGGTGTCATCGTAAACCTAAATGTTTACATCAATAGCTAGTACGTTTATAAATATCTTTCAGAGTCTTCTTCGGTCATGGCCACTTGCTTAGTTAGTAGTTTTGCCGATCGAAGTCAACCAATTACAAACACTTTGGCGATCAAGATCATAGAAAATCATGATCGAGTCAAACAGGCTGCCAACATCTTAAAGTGGACTAGAGCTCGAATATAAAGGGGACCATGATCGAATTGGCGTCATTTGCCCTTTCTCTGCATAATAGTAAACTGCATTTCACTTTCACGTCTCATTTTAGAGGTAGAAGACAACTGTATTCAATTCAGTTTATTTGAGTCAACATACATGCTATCTAAGGAACAATATATACTCCAAATACATTAGTTTTATGTATAAAGGTATTTGTGAAAGGAAATGACCAGCGCACTTGGCTGGCTTGACTTGGGTCAATGGTTTTTCGGTCAATGGTATCGGAAATGATAATTTATATCATGATTCATGAATATACAAAATCTAGTTTCCCATAGGAAATGTATATTGTTTGATACTCTTTTAGTCAAGTCAAATGTTGGTTCAAGTTTGTTCAAGTCAGTTAAGCTTGAAAGAGTAAAATTGGAACATTCTTAAATGAAAATCGATCATAGAAGTAACTTTTCTGAAATTTAATAAATGGAACTTGAAGTGTATGCGTGGGATATCTGTTTGCAGTATACAAGAAGCATCATCCGCCAAAGTTGGAAGACAAGGTTTGGCGGCTGGAGAAGATTGGGAAAGATGGAGTTTTTCACAAGAAGCTAGCTGCGGACAACATTCATACAGTCCAAGACTTCTTGAAAATGTTCGTTGTTGATCAAGCGAGACTTAAAAAGGTATGCATGTAGATTATATAGATCTCTTGCAAATACATCCAGTAACCTACTATATTGTACTTATTGTTCTTACGTACTCTTACTGAAATCTGCAGATATTAGGGATCGGGATGTCGGAGAAAATGTGGGAAGTTACGGTTAATCATGCAAGAACTTGCGAGATGGGTAACAAAATGTACATTTACCGTGGTCCTCAGTTTGAGCTTTTCTTATCTCCGATATGTCAACTGTTGAAGGCTGTGATCAATGGTCAAGCTTTCCCTACTCGGGACTTGAGAAACTACAGTAAGGTTAGTCTAAACATACATACAGCTTTCTCAAATCATGATTTGTTCTATGATTGATATATATGTTTGAGTTAATATTTTGGTGCTATATATGTATGCAGACATGTATTGAGAACTTGGTGAAGCAAGCGCATGAAAACTGGAATTCCGTGGTCGAAGTTGATAAAGGCTATGTTTGGCCATGCGTTTCTTAAAAGAAAAGCTATATTTTTTTTCTATCCAAATAAGTTTCTTTTATAGAAAAGGATCAAGGGAGTGTTTGGCAAATACTTTTTTTCAAATGACTTTTAAAAATAGAAATATTCCGTAAAATTAAAAGTAAAAGTCACAAGTACATTTTTTTATATTTGATTTTGTTTTTTTTTCTTTTCTTTTCTTTTTGATTTTATTTTAATTAAATATTACCTAAAATAATAGAAATAATAAAGATCGTAAAAATACCAAACATCTTATATATGTTCTTGATGTCATGCTCGATATTTTAAATGACTGATACCAAATGAAAAGACTCGTTCTCGATTTAAATGTTAAACTAAGATTAGACTCTGGCTACATAACTCGACACATAGAAATCTATTGAAAATATTTGATTAGTCCCAAATCAAACATTTCAGCTACTCATTAGACTCTGCGCTATGTTGTTCCTCACTATTTTCATTTGTCGTGCTCCTGGACCTTCAGTAACTGGAGATTCTTCCTCTTCTGCAGCATCCTCGCCATTTGCATTGTCACTTGATCCTTCTCCAATGTTAACAAAATGTTTATCAAGACGGGAATGTCTCCTTACATAGTTGTGAATGGCCATAGTCGCAATCACAATTTTCACTTGTTGTCGA